>CM060690.1:52107065-52477065 GCA_030686995.1 Artemisia argyi | reverse complement strand
ACTTTGATAATCATATGCTAAATATTGATACACTATACTATACTGAGATATGTGAATTAGAACCAAGTTTTGTTCCAGGGAAACTTCGAATAGCTCATCCAAGCCATCTATGTTAAGATATGCATTATTTAGGAGATCATCCCTATTAACTGTGAAGGCGTTCAAATATAAAAGTTAAGAAACGCAAGAGATACATCAACCACTAATTAAGATAGAAGGCATTTGTGGCAAAATTAACACACATAACACTTGCATCCCTTAGATAAAATTGCCCAACTAAATAACTATACATTGCTTTTTATTTCTAATCTTCCTTATTCTAGTAGATGCAAATCAAGTTACAGCAATCTCCCTTAAAATTAAGTTCTATAGTCAATACTATAATCCCTCTTTACTTGAGATTGCATATCTTCAAACCATTTACGATCCTGGTTCGGTTTGTTTAACGAGTCAAAAAGTTAAGCTAAAAAGGAAATGTGGTAAATGTCACCCTTTTAAACAATTTCATTCATAAAGACTATTATTATCAAATTTAGATGAAACTTGTATGACTATAGAATCGATGCACAGGTTGTTTCACAGGTTTATTTCCATAATCTAATTCAGACATAGGAACAAGATTTGACAAGAATATGATTTATGTTAACAACATAACTTGGTATTACATTGTTACAAAGAGACACACTTTCTAAATGACATGTACTAGACTATATATAGGGTATGAATGGGTATGACCCAATGGCCATGACTGTTCGAATGGGTTCAAGCCAAACGACACAACCCTTCATCCCTTTACAGAATATTTGTTGACTTTTCTAACATAACTAACTTATTTTGGCGGTTATTAAGTTTCTATTGTACATGTTTAGTCCTTTGTCTTTCAAATCTTATTCATACAAGACTTATACAATTAAAAAGGTCCAACATTTTCCCCCCTAATTGTTTAAGTCTTGTCCTTCGAATCTTCATCTTCTCCGCGTCTCTTTCTTTCCTTCTTCCTGCCATGTCTACTTGGTTACCAGCATGCCCTAGACCTTCTTTTGTCTCGGCTTCTATCTCCAAAAACACCCTAAGTGTTGTTTGGCCACAATCAAACTTCGTGTTTGTTGTTGTTTCCATTCCAAGTCCTTCACCAAATTCCTTCTCTCACAAATACTCCTTGGTATTTCCAGAAGCAAGTCGTTTGCTTCTTTCTTTTCGCTAATACCCCATGGTATTGCTTCAACGTCTAAACAAATGAGAGTTTTTGTTTGTCGTTCTGCTGTTTTTTCTTTCTTTTGCATCCGACTTGGTTCCATCGTGCCCTAGACCCTTGTTATGTCTCGGCTATCTTCTCCAAATCCACCCTTAGTGATTTTTGGCCACGTACAAACTCTATGTTTGTCGTTGTTTTCCTGTTCCAAGTCTCCTTCCAATACCTCTCGGTATTCTTTTTTACCAAAGCAATTCGATTTGCTTTTCTCTTTAATACCCCACGGTATTAATCCAACGTCTAAACAAAAATGATTTTGTTTGTCGTTCACTGCTGTTGCTTGTCTCCTTTCTATGCGTTGTACCACAATACTTCTAGTTCTTTTCCTTATGTCCACACCGTTTCCTCCAACAACTTCCAATACCTTTCGGTATTCCTTGTGTGACGAGTGATCAATTCGCCTTTAATTGAATATATGTTGTTGTTCTTGTATTGCTAACGCTCTTCAAACAATCCTTGATTGCTTATAACCGGTATATGTTTCAAAGTCTGCCCAAGCAACGCCTTCTTTCACAGTTTCTGCGCTTCTTTTCCTTTGTGTATCTCGGTAAAAATACACAAGCCTTTGACGTCCTTCTTTCTTTCTTGTTGCGTTGTAATAACCAACAAGTCCTTTCTTTGTTGTCGTGTGCAAGACTCCAACAAGAAATCCTGAAACAATTGTTTCTCCTTTTTCTGTTTTGTTGTCGCGTTCTGATGATCACAACAAAACTCCCACCAATTCGTTTGGTGTCCATGTTGGTCCTGATCGTGCACTATCTTCCCAACAATCCGTGGTGTCTCTTCCCTTCTAAGTCTCTTGATTATCTTGATCAAAGACTTGAATAAAACTTGTAATCTTCCGACCTTCGGTCTTTCTTTGTTTTTCCCAGGTTTGAACCTTTGGCTCTTGATACCAATATAGAATCGATGCACAGGTTGTTTCACAGGTTTATTTCCATAATCTAATTCAGACATAGGAACAAGATTTGACAAAAATATGATTTATATTAACAACATAACTTGGTATTACATTGTTACAAAGAGACACACTTTCTAAATGACATGTACTAGACTATATATAGGGTATGAATGGGTATGACCCAATGGTCATGACTGTTCGAATGGGTTCAAGCCAAACGACACAACCCTTCATCCCTTTACAGAATATTTATTGACTTTTCTAACATAACTAACTTAACTAACTTTGGCGGTTATTAAGTTTCTATTGAACATGTTTAGTCCTTTGTCTTTCAAGTCTTATTCATACAAGACTTATACAATTAAAAAGGTCCAACAATAACGATATGATTTATTGAATATTGATAGAATTACAGGTTACCAAAAGAAGTGAGCGCTTAAGAATAGTTTGATTACTGATAAAAATATCTACTCATATAGGCCAGCAGTGGCTTTGCACAAGCAAACAATGCCCCCTCATAACGTTAAAGAAACACAATACATAAGATTACCTACATGAAAGAATAGCATAAGTGATAAGTCACTATAGACACACCTAATCATTCTGTTAATTCATTATCGCTACAATTTTTTTTTTTTTTTTTGGAACGGCAAGAGAATATAGATTAACAAAGTAGCAAGAAGCTAGAAGAAGTTACAAACATGGCGATAGAGCGTTCCAAGGGTTACATATCCACTTAATAGGAACCTTTTTTTGTCTACCGGAGATCCAAGTAAATGACGCAAGCTTTACATTATCAATGATAAGCTGCTTGTTGGGTTTTTTTTTGTAGCAAGATGTAACACCCCCAAAATTTGATACAGCGGAAGACTCAACAAGCTTTCGGGGTGCTACGGGGATTGGTATCCATTCAAAGTCATGAAAGAACGAGATAAATTAAACATAAGAAAACACAACCAAACGGGTTTTAAAGTTTACATTTATCCCAAGAATTATCCAAAGTAAGGCCCAAAAGAAATAAACATAGGTCCACAATAGTTTATCAGAGTTTTAGAAAAATAGATCCATAACCGGTGCCATTGCCAAGCCTCCAATCCCAAGCATCCATAGAGCATCACTTAATTACCTGAGAAAACGTGCTAAAAGTTAGCTTTCGCTGGTGAGATCATAGGTTTAAATTCATAATTCGATATAGTGGACATGTACGCAAAACGCTTGCTAGCTAGACTAGGCCTCAATCATCCAACCAAAATATCCAACCAAAATAATCCAACCAAATTAAATCAACCCTATAGGTGCACGCTATGGCTCAAATCAATCCAATCAATAGCTTACCTAGCTCAAGTCTAGGCCTCGCTCTATAATCAATCCAATAGCTTACCTAGTTCGGGACTAGGCCTTGCTCGACAACCAAATCAATAAGTTACCTAGTTCGGGACTAGGCCTCACTTAATCCTACCTAGTTCTATAAGCATAGCAAGTTTTAAAATAAATAAAGCGATAATAGTCCACATAAAACATTTGCACGTTTCTCACCCCAAGTATTGAAAACAAAGTTCAAGAGTAAAAAGTAGGGCTATGACTCACCTCAAGTCCAGAAATCCTCAAAAGAAATCGATAGAAGAAAGACGTAAGCAAACTCAAGCAACTCACGTAACGGCAACTACAGACTCGGCACTTCCAAACAATATCAAACTCGTTCAGAAATCATTTCCTCAAAAAAAATCAAACATTCCCATTCCCGAACGTATTCCGTTTTACTTTCCAAAAATATACATTTCTCGAATTATCTTCATATTAATTTGAAATTCGACGTTTGGTATCCATATGGGTGAAGGGTCGACTCAACTCAAACCAAAAAGCCACAACGAACAAAATAATAAACCAACTATAGGTCTAATATTAGCCCAATATATTATTTAAATAAATCATCGAAGTCTATCAAATCCGTCGATTTGGTAATCTCCCATATTTATTTACGTAATGTATCGTCCTAAGATTATACCCAACCTAAAGCACATAGCACAAAGAATTCTATTTGGTATATATCGTAGTCCAATAAATTCCCTATGTATATCGTCGAATCGGCCAAATTCCACGAGATACATAGTAATTTATTACCCTAAAACATATACCACAACCTATGGGCGTCGTGGGATACAATGCCCATTAATATACTCATTTTATATCATCAAATAACTCGATCTAATCCGTCGATTAAATAAGTCACTTGCTATAGAAAATGTTTATATTAATCGTCATATATCCGTGACAACACAAAAGTCACAATATAAGCCCACTTGGACTTTAAATAACCACAACTCGTATAACTCGATAAGTTTCTAAATTTATAAAAATCGTTATGTTTTTATTTATTACTCACCCGACTTATTAGTTCTCGACATTATTTCGAGTTATTTATCTATAACAATATTCCGACATTTATTACACTATTTGCATAGTATAAGAATTATCGTTATATTATTATACGTTTACTCGTGATCGTTTTATTATTAATATACGCATTTATATATATATATATATATATATATATATATATATATATATATATATATATATATATATATATATATATATATATATATATATATATACGTTTATCACGTCTATATACGTATATAAACGATTATATTATCAATAATATTATTACGAGTATTATTTTTAATGTTTGACTTTTAAATATTTACCGAGTCACAGAATTTGGTCACATGTCCGAGTCATGACTCCCGGCTCATAGTCCAAGTCCAACATAAGAATCAAGTCAAAATAAATAAATCATCTCCGTCCAAATCAATCCCATATCCACGTGCTACAACATGAGGGTCCGACTACGGCACCCAACTAACCTATCTCCGTCATCTAATGACCGTCTCACAATCGGTCCCCAATTCCACATTCGACAACACATCTCCAACATATCTCATAAATCCGAATATACCACAACAAGTCCAAATAAGAAATCCATGGTCAAAAATAACAACCACGACAACAACAATGATCCGACAAGTAAAAATAACAACCTGATGAGGCGAAAAATGAACCACTTTTAGGGGGTCATTTAAGCCCGGAATTGAATTTATTTGATCAAATATTGCCCTAAATCGTTTCTTTTGTGATTTTAGGTACTTTGGGAGTGAAATCTAGAAAAGGAAGCAATTCGGATGTTTTTGGAGCATAAAAGTGAAGAAAACGCCAAAGTCTTAATTTTCCTTGCTGGGAACAGTAGGTGACGGCGTCAAGAAGGAATTTCTGACGGCGTCAAGAGTAATTTCCATGACGACCCAGTACAGATTTGACGGCGTCACGAAGTAGGGCGTCAAGAGTAAAATTCATGACGGCCTGGAAATGCATACCACATGACGGCGTCAAAAGTAGATCAAGGCAGTCCGAGAAGTATTTTGGCGGCGAGGTGACGGCGTCACAAAATTTGTCTTGACGCCGTCAGACCCTATTTCCTATATATAGTTTTCTAATTTTCACATTAAAAAGAGAGAAGTTTTGGAGAAACCCTAAGTACGAACTTGGTGCGAATTTTACAGGTTTTTCAAGGGTTCTAAGCCCTTGATACCTTTCATGTGTAATTGAGATAAGTATTCTTTTAATTCAATCAATATGTCTATGTGTTGGTTGTCTATATCTTGTTCTTGTCTTAATTCCATCATGCTAGGCTAGATCTATCTTGTGTTTGCTTGGATCTAATGAAACCTAGATGTTAATTATGTGTTGATTACTTGTTTATAGTTGTATTGGGTGAAAGAATTCGATGTTAGGCTTAAGAAAACTGGCAGATCTCCAAATAGCAACATGCTTGAACGTCTTAGGAAACATGAACTGATGTGCACTAGGTTTTATTGGTTGTATTTAATGCATGAGCCACTGTTTACAATCCCTATGGTTGTGCTGGGCATGGAATAGGAGGAGATAAGAGCTCATAGGATTGGGGAGTTAAGTGCGCCACCCCATGAATGGTATTAAGGAATACAATCCGTCATCCACGCAACTATAACAAGTAATTAACGTGTAAAAGATGTCTAGGGAGTAGTGAAATCTAAGTAAACACATTTTCTCCACTTATTGCTCACAACTTTAGTTAATTTAGTTTATTTTCATTTCCAGTATTTTATTTTGATTGCATCTTTAGTATTGGGTTAGTTGACTAGCAACTAATTCTGCCCAAATCCTTCAAACCCGAGATTTTTACTTGCTTTCTAAAAAAATATAAAAATACAAAAAGAATCATCCCTCATCTTTAGAACTAGTATTTAGGTTTTCTAATCCTAGCGACACTATTCCTAGCTGAACGATCAATCCCCCGGTACTTGTCACTATACTATACTACAACGATCAGGTACACTGCCTGGTGGGGGTTGTAAGCTTCTCAAGATCCCTTGAGAGGTAAAGCCTGGTGCGATTCCCACGTATCAAGTTTTTGGCGCCGCAGCCCGGGGAATAGTTATTGTCTAGGTTAGAATTTCTTTTTATTAGGTCTACTTGCTAGATTCCTTTCTAGTAAGATTTTATTTTTATTTTTAGGTTTTCTTTAGTCTATCTTATTTCTTTGTGTTTTTGTTCGTAACTCTTCACCACCCGACATCATGGACAACGGGAACATCTTTGAACCCGTCATCCCACCACAACAAAACCCACCACTAGAACCTCTTAGGCCCCGAACCTTTGGAGAGTATTCCCGACCTAGCCACCAAGTCTACCGAAACACCATTGAGCTCACCGGAGCCAATGTGACCCCCTTGCGATCCGACACCATCCGGTTGGTGCAAAGCGGATGTGCATTCCATGGACTTCGTTCCGAAGATCCAAACCAACATCTTAAGGACTTCCTCAAAATCGTAGATTCCATAGACCTAGGTGTTGAAACTAGAGAGACAACCTGATTACGCCTATTCCAATTCTCTCTACGGGATCAAGCTAGTCAATGGCTTGAGCGTTTACCCGCGGGATCCATCACCACATGGGATAACCTCACCAATCGCTTCCTTACTCAATTCTTCCCACCGGGGAAGACTGCAATGCTTAGAAATGACATTTTGATGTTTGAACAACATCAAGGAGAAACTTTCTACGAAGCATGGGCCCATTTTAAGGATCTCCTCCATAAGGTCCCTCATCATGGTATAAACCTTTGGTTATTAGTCCAGATTTTCTACGACCATGTTGATTGCCACACTAAGCGCACAATCGATAGGGCTGCGGGAGGTAAACTGCGTGATAAGAACGCCGAGGAGTCCTGGGCGATTATCGAGGAGCTCGTCGCTGATAATCATGAGATGTGGGAGTTTAATCATACAATAAAAGCGGGCATCAATGCAGTCTCAACATCTGGAGGAACCACCGAAATCCCCGATGAACTCCTATGCAAACTCGAAGCAAAAGTTGACTATTTTGAGGAAAGGCAAAGGAGACCTTTAAGTCCTAGACGGGCTACTGTCAATTCTGTCTCAAAACCAACTTCGGCACCATTATCTGAGTCACCTTCTAGAGAAAATGTCGAGACTTTTCAGAACTATGCCCCACCTTGTTCCCCTCCCGAGGAGCTTAGCTCGGAGTTTGAAGCTAGGATGAGAGAATATATGGCAACTCACTCAGATCGGCTTGCTAGATTCGAGGAAGCAGTTTATAAGCAAAAAGAGGAAATGCAAGAGAAAATGAATGAGATGATGAGTCTATTAGAGGAGTATGCCAACCAGAGAACCCCCGAAAGAATGCTACTAAGGAAAGAAAGCGCCACTCCCACTACCCAATTTGTTAATTCCATCACAATTGTCCAAAAGGATAACGAGAAGGTAGAAACCCCTACTAAACAGACCTTAGAAAAACCACCAGAATCCCAACCTTTGAGTCACCACCTGAAACATGATATAAACAAAAACACCATAACAAATTGGATTAAGGGTGATGGGCGTAACAAACCTTCCAAACAGGGTTCTGAGAAAGAGGAAAAGGTAAAAGATGAGTATGATACATTACCCGGGGGATCAGTATTCGAGAGGCTATTGGTACAAAAAGTGGCTACTAAATAGATAGCATGTAGGAACTTTGAGATACCAACTAGCATCGGGGACTTGAAATATCTTAGTGCTTTCGCCGACCAAGGATCAGAAGTAAATCTTATGCCCCTAACTACTTATATCCAACTAACATCAAAAATGCCAGCCCCTACTCGTGTTAGATTATCCCTCGCTGGACACTCGTACGTATACCCCCTAGGAATCGCAGAATATGTATTAGTTAATGTTGCAGGATTCATGTACCCCGTTGATTTTATGATCATCGATGATAAAGGAGATGGGTGCATGCCAATCATCCTTGGGGCACCATTCCTCGCCACCGCTAGGGCTGTCATTAAGTATGAAGGTAGGAAGATTGAGCTTAAATCTGGAAAAAGAAAGATTAGCTTCCCCATGACTCCGCGAAGTGGACATGACAATTTAAGTTGGAGAAAGATCAAAAACAACATTGACACGACACCCATTCGTGTTCAGAATAAAATTCTTGCATGGGAGGCAAGAATCAAAAGCTATAAGGAGGCTAAAAATGAAAGAAGCAAAAGCAATAAGGTTCAGGTCGAATTCGAACATACTCAACCCGCAGAAAATCATGTACCATTTGAGGAAGGGAACTTGGTACTCTTGAGACACTTGGAAACAACAATACCACCCGATAAACCAAGTCCTTGGTGGTATGGGCCTTTCACAATTGAAGGCATGAGCCAAGATGGGATAGCTAACTTGAGAGGCGAAGTTGGTGGAATGGTGATTGCGAGTATCGATAGGTTGAGGCACTACCACCATAACAGTAATGATCGCAACTACATGGGGTATATCATTTCAAGGGATGAGGTCACGTAGTAACTCATGACCTTTAGTCTAGCTACAAGACTCGTAAATAAAGAAAAGCGCTTCTTGGGAGACAACCCATGCTTTGTGTGATTTTATTTTGTTTGTTTGTTATTTGCTTCCGTATGCATGCTTTATTTTTATTGTTGGTTGATCATGTTTCTAAACTAAATAGTGGAAATACTTTACTTTGTTGTTTTGGCCTAGTCTTAACTCCACCTAAAAGTATTTTTGCAAAAGATAAGTGTAAGGGGAAACCCCAAATATGTTTTTAAGAAACAAACCGATCATGATTCTCCACAATATTAAATGAACATGTGTATTCGTATTTGTTAGAGTCAAATGCTTGTATTGAGTCATAATGACGTTTTGCAGGATTTTCCAGGAAGTAGGACCAAGTTTTTCCAGAAATTTTCCGGAAACTTAACATAAGAATTTCTGCAGGTCACTTCTGACGGCGTCACGTGTAAAAATCTGGAAATTTTACCAGTTTTGTTTTTCTAACGGAGTCTTATGGTTTTTGTAAATTATTAAGTTTTATAATCTCCAGGAAATCTGCAAACTTCATTCCACAAGCATTATATCTTATCTTGTTTTCTAGGATTTAGTAACTTATATAGGATGCCGCCGATTTTACGCGAGGTTGTTTTTGTCTATTTTCTCAGGATTTACAAGTTATGTATGACAAGAAGATGATTTATATTCTGGAAGGGAAGCTTTGATTGTTCATTTTCTTGGAGGAAGATTTAACATGGCCACCTTATTATCCATACCGAGCGAATCAGGGGAGTATTTGATTTCATTCTTTTTACTTTTTAACTTTTACATTCTTTACTTGAACATTGGGGACAATGTTCATCTTAAGTGTAAGGGGAGGGTAAAACGATGATACCTTACATATACACTTTCGCTTGAGTTGTTTTGTTTGATGGTAGATGTGTAATAAAACTATAAGAAACACTTGTTAGTGCAATTTTAGCGCCAAATTTAAATTTTTTTACAATATTTAGGAGTGAAACTTTAGCCATAGCAAGCGTCTCATGGATAGGAGATTGTATGACTAGCACAAAACCGTATATTCAGAAAAATTTTCCACCCAAATATGTGAGGTTCGCCTTTAGATTTGATAGGAAAAGCATTTACTATTAGTGCTTATGAGTGTACCGGTAGCATTTAGATTCTAGAACTTGCGTTAGTGATGCATCCCGAGACCGCTAGTGAGACTACATTCGTGTAGTAGGATTTACTACATGATAAGAGGCATTAGGATCACCCTTGTGTTAAACCCGTATCATAATTACTTGACCATTTAAGTCATATTACTTGGCTAGTTAAGTCAACTAATTTTTCCCACACCCTTAGCGTTGTACTCATTTTTAGTACACGAAACCCCTAGTACACCCCTCCGAGCCTATCTTTTCGTTTCTAACTTTAAGCATTTTACTTAAAGGAATAATTTGTTACACCACACTTAAATGTACACCCAAATCGCCTTAGCCTTCCGTGTATGCGCTCATCTTTAGTGCATTATTGTTATTTGTTAAACCCTAAGTTAACTATCTAATTGATTACATGGTTGCTAAGTCGAGTCATATCCTTGTACATACTGTTTTGGGACGATTGGGACTCATGGGTAAAGTACTTATTTTATGGAGTAATGGGGAAGAACATCATTTATTACCCCCATATGTACGTTAATTTTAAAAGTACTCCAAGTGTTTTGATTTTCTTAATTCGAGTCATTAGATTAGTTTATTGTAAAGTATGTAAAGATTCAAGTGTAAGGGGAATTTTCATTCCCTATGATGTATTATTTCGGATGGTAGGGTAAGAGTGTATGCAAAAAAAAAAAAATAAAAAAATAAAAAATAAAAAATAAAAAAATCGAAAAAAAAATAGTAAAATCAAGAAAAAGAAAAAGAGAAAAAACATACGGACTACCATCCCCTTTCATTTTATGTTTTTGTTATTTTTCATTTATTAGCTTAAGTCGAGTCTATTCTTGGCTTAGCAACGCCATATTGTACATGTAATTAACCAAGATTGTTAACTCGCCACCAGTAAAACTTCCTTTATCCAACAAAACCGTGTATTTCATATCCCTACACCTAACGTTACAAACCTTTAAAAGACCTCTTTGATAGTTTATCCTAGGTGCTTACGCCATGTGGTGGATGTTTGATCCTTTCCCAAGCCTATGGTAATCTATTTTGCTATGACAGGTAGTGAGAGATATCTTCCGTTTCCATATTGTAATTTATACTTTATTACACCCGAGAGATGTGAGTATCTAAACACTATTTGTGAGGTGCTAGTATATGACCTCCGTGCTTGTCTATTGGTCTTTAGTGGAACGATTATTTGTTGTAATTACTTTTATATTAGTGTTAAATGACCCCTAACTTGTCTTTTGAGTAGAATAAAAGCGCATTTGCTTGAGGACAAGCAAATCTCAAGTGTAAGGGTATATGATGAGGTGAAAAATGAACCACTTTTAGGGGGTCATTTAAGCCCGGAATTGAATTTATTTGATCAAATATTGCCCTAAGTCGTTCCTTTTGTGATTTTAGGTACTTTGGGAGTGAAATCTAGAAAATGAAGCAATTCGGACGTTTTTGGAGCATAAAAGTGAAGAAAATGCCAAAGTCTTAATTTTCCTTGCTGGGAACAGTAGGTGACGACGTCAAGAAGGAATTTCTGACGGCGTCAAGAGTAATTTCCATGACGACCCAGTATAGATTTGACGGCGTCACGAAGTAGGGCGTCAAGAGTAAAATTCATGACGGCCTGGAAATGCATAACACATGACGGCGTCAAAAGTAGATCAAGGCAGTCAGAGAAGTATTTTGGCGGCGAGGTGACGGCGTCACAAAATTTGTCTTGACGCCGTCAGACCCTATTTCCTATATATAGTTTTCTAATTTTCACATTAAAAAGAGAGAAGTTTTGGAGAAACCCTAAGTACGAACTTGGTGCGAATTTTACAGGTTTTTCAAGGGTTCTAAGCCCTTGATACCTTTCATGTGTAATTGAGATAAGTATTCTTTTAATTCAATCAATATGTCTATGTGTTGGTTGTCTATATCTTGTTCTTGTCTTAATTCCATCATTCTAGGCTAGATCTATCTTGTGTTTGCTTGGATCTAATGAAACCTAGATGTTAATTATGTGTTGATTACTTGTTTATAGTTGTATTGGGTGAATGAATTCGATGTTAGGCTTAAGAAAACTGACAGATCTCCAAATGGTAACATGCTTGAACGTCTTAGGAAACATGAACTGATGTGCACTAGGTTTTATTGGTTGTATTTAATGCATGAGCCACTGTTTACAATCCCTATGGTTGTGTTGGGCATGGCATAGGAGGAGATAAGAGCTCATAGGATTGGGGAGTGATGAGTGCTCAAACACTCATCATTTTTTGTCTAATCTGAACTGCAAAACATACAAAAACACTCAGAAATGCATCAAAATACTAAAAATATTTCAAAATCGTGTTTTATATGTTTTAGATGCAAAATGAGCAAAAACAGATGAAAAACGTACAAAGTTTGCAAAATTGGCAGTTTCAGTCCCCCAACTTTCATAAAATGACAAAACTAGTCCCTGGATATTCAAAATATGGAAAATTATCACCAAAGGTCCTTTTGAAATCATAAGTTGTCATATTTAGTCCTTTGGTGAAAAATTGGAAAAGTTTTAGAAATTTACAGTTTGATCCCTGGAGTTTCAAATATTGGCAGAAAAGGTCCCTGGTGGGATAATTTTGAATGAAAAATCATTTTGGGTCCTTGGGAAGTTACAAAAATCATTTTTAGTCCTTGGGATGAAAGTTTGTGAAATTTACATATTTGGTCCTCATAGTTTGGGATTTTACAAAAATGGTCCCCGGGAATTTTGAAAAGTACAAAAATTGCAAAAATGGTTTTGGATATTTAAGCTATGCATGAATGGTCCCTTATGATAACTCTGGAGTTTGTACCATTTCAGCCCTCACTTTTCATAAAATTACAAAAGTGGTCCTTGTGGTTTCTTTGATAACAAAACAAACGGACCCTTTAAAGTTATTAAACCCAACAATACACCCCTTATACCAAACCAGGCCCTGATCCATTAAACCCCAAGCCCAATCACCAACAGCCCACCCCCTAATATATTAAACCCCCGTTTTATTTAAACCATTGGTCAAACCCACGTTGACCATCCCTAACCTCCCAACCAAATCCCCCACTTGACCTGCAAACACCCTGCCAACCCCCCTCCTCCAGCTCATTAACCCACTCCATGTTCCCTTCCAAACCACAACACTCCAAGACTCATTTAATTCCCATAATTCTCTCCAAGCAACACCAACTGCCCCAAGACCTTTTTGGCGCCAAAACCATTTTTAATGGTTGAGATCAAAACAAAGCCATCCAACGGCTATACTGAAGTGGGAAAAGTCAAGGAACTCTCCAGGGTTTATAAAAAGAAAAGAAAAAGAAGAGAAAGAGGAGTAGAGTAGTATTAGTATAGTTAGTATAATTTTAATGTCGTTTTTGTAAAAATTTCCTTTTCAAGTGTAATTGTTAGCTCAAAAATGTTGTAGTAAGTGATTTTATTGTGTAATGAACTTATTTTAAGCATCTAATTAAATACTCTTAGCTCAATTCAGTTTATTGCAAATTTTCATTGAAATTACCATTTTACTTTAAAACTTGTTAAAAGTGGTTAGTAAATGTTTCATAGGGTTTAATTAAGTGACTTATAAGCTTGCATCAGCTCAGAAAGGTTTAGACAAAGTTTTAGCTCAAAATTCTCCTCAGGTCAACAAAAGTCAACTGAGGTTAGGATTATGGAAAGGTGATGCAGAGGGGTGGTTTGTTTGTGGTTTCTGGTTAAAAAGCTTGTTGATAAGCTCTTATGAGTTTTTTGATTATGACTTGAGGTATACTTCTTTGATTTCTGTCTTAAATCAACCTCTGTGATCATTTAGTAGTTTGATTTACCTAAGTTTGTTTGTACTTGATACTGAGCTTAATTTATGTTCACTATAGTTTGTACCATGTCTTTATAGCTTATTTCATGGGTTTGAATTAACAAGTCTGTCTCAGATCACCATTTGCTTCATTAAATCAAAAATCAGTTAATTAAGGGTGTGTTTGGCTTAAGGGCATACTCTGTGGTCTAGTGGTTGTGAGTAATGGCTATTGCTACAAACATGTTCTAATTAGTTGTATTAGGGTAGTCTAGGCTCAAAATCATTAGGATACTTCACAAAAAAGTCAAAATCTTAGGTTTTGTACCCTCACAGTCAACTGTGAGGGTTTTGGGATCTCAAATCCATTACTTTGGTTACTATGCTTGTTAATCTAGTGTAATTTAGTCTTAAAATAGCTCATAACTTCATTTTTAATCAGTTAAGTGTGATCAAAACTCAAAAAAGTCAAGGTTCAAAGTTTTTAGCAAAAAGTCAAAAGTGGCATTCCAGATTTTTACAAATATTGCATGAATTTATTTGAATTTTGTGATAGGTCTTAGATTCTGAAACTTCTTGAGATTATTGTCCCCCAGTTCATCTTCAAGATCATTGCATTCCTTCATTTTTTGGAATTTTCATTTGGGCCCCACACCCTGCCAAAGTTACTTGCAGGGCAATGAGATGCCCTGCACACAGTCCACCAAGCTCAGACCCCAACTTTCATGGGTTCTCTTGGTCTACACAGTGGGCCCCACAATGAGCTTATTGGATTTTTGAGAAGCCAATAAGCTCATCTTCACAGTTCCTAGCTTGTTTTGAGGTTTGAACCTCCTTTACATGGGCTGCTTGACCTAGCAAGCTTGTCCCTTTTCTGATTGAGTTTTGGATCTTGGAACAGCTTATTTTGGCTTAACAGCTTATCCAGGGACCAACTTTGGTTGTTTTACCATCACACAAGTCTCTTAAACTTGTTTGAATATAAAATCACCACTGGTCTCAGCTTTGAGCTTAATTCCAAGCTTTTAGCCTTGACAGTTGACCAAAGTCAACTGTCATGGCTTAAGCTCTTCATTTGCTTATTTATAAGCTTCCAACCTAAAGTGCCTTTGTTAAAGTTTCTTTTTTTTAAGTATTTAAATATATTTGTAAAAGAAAATCCAGAAAAAAACAAATTTTACCATAAGTGATAGCTTCTATTTAAGAAGCTTAAGCTTATTAGCTTATTTCTCAGCTTTTTCCTTAAGCACTTTTCTATTTTTATATTTTTCTTATGTTTCTGCACTTATAATAGATTTTTAGAAAAAGTTTCAGATTTTTTCTTTGTTTATTTAGTATTTATAATAATTAATATTAGTTTTTACTAATTAATAATTAGTTAATAATTAATAATAATTATTTAAATAGTCTTAAAAATATATCTTCTGTTTTAAAATTAGTTTTATATTATTTTAGATTTTTCTAAGTTTTAATTTTATTTTTCTAAGCTTATTTTACATTTTCTTATTATTTAGTGTATTTTTAAATAGTATTAAATAGTTAATAATTAATAATAATTAGATACAAAGTAGGAAAAATATAATTTTAATTTTAAAATTAGTTTTATAATATTTTAGATTTTTCCAAATTTAATTTTCATATTTTTAGTGTAATTTCATAATTAGTTATAATTTAGGTTATTTTAAATAATTAAATTAAATAGGAAAATAGTATTTAATTAATAATAATTATATAAATAGTATAAAAATTACTTTTAATTTTCTAAAAAGTTTATTTTATTATTAGGATTGTAAAAATGTGATTTTCACTTTTGTAAGTATTTTATTTTACCAAAACTCGCGTTTTATTTTGTACGTTCACGTTACTTAAAACTGAACGTACGCGTTTTTAGGTTTAAAACGTTTCTGGTTTTTCTGACTTTCCCGTCTTGTTCATATAGCTTATTTAAGCTATTCTCTTGTAGATTCCTTATTTCAAATAACTCAAAACCCCTTTCCATCCAAATTCACCCGATCACGAAACCGTTTTGATTACCATCCACACATCGTCGGGACATAACGACCCGGGGAAACACTATACTTCCGCGGAAAATTGACTCTAGACAGTTTGACCTTGTTCACCATCACCTGGTCAGTTTAGGTTGACCGTTTGGGCTCAATCAGGGAGTTAAGTGCGCCACTCCATGAATGGTATTAAGGAATACAATCCGTCATCCACGCAACTATAACAAGTAATTAACGTGTAAAAGATGTCTAGGGAGTAGTGAAATCTAAGTAAACACATTTTCTCCACTTATTGCTCACAACTTTAGTTAATTTAGTTTATTATTATTTCCAGTATTTTATTTTGATTGCATCTTTAGTATTGGGTTAGTTGACTAGCAACTAATTCCGCCCAAATCCTTCAAACCCGAGATTTTTACTTGCTTTCTAAAAAAATATAAAAATACAAAAAAAATCATCCCTCATCTTTAGAACTAGTATTTAGGTTTTCTAATCCTAGCGACACTATTCCTAGCTGAACGATCAACCCCCCGGAACTTGTCACTATACTATACTACAACGATCAGGTACACTGCCTGGTGGGGGTTGTAAGCTTCTCAATATCCCTTGAGAAGTAAAGCCTGCTGCGATTCCCACGTATCACAACCGAATATATAATCATTTACGGGTTGATTTACCAAGTCAACCCGGGTCAATATTACACTCGAAACAAGGACGTGGGTCCCACCCGAGACCATTAGGTCTCGGCTTGCTCTAGTTCGAGCCAAAACCGACCCAAACAACCCCTTTGGGGCGTCGGCCAAAAATCCGAACGACCACAAGGGTCAACCAAACACAGCCAAGTATTACCAAACATCAAAAATAAAAACCAAACATCACAAATCGAGCACCAAGATCAAGAATCATCACAAATCCACAACCGAAACCGAAAATGATACAAACCGAGAGCACAAGCTCTCGGGTTCACTTCGACCCATCAAAATAAACAACAACCCGGATACCAAACTCGATTTAGATCATGTTTTATCAAAAACCCACTTCAGTTTCATGTGTTTAACCATAGATCCGAAAAAAATAATTAAATCCGTGACCCTAGGTCACAACTTTAACCAAAATACGAGTCAAAACTCGTCCTACCTTCGATTCCCAAGACCAAATCGAAAGGATTTTCAAAACCAAGAAAATAATGACGAATTTGTGGTGAAATCGAGATGAAAAAGTAAGATATAGGGCGCGTGTTTATGTAGATCGGGTAGAGAATGATGCGGGGAGTCGATTGGTGGTGGTATTGATGGTGGTGGAGCGGCGGTGTGATGGTGGCAGCCGATTGGAGGGGGCGGCTAGGGTTTGGGGGTTGGAGATGAAGTATAGAGAGAGAGTGTGTGAAATTTGGTGAGGGTGTTGTGTTTGTGTTGTGTGGTCAAAACCACATGGACGATTTTTGTATTACTCCCCAAAAAAAATAAAACAATTTTTTTTTTATATTAATAATGATAGTTTTATTATTAGGGTGGGTGAGGTAACCCGGTGTAACATACACGGACCAAAACCCGAAACTTTAAATAACCAATCAACTTTCTCAAACCCAACTCGTTCCAAAAATAATCAAAACCTCGCGATACGTTTCAAAAATAATAATATCCGAACCAATATTAAAAATAATTACAATTGTTAGGTTAACCTAGTGTCGGAGTCAATGTAGTGCCAAAATAACGATCTCAAAATAAATCATCACGAACGAACCAAACCAAACCATAAATAAATAATCAAATTCTCATAATTAACGTACGATCAAAATCACATTCCAACGTTCATAAAACATCTCGTCACAATAAACTTTTAAAAAAAAATACAAAATTATAATTTTTAATGTAATGCGGGTTTTAAAAACGGCTCCCTATTTTGCCAATTGTCACACAAGAGCCATATCATTGCGGACTCTATCAGCAAGGTTAATTACTTCGAGAAGATTAGCTATGGTGATGCTTGGAATGTTCCACCATCCCACAATGCTTTTCTATGTGTCCTTAGCAATGGAACACGAAACTAAAATGTGGTCTTCGGTTTCAATTGCATCATCACACATGGGGCAACGAACACGATCTAAATTCCTCTATAGTCAAGATTACTTCTCGTGGGGAGTCTCTTGTTTGTGGTTCTCCAGATGAAGATGTTGACTTTTAAAGGAAGGAGTGTGTTCCATCTAGTTGGGAATACTTGGGATGTGGGAGACTTTTGGTTTATGTAGGAGGAGCTCATCCCTTTGACATTAAGAGCTCTGGAATCATCAATAGTATATTTCCATGAATCACAGTTATCAGATAAAGACTGCTCAATTCTGAAAGCTCTAAACTAGACCGAATGGGCCTGCTCCATGAACAGCAGAAGATCAGACCTTGGGGGGGGGGGGGCGCAGAGGCAGGGGCGAGATGAGCAGTAGTAGAAGGCACGTGGGTTAGTGGTTGGAAGGTTGGCAGCGGTTACTAACCTAGCAAGACGGGTTAGAATCCAACTGAAATAACCTTGGAAAAGTGTCTTTAAGAGGCGATCCTCCAAGCCAAGTATCTAGCCAAAACCGAGTACTACAACCGTTTCCAATCTTTTTCTTGAATATCGAAGGTAATTCAATGCCAATCGTGATGAGATCATCTTTTAGCTTGACAATAGGATACCATGGACCCGATTTAGATTTGATTGACGAGGCATCATTTAACCCACCATCTACACAATGAATTGAGCGAATGATTTTACACCAAAAAGCGTGATTTTCGGTGTGAGATCTCCACCACCATTTATTAAGCATAGCATGGTTACTAGACTTGAGAGTGCCAATGCCAAGACCTCCATTTGAGATAGAATAAGTTGCTTTGTCCCAAGCAATCCAAGCAATTTTATTCTCGTCTGTAGTCCCACCTCAAAAGAATTTTCTTCTAATCTCTTCAAAATTATTGATTATTTTGTTGGGAGCTTTAAAAGTAGAAAAATAATAGACACCAAGACTACCAAGAACGGACTTGTTAAGTGTAAACCTTCCACCAAAAGAAAGGGACTTTGCTTTCCAATTAGAGAGCCTTTTATTGAACTTGTCAACAAGAATGCCCCAATTAGCACACCTTGACATTTTCCCACCGATTGGGAGACACAAGTAGGTGCATGGGAAGTAAGAAGGAAGGCAACCTACGGTAGATGCAAGAGAGTTAACTTCCAAAGTGGTTAAACCAATACCATAAAGCTTACTCTTGTGGAAGTTAATTTTTAGACCGGAAGCGAGGTGGAAGCAAGTTAAAATTCTCAATAAGTTCATTGCATTTAACCGTGACCATTCACCCATTATTAGTGCATCATCCGCAAATTGTAGGTGTGAAACGTGTATGTTGTCTTCGCCCACTTTAATCTCATGGAAGGTGTTGTTGTTACAAGTGTTTAAGAGGGCTACATTGAGAGCTTCAATTGCAATGATAAAGAGAAATTGTGAGAGGGGGTCACCTTTTCTAAGACCTTTTTCACTTTGAATTCCTTTGTTGGAGAGCCATTGATGAGAACCGATGCAAAAGCAGATTTCAGACAAGACGGGATCCAAGTCCTCCATCTGCGACTAAAACCCATTTGTTCCATAATGGAGAACAAAAGTGACCAATTCAATGAACAACACCTTCCACGAGATTAAAGTGGGCAAAGACAACATACTCGTTTCACACCTACACTTGGCGGATGATGCACTAATTATGAGTGAATGGTCATGGTTAAATACAATGAACTTATCGAGAATTTTAACTTGCTTCCACCTCGCTTCCGGTCTAAAAATTAACTTCCACAAGAGTAAGCTTTATGGTATTGGCGTAACCACTTTGGAAATTAACTCTCTTGCATCTACCATAGGTTGCCTTCCTCCTTACTTCCCATGCACCTACTTGGGTCTCCCAATCGGTGGGAAAATTGTCAAGTATGGAAAAACAACTACTATGCATTAACACACCAAAAAAAAAGGATGACCTTACCAGAAACCTCATAACATGACCTTACCAGAAATATGATTTATCCTTGCAATAACAATAAACATATATGATCTATCATAGCTACAAGAGGGGAAAATTTTGACTCGTTATTAGGTTATGGTTTCTTTCAGACTTGACAAACTGGCTGACCTGCCCATGTTGCAGAGTACTTTTTTGCAATATATATCAAATCCCTTTATCTTCATGACCTTGGAAGGCACCTCTTGCTAAAAATAAAGGGCCTTTTGTAAGATGAGATATAAATTTAAACAGGTCACTCACTTTATTAGATCATTTTGTTTGCAATTATGACATGATCCTGAAAGTTTCTGAGTTCTGTTGCTGATTTTCAGGGGTAAATGTAAAACTAAGGGTAAATGTGCCTCATATTGGTCCACTTTGGGAATATATACTTTAGGGTGTATTTAGCAGTGTTGCAAAAAAAGGTCTACAAGGCCGATTAATTACCGATTAGGTGTTACAAGGCAACCGACCTTGCCGATTTATATAACTGGGTCAAACACATAGGTCAACCGTAGTCAACGGCGATCAACGGTGATCAAACTTTCCGGAAACCTATAAATCTTGCCGGAAGTACCCACAACTCACTGTAAACTTATTTTGATCACCTATAGTAACTGTTTAACTTTATTACAAGTTGTTTTTTAGAAAATACATTGCCGGAAATACCAAAAAATAACCAAAAATACACAAAACTTGCCGGAAATAACCAAAATTTGTTAGTATTGTCAATCCGATTAATCCCGCCTAGACCGATTACAAGCTACAAGGTGGTCGACCGCCCGACTACCGATTTGCGATTTTTGCAACCTTGGTATTTAGCTTGTAGATAGAAATCGTCAAATCACTATAGGTGCGAGTAAAAAAGTTCTCTGGATTGTATGTAGGTTTTCGGTTCGTTATCATTATGGTAACAAATCACTATCATCTTGGTCATCACATCTCTTACCTCTCCCGACTGTAAAACAAAAGCACCAGTTTTATATGAAAATGTAAGAAAAATAAAAAATAACAGCATAAAATTCACGATGTTTTCTACTTTGATAACTTTATAAAAAAGGGATATCAAATCCCTTTATCATTCACCGTAAAATTTAAAAAATGGAAGAAAATGCAAAGGAAAAACTAATAAATTACACTCAAAATATATGCACCCGCAAAAAAAAAAAAAAAAAAAAAAAAAAAAAAAAAAAACATCTACAAATAGATAGATCCTATGTTGCCTTTCTTCCTACGCGGTTAGCCGGTTACGCCTTATGTCTTGGTCCAACTCATCTTTTATTTTCCTAATAGACAGTCTCCTTTTCCTGATTTTGTCCAACCTCAAGACATATAGATCCATCCAACAAGCTTACAAGCAAATGAAACACCTACCCTCCTTTATTTTTTTCTAAACAGTACCGGAAGAAAGAACTATGTGCCCCTTTAGGTTCTAGACCCGCAGTAAACAGAAGTTCAAACAGAAAAGAAAAAAGAGACACTCAATTCAAACACAATGCACACAATTTATGATACAATACCCATCCACTAGGATAGTTACCACGCCAGCAACTCATCTCTTAGTCCACCAAACCTTCTTCGTACAGAGATCAAACATAAGGAACGTGGTTATCATGACTGTTTTTGCCTTGTTATCAGTACATCAATGATTACAGAAACAGGAAAATACAGACATGAAAAACCCACAAAGAGTTCATCAGGTGATGTGATTATTATTGACTCTATATAGCATTCTGACTAAAGAAACAAGCAACTGTTTTCTAAATTTTGTGTTAAGTCATTGATTAGCATATCATTTAAGACAATCCAAGCACATTAAAGTTCAAAAATGCAAATATAACAAGGTGAACATTGCAAGAAAGAAAACAAAATGAAACCAAGTAATAACAAAACTGATAGTTTATAATAGCAAACCAAAATTAAGACAGACTGTTGCAACAGACATGAAAAACCATTGATCTATACGCTACCTTTGGCTCGGCTCTGTAACATTGACCTTCACGTTAAACTTCAAGGCCTCTAGTTCGTCTTGTTTCAACTTTGGCATAGTTAATTGCAGCTCACCTGAATCTCTGACCATATGTGCCTCAATATCACTGATTTTGTACAACTTGTCGGGTAGATCAATGGAGCAGACATACTTTAGAAAATCCTCTTTGAATTTATCATCCAACTGAGCTTCAACGAAAACAGTTCTGTGATCAACGGATACCTTCACAGACTCTTCCGTCGCTCCAACCAAGGGTATGAACATGCTATCACATTCTAGTCCTTGCGTGGTTCTATATGGCTTAATCACCAAAGTGCGACTCTTTGAAGGTATCGTAGAAGTTGCACTTAGAGCTCCATCCACCACACCTTCTGAATAGCATCAAATATATAGAAATATTCAAACATATGTTTCTTCTATTAGAAATAAAAATGAATAAATTCATACAAAATATATATTACCAAGAAAAGATTCGATAGCTCCTCCAACACAGTTAGTCTTAAAGAAACGAGAGCCTACCACCTTAGGACGGAATTGTGCCACTGATCTGGTGAAGAGCTTCAAACCAATTTCCTTCAAGGAAGCCATAGTACTATAGTAGTATACAGGACTGAGATAAAAAAAATAGTGTTACAGGGGTTTGCTAATGTATGACACTATAGTTTTGTATGACAAGTAATTATACCGAAGTATAGTTACAAATAGACAAACATCCCTTCTAATTTTTCATTTTTCAAACTCAGTTTATGCAATAGATAAATAAAATACACAATTAAAAAAAAAAAAAATGAAATAAAAATCGTAAGGGTTTACTCCGTCTTCCATCAACACCAACTGCTATATTTTTCTAAGCTTATTGTTCTACATTGTATTTGTCTAAGCTTATTTGGCAAGCTTATAGACTTATTGGTCTATTGAAAATCTTAGAAGCACAATTTTTGGGCTTATGAGCTCATCAAATTAATCTTATGGCTTATTTAAGTTCATAAGCGAGCTTATGATGAGCTTTTCAAAAGTTCAATAAGCCCATAAGCCAGCCAAATAAGCTTTACACAAACACCCCATTAAACAAACAAACATTTAATAACCACTAATCAAACTTATCCAAACAACCTTGAAACCTTAAAAAAAACAAAAAAACTAACTGAAAATTACTAACCTCAAACAAACAAACAAACCATAAACCCTTTGAAAAACTAAAAAAGCAAACTTTAAATCTCATCCAAACAAACCTAAAACCCATAAACCTTAAAAAACAAAGAAAGTAAATTAACCAAAAAAGATGCATACTTAGTATATGGATGACGAAATTTGCGTGAATGTGAACAAAGAAAGTAAATTAACCAAAAAAGATGCATACTTAGTATATGGATGACGAAATTTGCGTGAATGTGAATGAAAAATCGCAAGAATCACATTTCTGGCGTCATTTCAGTTCTTCAAGCTTGGTCTTTGACTCTTTTCTGTACTTTTGTTTTCAGAGGTGGTATTTTATTCCATTCAAAAATCTTTTATGGGCTTATGTATGCTATATGGGCTTCAAAAGTTATCAATATGGTTAATTTTGGGCTAGAGAAAAATCTTTTATGGGCTTATACATATTCTGATTGATGTGTATAGAAACCTGGTGACGATTTTGAGTTTTAGATTAAAAGAAATGAAAGTAAGAAGAAAAAAAGTTAAAGAAAAGAATGATAGATTAGATTAGATATTTGTGTTCTTGAGTTGCGGAAAAGGAAAAAAAATAGCTTCATTTACGATTATACCTATATCGAAAGGTTTAAAGTTCAAAAATAAGGATAATATTGTCATTTTGACATGTTAAACTTTATAATACTTCTATTTCCTCTCAAATGTTTGGGGGAAGAGTTATAGGCTACATCTCTCTTCCAATTTCTCTATCATCATTTTCTGTCATCGAGAGCACAACTTCATTTAAGTTTTCTTTTTCTTTTTTATATTTTTTTTTTTGTAAATTGAACTCGAGAATATAATGTAAAAAGATGAAACATGGTTGCGATTGAGCTCACTAGAATAGGTAACTACAACAAAGTCTTGTCGTGAGAGGTGAAAAGTCAAAAAGTTAAACAAAGATGAGTATGGAAACCATTTATACTTAAGACAAGAAAGTTTTTGATTGTATATTGTGAGGAAAAAAAAAAAAAACTCTTAGATTAGTGAACGACGAAAGTTGTTGCATTGAGACTAAAGATAATCAATGATGGAGTAATGTGTTATGCCTAAAATACCCTTTTATTATTACTTTCTCAAAGAAATAGTTTGATTTGTTTTTAAATATTTTGTCTTATAATTATCATTAAAAAGTTTATCAATCACATTTAATACTTAGTATACATATTTATCATTTCAACTATATATACAACACATCATTTGTAAAAAAAAAAGCTATAAATCAATTTTTGTAAAAGACAATTAATGTTTCAAATAATTGTTGTCATGTTCATTTTCAGTTGAATTATCGTATGTTTAAAAAATTCAATTACATTTTGATTATTTTACGTTGTATGTATAAATGTTACCTGAAACACTTAACTAATATCTCAACTATAATTATTTGCCCCTATAAAGTCTCGTCGTTATGCGCGGGTACTCGTTTAGTGAGTATAAAAGACAAATTTATAATTTCTTTTGCCTATCAGATTTTTTTTTTTTTTTTTTTTTTTTTTTTTTTTTTTTTTTAAGACATATCTCAAAATAACATTAATAAGAATTTCAATATTATCTGATAAGTAAAGTTTCAAAATTTCCTTATATCAAAAACCTTGAAATAAAGTTTTTTATTTTATATTATTATAAAAGATGTTCAGAAATATAGAATGCACCCAACAAATAAGCCAAGAATAAATAAATAAAGTGTGTGGAAAGTTTATAAAAGTAATTAAATATTTTAAAAGAAATAATACTTTTAAACCACTACAATGACATATGATTATAATAAATAAATAAACAAGTCTTATGGTCTTTTCTTTTATAAAAGTACAAATTTACAACTTCCATTAAGCGTAAATTAACGATCTTATGGTCTTTTTCTTTTTTCATTATTTGTGTCACCATCTCATTCCAAATATTTTCCACCCTAAATGATCACGTTCACATTGCTAGTGTGATAACTATCAATCCTATATAGCAATATGCCAAATAACTAAAGTTTGGTAAATTACTACGTAATTGCTAAAATAGCTCATTATTAGTGTTGGTTGTTAATTGTAAACGGGTTCTCAGATTAGGGTTAAGAATCAATGAAGGTACCGGATATTCACTTGAAATCGTGGTATCACTTTTCAATAGAAACTATTCGACCCTATGCCTGGGTTACACGAATATCTCTATGGGATAAGACCAAGTGATGTTCTTGCTTTAGGCACAAACCAAGAACCAGATGCGTATTGAAGTGTTTAGGGTTTTGTGTTAATCGTATTGTAAAACGTATATCCATGCAGAATGATGTGACCTCTATTTATAATAGAAAATACTCAAACCCTAGCCCATGGTATTATGTATAATTAACGGCCCATTAATTATATCATAATAATTTCCATAATAATAGGGATCAGTGGTTATCAGTGGAAACATTATCACTAGCAGTGGTAATGTTAATACATCAGTGGAAACGCTAGCAGCAGAATCACACTATCAGCAGAATGCTATCAGCAGCAGAATCAACTAGCAGCAGAATCAGCAGGATCAGCTAGCAGCAGAATCCTAGCAGCAGATTCACAACACTAGCAGCAGAGTCTGCTAGCAGTACTTTGAACAATACATAACCACTATTGAGTCAGGGGATTCAGTGACCAAATGGGTGTATACTCCATACCTCCAAACCCATTACCAGGTGTGAATTGATCCCTCAAGTGCACTAAATTTTCCAACAATCCTCCCCAAATTTAGTTCACTACTTTTGCATGAAAATCAAACACAAACCAAAACAAGTGCATAAATGAAAATATCCTGAGGATTGAATTTCCACATTAGTACATATACTTTCAAATATTCGAGAATCTGGGTGTTCTAAGAATTGAACCCTTCAACCCATTTGAATACCTGATGATAAATACACACAAGTTTTCAAACACTAAAATACTCCTGACACTATACAAGTCATGTGTCCATATCCAATTCATAAATGTTGTAAAAGCTAAAAATCCAAAGCTTCCTGAAGCGGCAAAACTTCAACATTCACATAGGTGGTTCATCTTTAATTCATGCTCCTGCTTAGCACTTTTTCAAAGAAAATTAACCATTAAGAAGTGAAGACTTCATCCTCCTTTCAGCAGGTAACAAGCACAACCTTGGGATGTTTGTGATACATGTGCTTCAGTCCACTAAATGATCAGCTTTCCACATTGAACTCAGCTTCCAAGTTTCCTTAGAAGGGAGTTGGGTATCCTTGCATTCAGTGACTAAGTTGGACTTAAACCCATCCCTTTAGCAGACTTCAAAACCAAGTCTCTAGCCAAACCCTTCGTCAAGTGATCAGCTAAGTTTTGTTGAGATTTAACAAACACTATAGATACCACCCCATTCATGATAAGCTCACGAATCATGCTATGCCTAACACCTAAGTGTCTAGACTTCCCATTGTACATCTGGTTATAAGCCTTTGCCAATGTAGCAGCACTATCACAACGGATAGAAATAGGTGCTATAGGTTTAGACCACAATGGAATCTCAAGAAGCAAGTTTTTCAACCATTCAGCTTCTTTGCCAGCAGCAGCTAAAGCCACAAATTCAGATTCCATGGTTGAACTGGTAATGCAAGTTTGTTTCTTGGATGCCCAAGAAATTGCACCTCCACCAAGTAGGAATACCCAGCCACTAGTAGATGAATTGTCTTCAGTGTTACTGATCCAACTTGCATCAGTACATCCTTCTAATACTGAAGGATAACCAGTATATGAGAGACAATAATCCATAGTTCTCTTCAAATACTTAAAGACCCTCTGAATTGCTTGCCAATGATGAGCACTAGGATTACTAGTATACCTGCTCAGTTTACCCACAGCAAAAGCAATATCAGGCCTTGTACAAGTCATGGCATACATCAAGCAGCCAATCACCCTAGAATACTCAAGTTGAGATACAGCTTTGCCAATATTAGGCATTAGCTTCTCACTTGTATCCATGGGAGTACTCACTGGAGTACAATCAAAGTAATTAAATTTCTTTAACACCTTCTCAATGTAATGAAACTGTGAAATAGAAATTTTGTTACTTTCATGTTTAATCCTAATGCCAAGGATAACATCTGCCTCCCCCATATCCTTCATGGAGAACTTTGATGACAAAAATTCTTTTGTAAGATCAACTTGATTTTGGTCAGTGCCAAAGATCAACATGTCATCAACATATAGACAAATGATGACTCAAAGGCATGGATGTGGCTGTCGGGCTTTGCTTACCTAGCTATAATGATGTTGTGATATTCCATATATGTAAATGTGCACGCCCTTATTTCTGTTTATGCACAATATCTTAGCCTCTTAGGTTCCGTTTGGCCATTTCCTTGTTTTCTCGGCACTTTGCTGTTGATTTGTCAGGCTTTTTTGTTTTTCTTGTTTTTCTTGTTTTTTGCGTTTTGCTATCTCCTAGCTAGTTTTAATAAAACTAATTCTTTGTTGTTAAAGAAAAGGACATTACTTCCTTTGGTGTAGTACCACATGAAACTTGCCTTCATGTTTAGCGGGAATTTGGCGGGGTGTATCGATGTTTGTTCCAGACAAGCTATATTGGAGAAAAGCTTATTCAAAAGTTGGACTACTTTTTTGAACAGATTTGATCTTTAAGTAGGATATTTGTTAATTCCATATAAATGACTTTTTAAGAAAGGTTGATTTAATGTTTGAGATGATCATGTTTTTTTAAATGCATAAAGAAAGTTATAAAGGTATTGTAAACACTGGGTTGATCTTATCAATATCAAACCCATTTGACTTTTTGAGTCAAAGTATTGACTTTCATCTATTTTAGTTGATTTGTACTAATGAACAAATCTGATAATTATTAATGATATTGAACATGTAGCTTCAATTTGGTTACCAATGGGCTAATGTTATGGAAATGCATCCAACTTGCCACATTTTTTTAATATGCATTCAACTTTTAATATATGCATATTTATAGGTATATGTTCATTTTATAATAATGGGTGCTTGTCTGCTTGTGTTTATTTGTCTGTACAAGTTTATAGGAACCTTTGCTATGTGCAAGTTTAAGAATCTATGGTATGGCCGTATGGGTGCTTGTTTGACCATATACACATGACACAAGATAAATCATGTGATATGAACCTTACAAAACCTTAAAAAACAAGACCATACACAAAGACATTACCAAACCTGACACAAGATAAATCATGTGCTTGTATTGACTAACAGAACCTTACAACTCATTACAGAACCTTCTATTCAAGCCATTACAAAACCATATAAGCAAAGCACAAGATAAAACTTTCATGCAAGTCATTACAGAACCTTACAAAACTTGTCACAATACCATATACACAAGACAAGGCAATCATTCTTTTGCAGCTGAGTTGGAACCATTGGCTATACTTAAACAAGCTTGCATTCCATTCATTACAAAAGGTTATGTACATAAGACTACATCCATATACAAACTTACTGAACTATCCACAAGTTGTTTCTTTCAACCATCCAAAAGACTACATCCATACAAACTACACCCGTCCACAAAAACCCAAAAGACTACATCTGAAACTATCTAAACCAAAAAGACTACACCCATCCAAAAGACTACATCATAGAGAATTACACATGCTACTAAAACTGATCAAACCTAACATCCAAAGCTTCAACAAAAGTAAATCAAATAGTATAGCAACTATCGCAGTTATGCTTGTAGCTACTTGCCTTCACAAAACCATATTTGAATGATACTTCCTCAACTCAACTTCCATCTTTAACTTATAGTTGACCAACATTTGTTCAAGTGAAACAATCCTTTCTTGACTGATTTTATCCATCTCAAACCTGGAAGTTGCAAGCTCAAAGGCATTTCTTTCTTGATTAAACGTAAACACATAAAAAAGACTAAACACACAAAAATGATTAAACTTTGACCAGAAAACGATAGTTAACCAAAACGCATAGCATTGTGCCCTTCAATTTATGGCTGTAAAAACATAAAAAGGTTTAACCTTAGAGGTTGGAACACATACCGATGTATTCAGACAACTAAGTGCATCATCCCAAATTACCTTAAACATATGTAGGGACTTCAACTTCAAGAAAGTATATCCAAAGCTCAACTGATCGCCTGAAGTAAAACGAGCAACTTGATTGAACCACAAGCATAGAAATAAATTTGACACCAGAGTATGTGCCCGTAACAATGAAGAAACCTTCAGGCATATCTGTAATGACTGATGCAAAATAAATTAGTCTTGTAGCTGCAACCACCGGCAGGCTCCCAAAATCGAAAGTAAAATAATATACCAGCAATACGCACAACTTAAAAAGGCCATCAAACTGATAAACTGGAACTGCTCATCAGACATCAATTGCTATTGTGTCGTCCCATTGACGAGTATAATGGTTGGAAATTGCATATTCTGATCTCCTTCGCCATGGAAAGTATTCAATGAGCATCATTGGGTCGGTACGAAGCCTCAACCTGCTATCAAGCAAATGGAATACCTAAAAGCAATAACTATGAGGTGGCATTGAACATGTAAGGCCTTTACCAGTACTACTAGAAATTAAAGGCAGAAAAACAGGCAGGTTGGTCAATCTGATTAAAACGGTAAACAGGTCACAACGATTTGGGCCGAAACAGTTAGGGTCAGATTGATGTACCCATTCACATCTTCTGTGTATTTCGTGCTTTTTTTATATATAAATTATGACTACAAACTCTTACTATTTATATATGATTAGATATCATCGTAGAAAACAAAATATCATGGCAATTAGGCACACACTCAACTCTTGAACTCACTAGAAAATGCATTAGGACAACAAAGGTCTTTGCAGTGATGAAGGACAATGAACGAGTTAATGCATTGTGACTAAAGATACAAGCTAGTACGTGTGTTATCTTGATTCCAAGTTAAGAATTAGTCATTGAAAACGAGTGGTGAATAACATAACCTGCAAATTTCAAATCAAATACCACTGGAAGCAACATAACAAATTCTCAAAGTAAAAGAACTAAACAACTAATTGCATAATAAAACAGAAATTAATATATAATAGCTTTGATAGTGACAGACTAATGGCACACAAGAGCTAGCTACTCATTAACACATCGACTTTGACATCGAAAGTAACGTCCTCTGGTTTAAGCTTGGGAATAGCTAGCGTCAACAATCCAGTATTCTTGATCATACGTGCCTTGATATCACTGACTTTGTACAGCTTATCAGAGAGATCAATGGAGCAAACATACTTTTCAAACCCGCGTTCTTCTAGGAAATCCTTGTCCCCCTGCCCTTCAACGACGACGGTATGATTATCAACGGATACCTTCACACACTCTTCCCTCACTCCAAGCAATACTATGCCCAAGTCTAGGCATTCGGGTCCTTCCTCTGTAATCCATGGCTCAATCACCTTCGTACTTGAAGGAGGGGCCTTTGGAGTAGTCTTTATTGTTGAAAATCTATCCAACAAAGTAGCTGAAAAACATTATCATACTATAACTTAAATAAATAAATAAATGAATAAATAAAATTAAAAAAATAGGAATTTATTATAAACAAATACAAATAACTAATACCAAGAAACGATTTAGAAGCAGGCGGATCAACGCGATTGATGCTACGATCCTCCTTAGACTGACAATGACCACCGGCAGAGTTGGTGTTAAAGAAACGAGAGCCTGCCACCACCGGACGGAGTTGTGAGACCGATCGGGTGAAGAGCTTCAAACTATGTACCTTCGACAAAGCAGCCATGGTAGTTTTAAGAAATTTAGAAAAATATATTATGAGTAAAATTTAGGGATATATATAGGTGGATACATGCAAGATAATGCAACGCACGAACTCAAGACTTGTATTCTAACTCTGATAAGTTGTTTTTTCACTCCGTATTTATCTTAGACTTTATCTTCTCATGTTAGTATTTGTTTGCGTTCTCACTATCTTATTTTCCTTTTCTAGCATGTGTCAACTCCTCGACATTGGATCAAAAAGTAAAAAATCACATCACTATACTTTGTAGTAAAATATTTCTAGCATGGTCACCTTTCATCCATTAAATTAAGACACTACAAGAATCAGTAGAACAGGCGACGAGCCTATTTCCATCGACACAATGTCGACGGCAATACGCAGAAAACGACAAAAAAAACGCTTGACCGAGATCCGGCTGCGTTAAATTTTTTGAGTTCATACGATCCCGTCGGAAAATAGTGGTCAAAATTTTCAACCTCAATAATTGCCAAAACTTCGGCGCGAAATTATTCCGCTAATACGCTCCCGTCGACATGTCGACGGGAGCATATTAATCACGAATTATGACGTACTTGACGTGTGATTAGCGTTAATTACCTGTTTTGGTTTAACATTCCCGTCGACATGTCGACGGGAAAATTAATTCAATATAAAAGTACTAAATTACTGGCCAATATATATGGCGGGATTTTTTCCCGCGTATTTTTCCCGTCGACATGTCGACGGTCCAAAAGGCCTACACTTTAACTAGGAACAGAAAGGTCCGCGAAATAACCGCGTTGCTCGATCAGTGAAACCAGAGTGATGGTCTTCTGGGACGATACATTCGTAATGGATCCATCATATACGTTATTTTAGATGGTTCTAATTGTGGGCGATAGTCTTCATCATCCTCAGTATCTCCCCAAATATTTTACTCATATATATACTCACAAAATCATTCCCGTTTCATTCTTTACCTATATACATTCTCACAAAATCATTTCTGTCTCATTTTACACATACATTCTTGATTCTCACAATGGATGGTTTAACGCCGGAACATGAGTGGTCGAAGGCTTTATCACAGGAGCTCTTGTATAATGAAATTATAAATCATTGAGCGTTGAAATTTTTGATGAATATGGTTCTTATGCGAACTGTGCACCGTGGCAGAGAGACCGGATTCTGGTATGGTTGAGGAAAAAGTCATACTATAGAGAGTATTTGGAAGAGGTAGATGCTGCTGAAGCTCAAGTTGCTGCTGTTGGAGGTGAGGATGAAGTTGAAAGCACGTTTGATGAAGCTACTGCTGTTGATAATCTGGAAAATAGAATAACAGGTCTTGAAGCTACGTTTGCATATCTCAAGGAAATGAAAGCAAGGAAAGGAAGAGATGGTGCGAGTTCAAGCAAAGCGGGAGGTAGCCGCAAAAAAAAAGTAAACGGGTTGTTTCATTTGGTTGTCGAGTTGTTTAGTTTGAGTTGTTTTGTTTGGTTGTCGAGTTCTTTAGTTTGAGTTTTTTAGTTTGAGTTGTTTCGTTTGATTGTCGAGTTTGTTTCATTTGATCTGGTTCGTTTGCTTATCGAGTTGTTTAGTTTGAGTCTGTATGAAAATGTATCTGGTTTACAACTCTTGTGTGGTTTGAATAAAATGTTTGCCTTCGTGTTTGAAGCTAAGCGTGTGGTGTTTGGGATTGCTTTATAAACTGCTTAGTTTCTTACTGCGGATGTTTTGTTAGATTAATAATTACAATCTTAAGTGTTTGGATAGAAGTTTACGATTTCTAGTGATTAAGCAGTTTTGAGTGTATCTAATCGTGTGTGGACATCAATTTTCACAATAACAACAACATTTTATTAAACAACAATAACACAACAAACAACAACAACAACAACAACAACAACAATAACACAACAAACAACAAACAACAAACAACAACAACATTACATACGAAGATTTTCCATGTCACCTAACAGGTTACGGAATATTGCATCCGATTGACATGTGTGGTCATTGTTGTCGGGATTTGTTGCCATTTCAAGTCTTGCCTCAAGCACCCTGACTTTTGTCTCTAGCACCTGTTTTTGTACCTCCAGCATATTTATCCTAAGATCTTTTTCATGGCAGTTTGTGCACCCAGAACCGTGAGATGTTGAAGCAGAAGAAATTACTTGTAATTGTTCATCAAATTCACTCTTCCACATAAAATATCCACATCCATGACCTTTGTCTCTTTGGTTCGAAAGAGGACATGCATAATACTCCCATCTAAATGTATCTTTTTGATAGGATGTTCTTTTTTTTATATTTCTTGCTCCACAAGTACACATAAAAGGATTATATCGCTGCATCTGGTTGAGGTTGAGTGGTTTTGAGAATAAGAGGTTGTGAAGTTGTGTGGATAATATGTTAGTATATAAGAGCAGATTTGGTGGGAAGTTTTGGTGGGAAGAGTTTTGGCGGCAAGATTTTGGTGGGAAAATTTGGTGGGAAAGGTTTTGGTGGGAAAACCCAACCCCTGAACCCTACTTTCTGAACCTGGTCACTGAGCCTGAACCCCCTGATCATGAACCATTAATCACTGAACCTCCTGAAACCCCACTCAATGAACTCTGGTCACTGAACCCCCTGATCAATCGACTCGTTCGTTTAACATCTCATGTATAACCATTATTGCATCTCGAAACGTTCATTTAACATCTCATGTATAACCATTGCATCTCGACTCGTTCGTTTAACATCTCATGTATAACCATTGCATCTCGACTCGTTCGTTTAACATCTCATGTATAACCATTGCATCTCGAATCGTTCATTTAACATCTCATGTATAACCATTGCATCTCGACTCATTCGTTTAACATCTCGTGTATAACCATAGCATCTCGAGTTGTTCGTTTAACATCTCATGTACAACCATAGCATCTCGACTCATCTGTCTAACATCTCGTGTATAGCCATAGCATCTCGACTCGTTCGTTTAACATCTCGTGTACAACCATATCATCTCGACTCGTTCGTTTAACATCTCGTGTACAACCATATATATCATTTCGACTCATCTGTCTAACATCTCGTGTATAACCATAGCATCTCGAGTCGTTCGTTTAACATCTCATGTACAACCATAGCATCTCGACTCATATGTCTAACATCTCGTGTACAACCATATCATCTCGACTCGTTCGTTTAACATCTCGTGTACAACCATATCATCTCGACTCGTTCGTTTAACATCTCGTGTACAACCATATCATCTCGACTCATCTGTCTAACATCTCGTGTATAACCATAGCATCTAGAGTCGTTTGTTTAACATCTCATGTACAACCATAGCATCTCGACTCTAACTTCTCGTGTATAACCATAGCATCTCGAGTCGTTCTAATTATTATTTATTTTATATTTTAATAAATAAAAAATACTTTAATCTTTTATATAATAAAATAATTAAATATTTCAAAATTATTTTGCTAAAACTATTCTATAAAAAAAAAGTATTTATACAAAAAGTTATACCCGAAAATGCTAAACTACCAAACTTTCAACTATATATTTTTTTAATTTTATAAAAGTATTTATAATAATAATTTTTTTTAATTATATTATAAGTAATTAATTTTAAATTTGTTTAATTGTGTATATTTATTTAAATTTGTTTATTTATTTATATCTTTATGTTAATATTAACTATGTTTGATTGCAGGAATTCTTCGACTTGCAGACCCACATGCGCAGTCCCGATTGGAAAAACATTTCGAAGGGCATCAATGAGTATATTGTGAAGCTCTACTCCGACAATAAGGGCACCATGAAGAAGACTTACTTTACGAGGCCGGGTGGGCCTGCTAAAGTGGATGAGATACGACGAGCACCTCCTCCGAACGTCGAGCTGTCTGTGTGGGAGGAGCATATCAAGTTTTACATGAATGAGAAGAACCTGAAGCGAGCTGCTGTGAACAAGGAGAACCGAAAGAAGAACAAGGTGTACAACCGCCACGGTTCCAAGTCATTGGCCGCTATTCGCCACGACTATGTAAGACATATTTTATTTTTATAAAAGTATTTTATTTTTATAAAATTATTTAATTTTAATTATATATTAATTAAAACTTTTAATTATAGAAAAGCAATTAATTTTAATTTTATAAAAGTATTTAAGTTTAATTAAAATAAATATGGTGTTTGATCGATTTGTCATTTTTAATTTGTTTCATCTTATATGCATGTGTATATACAGTTTCAGAACAGCAAGGACAAGCAGTACCCGTCATTCATCCAGAGCTTTTACGACACACACTGCGACAATAATGGTATGTGGTTGCAGGATGAGGCTCGGGTTCAGTATGTAAGTATCATTTTTTCTTTTTTTTTTAAATTTATTATTTATTTATTTATTTCCCCAAACACACACTGTTAATACAAATATCGCCTAAAAACGTTATTTATATTTTACGATCTTTGCTAAGTTTTGTTAATGACAAAATATGAACTTTAGTTTATAGTAATAACATCACTTTAGTTTTAAGTCTTGTATAACTAGGTTTACATTTCTTTTTAAGCAAAACATTATTTTTATTTTTTTATTTAGAAAGTGTCATGTCACATCATGCAATTATGGTAAGCTTGTGTGTTTGACTTACCATAAGGTCTTACACATTTTTGGAAGCATTCCACTTTTGATTCAATGTGTTTGACTAGAATTTAGTTGATGTGATCTTGGTTGGTTTAGAAAGATTTATTTCAAAACCTACTGCAAGCCTGGCGGAACCCTGGGGGTACACGGGCAGAACCCATCTGAGGGTTCCGCCGTATCCGCCAGACCTGCTGTTTGTTTTGCTATAAATACCAAGCTACTTGCTAATTTTCATCCATCACTTTAGGACATATATTTCATATATTCTTTCAACTAACTCAGTAACATTTGACTTGTGTGATCCTCTTATGTAGCAAGGGAGTTCACAAGTTCATCCAAGAAGTTACAAGTTTCAACTCTAAAGTTGCAAGACTTGTTAGCTTTGTTATGTATAAGCTTTGGTAGTTTATACTTCATTTGTATCGTGTGTAGAAGTGATCGGTTAGTATTTTAGGCCTCAAAATACATAAGTGTAACGGGAGTTGTTGTACCCTTGTAAAAGAACTAACGAGAGTGGTTGTACCCTTGTAAAAGAACTCGACACCTAGCCTAGTGTCGGAAATAGTGGATAGGCGACGTTTGGTTGGTTCTACCTTGAACTAGGACTCGGTATCTAGCTTTGTACCGGAAAAAGTGTAAGCGACGTTGTAAAGGTTTCTCCACCGGGAAAGGAGCTTGTTGATTAGTGCTTATAACTCTCGAGTTGGAAACTCGGGGCGTGGATGTAGGGCAAGGAAAAAGAGTCCTTGTAGCCGAACCACGATAAACAATCGTGTTGTGGTTTGATCGTTTCTTTCTTTGTCTTTGCTTATTACATATTGTCTTTAGTTAGAATTGTTAACTACACGTAAAGCTTTTCAAAGAATCAAACAAGTAATTTGAGTTTATATCTTTAAACAAACGTAAAGTTTTAAAAGATAATCAAGTGAAAAAGCGGTAAACTATTCAACCCCCCTTCTAGTTTTCCACACGCACTTTAATGATTCATTGAAACATAATCTTGTAATTAACCCGACATATATATTAATTTTCTCAATTTTTTTCAACTAAATAGGAAGAGATGGTTCGGCTTCGTGATCTGGGAGCGAATACGCCTGAAGGGGTGGCGTACACGGAGGAGTATATACTTGCTATGGTTTTGAAGGGCAAGCAGCGGGGCCATATTGCCGGACGGGGTAGGGTGCTACCCGGGCTGAACAGGCCACCGTTACCATACACCCCGCCTCCACCTCCAGGTTTGTACATTGTGATAATATATTAATTATAGATTACTCGATCATGACTCGAATTAAGTATTGCAATAGATGTTTTTAAATTTTGATTATTTCATTTTCAGAATTAGCCGAGATGGAGTCGAAGCTTGCTGAGTACGAGAAGAAGATTGCTGAGGCCGAGAAGAAGAGCCGGGAAGATGCTGAAGAGCGTAAGGCCATGAAGGCGCAGCTTGATTTGTTGACAGGTTTTATCTCGTCCAACCCGCGATCGAACGAGTATGTTAGTCAGGCGGGTTCTCAGCACGTGGATGGCTCGGGCAGTGGCGCTGGAGGTAGTGGCTTAGTTGGAGGGAGCGGGAGTCGCAGAGGCGATGAGGATGGTTCTGGCGATGAGGATGGTTCTGTTGATGATGAGTGATTAGGGGATGTAGAGGCACAAACTTTGGTTATTTTGTGTTGTACTTATGTTTGAAACAATATTTTGGCGACCCTTATGTTAGTATTGTGTAGTTTAACCTTTTGGCGACTTAAAAATCGCGGATATTGAAACATTTGTGGATATGGCAGCTAGGTTTAGATATTACCACACCCCGTTTTGTAGACTTTATATGTTTTAATGCATTTTGAGGGTGTTTAGCGATAATTTGCAAGTGTTTTAGCCGATATCGAGTTGTATGCGTTTAGGACATGTTAAAATTGGTTGGTTACAGGTTTTAGTAGATTTTTTCCGAAAAATTTTCCGGAAAAAATCTGGAATTTTGCTGGTATGCAGCATGCTGTTGGCAGCATACCACTATATTACCGTCGACATGTCGACGGTAACATAATACTAAAGTTAATTATAATATTTATGTTACCGTCGACATGTCTACGGCAACATAAACTAAATTAAATTATAATGTTTATGTTACCGTCGACATGTCGACGGTAAGATAAACAAATTAAATTATAATATTTATGTTACCGTCGACATGTCGACGGTACAATAACACACCCTTGACCTGAACGTTGACTTTAACGAATACATACCGTCGAAATGTCGACGGGAATTAGTAAAAATAATTAACGAATTGTGAAAAACTAGAAGGGGGGTTGAATAGTTTTACGTCTTTTTGATTTTATTATGAAAACTTAGTTTAGTTTTAAAAACTTGTTTACTTTTAAAACTTTGATTCGATCTTATGTGAACTCAAATCTTAAACAATATGAACACCTATATCTAAGTATGAACAATAATAATAATGTAAACTAAGTATGTGAAATCAACACATGCATAACATAAACAATTATAGCTATATACGAGAGATAAGTAAGTAAACGTTTATTTTATAATCCTTAGTTATATTTTGTATGAAAACTATACTTGATCGAAATGATCAATTATATGTATGTTACCTTTTTAGTTTGATTGTAAAAACTTTGTTTTGTGAATGAAACTTTTGTTTGATCTTTAAGTAAAATCAATACTAGCACTATATGAGCAATTATATATATATATATATATATATATATATATATATATATATATATATATATATATATATATAACAGGAGGCATTTGAAGGATATGCCCAGTCATTGTCCAGTCAATGCCCAGTAATTCAATTTCAGCCATGTCATCACGTTGCCATGTAAGCAATTTCTTAAATTTATTAATTATTTTATAAAATTCGGTTCCTTTCATAATCTTTTTTAGTTTAATTTGCTTGGAATTTCAAAAATAATTTCCCACACAAGAATCGAACTTGGGTTTTTTTGTAACATTAGCAACCAACTTAGCCGGTAGGCTAAATGAATTGTTTTTATTAATTCCACTAAATCAAAATATATAAGCTGATTTTTAAAAAAATATCATTTAAATTTGGAAAATATATTTTAAAAAAAAAAGTAAAAACTATCTACATCAAATCTAATTGTCTTTGTTCAAATAAAACATATCCACGCTTAACAAAAAAAAACCTAATCTAAAATCAGAATATCAATGAATCAAAAACCCTAATCTCGGGGATGCACTAAAAAAAATCCTATGATCCATATGCAAGATCTCCAACAGGTATGTCTCAATTAAACAACACCAATTTGATTTGTAACAGTAACCAAATATTATAGGTAATACTGGATTGCAAATTCGACTCCACTTAAATTTAGAGGAAGAACATCGGAAGCAAGAGGAATTGCATACGACAACACATTCAAGAAGAAGTTACGCGCAACTACTCTGTAAGGCCATTGGTTGAAACCGGAATCCATATTAAATAACCACAAAAGTTAGACAATTTAATTTCCAAATTATATATAAAAGACGAACATGATATGATTTAGTTTTTTGTACAAAAAGTCATTTTGATACATGCAGTGAACACTACACATATGCTTATATGAATCGGGCCGATGTTCAAGAAGCAATCCATGCCAAAGTCACAAAACTTGATCACACATGGGAACCGTGAAGGTAAATTTTCCTATGGACTGACAAAGCCCTTATTTTGTTCACATGCATATGTTTTTAGAACTGACATGAAGCTACAATGCCTAGATTATCCAGTGATATTATCCAAGATTGGAATGACAGTCCTTCAACAATTATTCCACTTCTTAGGGAATTCATGGAGAATAATCTTCGCATGTGAATATTCAGGTAACTTACAAGCAATTTGAATTTTGGATGATCATATTAATGACACAATATGTATAAAGTATGTTCTATGTTCTCCTTTAGTGGTGATACTGATGGGCGAGTACCAATTACATCAACCAAGTACTCGATCAATACAATGAATCTACCTATAAAGACGTGATGGCATCTGTGGAGTTAATACGGGGAGATGTGTGTAAATGATTTGTTTTCTCTTATTAACTTTTTGAACACTATATAGTTACACACATATCTCTGAGATGAGATCGTACCCACAACACATGGCTAATTGGACTCCTTGCTACGTTTAAACTAAAAAGTATTTTCAAAAAATGTACTTATAGAATATTTAATGTTAGGTTGCTGGATTTGTACAAGCTTATGAAGGAGATCCAATATTGGCCACTGTTCTTGGTGCGGGTCACCAGGTAAGGGTTCTCTACTTGCATCAGGTGATTAACAACTTCTGAAGAAATGTCATCAGATGTACCACCTTCCAACCCGATAATGAATATTAAATTTACTACTTTTTTTGCATTATTATATATCAAATTTTCTTTTAAATGTTCCATATCAGGAAGTATCAACACAACTGTTTCAGGATACTATTCCTGACTCCTAAGGAAGACAACACTGAGTAAGAAACAGATGGAGTTTGGCCTTTCCATTATATTGTTGAACAACTCATCCTTGATATCTTTGATCCTGGTAAGCTGTTTCTAACACATGTACTTTTTGTTATATACAATCCGGTATTCGGCTAATGTATGAAATTTTAAACTAATACCTCCAGTTTGGGAGGTGCGACGTGGAAGTGTGATGGCTCTGATGGAAATTTTGAGACATCAAGGTGGCTGTGCAGGGTGCGCTTATGTTAGACAACCAGGCAATTTTCAAAGTTTTCTAGCAAGACTATGATGTTTATCACTCACAATGGAAATCCACAATATCATTTCTACAACTAGATGTAAATCTCTACAGGACATTCATCCATAATCACATCACCTTTAAACAAAGATAAAGGTAGCTGTAAGCTCATATGGAAACTACTTTCGTGTTACAACATTTGGTGAATATGATGGAGGATTTAGTTGTATTATCGATGGATGCCCCTCAAGAATTCCCCTTTCAGAGGCTGATCTACAAGTAGATCTTGACAGAAGGTATTATCCTGCTCATCATTCTTCATTTCTTCTTCATCATTCGTTCTCTCACGGGTCGTATGTGGATGTATGCAGTCTTACTCTTGATGTTATTATGTTTCAGGAATATGCGCTTGCAAGTGTTTTTTCCAACAACCCAAAGGAAAGGTTCAATCAAAACAACATCTAAAACAACGGCTAGGCAAGTTATGATTTGTTTTGTTATTTGCCAAATCGTGTTGCCCTTCTTTTAGTAAGACAATTTGTTTTAGTTCAAAGTGAAGTATTCGCCATCAAGCTATTTTTTATTTCTTCCCTTTTTGTATGCCCCTACTTCTTATATCTGATTAAATGTATGCAGGGTGTGAGCAGTTCATGTATGTAAGCGATATGATAAGAGATGAAGATCTTATGAGAGTGTGATTTGTGTGTCTTCATTTGAGGCAGTAGGCTATGATCATTAATCATGTTGCATCTACGTTATGAGAGGGAGTTTTAAATGGGCTTATAAGCTTTTATAATTGCAGCTTATGTTTCATTATCAGGGCATCTATTAGGTTGGAAGAAATCATCATTTTTCAATTTCTGCCAGATTTTGCAACATCTTAATGAGTTTGATCTACATACCCTTTTAATTAACTATATATATGTGTTTTTTTAGATTATATTCTCTTAGGGTTATGTTTGTTTGCTTATATTCTGTATTTTGTTTCTGCAGAGATGCCTCTTACACCACTCAACCCTTGAGCCAATCAATGCTTTGGGTATTGAAAGTGGCAACTGGCAAGAGTGCCACTGTTAATACTAGAGATTTAGAGGTTTCTACAATTGATAATTCCTCAGTTGTGCCAGCTAATGGTAAGTGACTTGATTTTTATGTGTGTGCTCTAGAGTATCAAAAGTATGGGTTGGGCAAGTTGGGTTCAAAATGGCTAGCTTTTGAAACAGGTGGAAGCAGCCAGGGTGTGGCTAGGTAAATGACTATCCCTAAAAAAACCAACGAGTCACATACTAAGCATAGCAATTTTATCAAAAGATTAATTTAATTTTTATTAAACTCTATAGAATTATAATTGTTTGTTCATTTTTTTATTGAAGAGAAAATAAAAATAAGAAATAAATTTCTCTTTTTGTTCCATCGCCGGATAGAATGCAAAGGGAAATAAAGGTCTATCACTTTGGCTGAAGTTTGATCCGTAGGTCCCAGTTTGTTGCTTTTTCGTAGCTATTATTTTGATTTTACATGTTGACCCGTTAGAATGAGAATATAAAGGTAATCAAATGAGCGGAACCTTTAGTGTGTTCCTAAGAAAGAAATGCAGTTTGACTTTCTAGGTTGCATGGACTGATTTTCCTCTTGAAATTTAGTACATCAAGCTTATTCTCAGTGCGATAATTAGGAACAAATTGGGGTGTAAATTCTTATCAAAAAATATGTTAAAAAATTTATATTGATAGTACTAAGTTAGGGTTTATGGAATATATTTATTTGGAAAGCTAAGAGTATAATGGAAGGAACTTCTGGTAATGTGTTGGATGCAAATAATGATTTCTCTTGATAGGTCAAGTGCAAGACAATCAAGAAGGAAGGTCGTCCGTTGATCTGCATGAATCTGAAGGTTGTGATTTACATGTCTCATTGTATTCAATCCATATAAACCTTGAATTATACATTGTTGTATCATTCATATGGGACTGAACATTTTAAAGATATTTTTACCCTAGAAACATTCATGTTGTTGCCTTTATATATAGAAACTACACTGTCAGTTAAAACCCCAGTAGATTTGTATAACATCTTCTATTAGATTCATTTAACTTTTCACCGGAAATTTAAATAACTATCGTGGTAAATTTAGAAGGAAAGTATCTGTTATTTCTTGCAGGTCAAACACCGTCACCTGGAAAGATCAAGAAGACTTCTGAAGCTGCAGATTTGCAACGAAGCCAAACAATTGGTCAACGTTTCATGGGAAATATGATGGACAACTTATTCACTAAAACTTTTACCTGTAAGCCTAAGCATCCGGCTTCAGAAGCTGTGGTACCCGCTTCTCCATCCAAGGTAGGTGTTACTGGTTTTTGATCTGTTTATAGGACTAGATCCTGCTTATATATATTCTGTATATTCAATCTTTATTCATCATTTTGTGGTTCCCGTCATTAAAAATCATCATAGGAAGTTAGTGAGATCCATAATTACATATTCATATGTAAAATATGGGACTCTCAAAACTGAACTTGAAATGAGCAAAATGATTCAGACCAAGATCATTTTGAACATCCAAAACTGTAGAAAAATTTGTTGACTTAAGAAAAGTTTATAAATTAGAATCATTTGTACATCGCAAAAAGGAAAGTGCATAAACTTCCATACACTTCATTATGAGCTTGTCTTTATTTTCTTTTTGGTGAATGATATAGGATTTTATTGGTATCTGACTGAGGAAAGGCTTTGTATACTACATCAACTTAATGAAGAAATACCACTACTGAGGTTAATATAGACTATGGTAGATCAGCATTGGTTGACGTCGTCATTAATGGTAAAAAGGGAGTCTAATGTTTGGGATTTTATTGATGTATATATATTTTGCTATTTTCACCAACAATTGAAAATTGTCGATTGCAGGGATTCATTGTTCATGTGATAGTGAGCATCTACCTACAACCCCATCGACTGAAAAAGTAAGCAGCAGCACCATTCACCGGATCATCATCATCATAATATATGTCAGGTATTTCATGTTTAAATATTTAAGTATGCATCAGACTAAAGACATATTTTTGAACATAACATACCAAAATCACCCAAAAGAACACATATTGCTTAGAGCCACTATATAGAAGAAAAAAAACCCCCCAACGTAGTGAAGGTATTGAAATCGAACCTTGATCCTATTTTTAGTTTTTAGTACAATATATGAACAGATCATATTCAATTTGATTTATGCTACATGCCGTAATTGTTTTAAGACTTCATGGAGATAAAGCAAAAAAAGTTACAGGAGCATGTAAATAGATACAGGTGCATACTAAAGGTAAATATTCTGTATATATTGAAACAAGAAGAGTCAAAGGAAGATGAATAAACGAAACCAATGGACCTGTGGTATGCTATTGATATTATTTTTCCTTAATTGATGGTAGAGATTCTGATTGAGAATGTTTTGCAGGTTATCAAGCGTCTCATAAATACATCAAGGTATGGGTATCTTGCCACCATCTCAGCAAAAAGTTATTCTTTCATATCATTGCTCAAACATTTTGTATCAATAATTAATCTATGTATGATTCTCATCTCAAAGTTCATCTATGTTTATGGCCCTCATGGTTAAGTAATAGGAAAGAAAAAAGACTTTTGTACTGATCAAAGTCAGTTGGATGTGATACACCTATAACGCTATAACACTTTTTTTAATGTGTATATGTTTTATAAAGTTTGCTTAATTAGTGTATCAAAAATGGTGGTATGTATATGTACAAACTCTATGGTTTTAAATGTTGTCATTAGATTATGTTGCAATTTTATGTGCATGTTGTTGTTGTTGCAGGTATGTGTGAGCCTTCGAAAAGACAGTCACGTGCTAAACACGTTAATAATGTACATTCAATCATTTTGTTATTAGTCATCCAACTATCAACATAGGTTCAGTAAACACTCATGGTTCTATGAGGGCCGTTCAGTAACTAAAGGAATTTCTTCATAAAATCAATGCTCTTAACCGTCAACTTAAAGCAACCCCGTCATGCTCATCATTGGCCCCGAGCCGCAGCTGTGACTGGAACCACCAGGTTTTACTCTCTTAAGAAACTAACTTGGAACTGATATGTTCATTCAGAGACATATGCAACCACCGCCATTATCTGATGTCGATACCACATAAGTATTATTGACTTTGTACATTTTCTCAGCCGGTAATATTAATTACTATAAAGAGCCAGGGATACCATCAACCTGTAGCTACAAGACATAACGTTGTCCGTGTGGATATGCTGCTAAAACTGTTATATCGGACTGAAATTAACTAAGGAAGGAGATTTTTTGCAGTGTCCAAATGAGTGGGTAAGGTTGTTTTGCCTGAATATGTAACTGTCATTTTAAGTTTTGGTAAAATTATAAGTAATTTGAAGACTGGGAGGAGTTGCCATTTTTCAAGTGGATTGACCCTGAGCCACCCCACCCATTGTCTTATTCAACTTTAAATTAGTTTCAATGGCAACTGAACAACAAAGTTACATCATTTCAAGAAACGCAATGAACTGAAAAGGTCAGACTACAATTTAGGCAAAAAAAATTTGCTAATGTTGCAGCAATGGAGCCTTTGAACCAGCCCATCCTGTACCAAACATTCACAATGTAGGCAATTATTATTTGACTTTATACTTAACAAAACAAAGAAAAGTTAAACACAACCATTTTTAGTCCTAAAGATATACGAGTAATATATTTAACAATTTACCTTGATTTTATCTTGCAGTGGAAACCATGAACGTGATTTTCCTAATATCGAATCTTTCTATTACACTCGGTCCTGATTCAGGTCGAGAGTGTGGTGTACCCGCTGAGCTCATGTACTATGTTCCTTCAGACAACTGAGCTATATTCTGGTAAGATTTTTTTTTTTTTTTCTTTTCCTTTGGTCTTTTAAAATTAGCCGTGTTATTAAAATCAAATACTAACTTAATGTTTTCCGGTACTCAACAGATAATGGAATGTTCCACTTTTGCATAGCAGATTCGGGGCATGATTAAAGGGAGGGTTCAGAATAGTATGCATTGATTGAGAAATGCCTTACATCAGTTGACAGGCAAAAACAGCCATGGTTAATCTTTTCTACTCACCTCCTTACACGTGGACATTGCTTTTTACGGGCATGTCCATAACAATGAGAGGACTTATATGAGGTAAAAACTTTCCTATTTTCATCTTTTATACTAATATTAATATAAAGGTGATATATAACTTTATTTTTTTAAATGGATTGTTTAGTTGTAGGTGGTGTGTGGGGATGATGCATGATGATTGAGAGTCTCACGAATAAGCAGATAAGTAGTTTGGATAAACAAATATGAAATACGTTTTTTCTAATATTTGAGGACTGTGCGTGTTTGGTATTCTATAGGACTGTTAAGTTGCAAGTAGGCGTATAGTGATCGAGGAGAAATTGGTTAATAATATGAGTAGTAGCTTTTGTTTTGAATAAACATTCTTAAGTTGCTTCTTCAGAGGTTAATTGGGATTGCTTAATTACGTGCTTATCTGCTAATGTACACTGAAATAAGCACTTAGAGATACGTAGGTCAGGATTTTCCTGTACTTAAACAGTTCTAGGATGTACTTTAACTAAGCAAACCCAAACATTTCGTTACTTATTTCACTCAAATATATAATTAAGCACTCGTCCTTAAAAATGAATTTCCGTTAACACTGTCAAAAGAAAAACTATAAGTCATGCCCGCCCATCGGGCGGGCTTCGAAATCTAGTATATATATATATATATATATATATATATATATATATATATATATATATATATATATATATATACGTCTACGTCTACAAAGGATTTATAGTGGTTCGGCTACAAGGACACCTTCCTTGCCCTACTCCACTCCTCGAGTCACCTACTCGAGAGTTTTCTTCACTATGTCAACAAGCTCCCTTATGGCGGAGAAAACCTTACACACCAATGTACACACCACAACTTCGTCACAACTTAATCACAACTTCTACACAACTTCTTCACACCAATCTACTTCATACCAATACTTCTTCACACCTTTCTACTTCACACCAATCTACTTCACACCTATCTACTTCACACCAATCTTCTTCACACCTTTCTACTTCCTAACTCTTCTTCTTCACAGCAATACTTATATCTCACTACTTCTATTCACAACTTCTACTCCTAGATCTATCTAGTTACAATACTATCACACCTTTACAATGAATGTACACAACAACTATACTATATACACAAATCTACAATACTTCACAACTTGATGTTGAAGGAGTATTCTTCTCTTGCACTTTGAGAGATGAGAGGTGAGGGAATGAATCACTTGAAACAAGTATTAACAATTATATGATCAAAGGGTTTTTAGAAGGATGTTTAGAGAGATTTGGATCTGAAAATTTTCGTGCAAGAGGTGGGAAAAATTCCAGATTTAAGGTGGTATTTATAGGGAAAAATTTCTGACAGAATCTGACAAGGGAGCGTGGCTGGTCCCCTTAATTGTGTGCCGGCCCCCTTAAAATTAAGGGGGCCGCCCAGACGAAAACTGCAGTTTTCTTGTTTTTTTCCGGGGAAAGTTTATTTGATGAAAAACTAACTGATTTTGGTTAAAATTTTGAATTCATATATTTATTATGAATAAAACATTTTCCTTTATTACCAAAAATATTTTTCAAAAATATATAATAAGTTTATTTAATTTTATAAACTTTGTATTATTTAAATAAACATCCCTTTGATCATAAAATGTATTCGTCACTTGTTTATTCATACCTTAAGTGATTATGTTGGATGAGATGATATAAACTGCTTAAAACTTGTTTACGTATTAACTTTGCGTTTAATGTTCTTATATTTTGTGATCGTCAAAACTTAAGGATATCGAAAGATATTAATAACGTTTTTATACATTATTTATATCAACAATCTCCCCCTTTTTGATAATTACAAAATCTAAACTCATTAAACTAAAAATTAATATATATGCAAGTTTTTTAGTGTGAGTTTATATCACTTCTCCCCCTTTTTGTTAACATCAAAAAGGTTATCCCGACGAATGTATAGCTCCCCCTTGAAGTATACTCCCCCTCGTTTTGAGGTCATAAGAGATCGAGATATGGAATGCTCACAAGAAAAATAATAGAAGCACAAGCATATATAGAAGAATATGCAGTATACAAATAACAAGCATAGCAAACAAATATTAAGGATGCATAACAATTAATTCAAAGTGATTATGTTAAAGATCCTAATTTGCCAAAGAGAGCCATCGGACTTGCTTATAACAAAAGGTTGGTTGATTCGTATTTGAAAGTGAAAATCATAAGCATATGGTATGATAAGATGGTTGATGATGAAGTGTTTGGAATGAAGATGGTTGAGTTAGGGTAAGGTTGTTAGATTAATGGAGGTATATGTTTGGGTCATGAATGTTCGAGAGTTTGGTGGTGGAGAGTTTGTAGCGGAAGAGGTTGATTAAGGTTTTGGATGTTGTTCAAGTGAGGGTAAATGTGATCTAGTGAGAAGATATGCAATCCAAGTGAAGTGTTCATTGAATGCAATGGTTTTTCGGAGAAAGATGCAACAAGATCAATTGTTGACATGTTTTTCAACTTGATTCAAGTTGTGGGGTAATGAAAGGAGAGCTAGAGGAAAGTTGTTCCAAGTTGCATTGAGCAAGGTGTAAGGCAAGAAGAGCACAAAGCTCATGGGCTTCCTTGAGTTCTTCAATGAACTTCAAGTGTTCGGAGGAAGGTGATAGGACATGCAACATAGGGATAACATGTGTGTTGGTAGAAGGTGGTGGTGATACTCTTGGTGGTGGAGATATTTGTGAGTTTGGGTAATCATGAATGGATGAGAATGAAGTTGTGGAGGATGTATCATGAGTGGAGGATGTTGTTTTGAGATTGAACATGCTCTTCATTTGGCTTATGTTGGTAAGATGAAGGTGTATTTTTGGGAACAAGGATGGATGTTTGGTTATTATGATGAGGTTTGTGAAATGGTTCATTTGAGTGAACATGAGGTTTGTGTATCATGAAATATGGTTTGACCTTCATGGGTTAAGTTGTAGTGGTGATGACACACTTTGTAGAGTGTAGGAAATAGGTATATGGTTGAATCTTTTGAGAGGATGACTAGGTTGAGTTATTGGTGAAGATGGTAAATGAGTATCAAGTGATGTGATAGGTTATAGTGAAAGAGCGATGTTCATGGAAGGGATTTCTTGGTAGGAGGGTGTTATAGATGGTGCATTAGGTGCACTAGGAGATGAAATTTGAGGTTGGGTGAGTAAAGGTTATGAGGTTTGAGTGTGTAAAGGTTATGAGGTTTGAGTGTAATGTAGAAGGATATGGGTGAGTAAAGGTTGTTGATATGTAATGTTAAAGACATAGGAGGATTTTGGTGTTGGATGTTTGACAACATCATTTGGTTTGATGGGCTTTTAATGGAAGTTAGGCTTTCTTCTCCAAACGGGGTTTCTTGGTGGTTTTGGTTTGATGGGAGAGGACATGAAGAGATGAATGAAGATTATGAATAATGGGAGTGTTTATAGTGTAGGATAGGTGGGATTAAGGATGGATAAACTTTGATAGAAGGTTTAGGATAAAATAGGTTTGTGAATTTTGAGAAGTGTAGGATGAAATGGGCTAAAAAGTAGAAAAAGGGAACAACACCTTCGACCATCAGATGGCCGGTCCCCTTAATTGGAGGCCGGTCCCCTTAATAATTAAGGGGGCCGCCTTATGATTTAAGGGGGCCGCCCATCTGGTGATTCCCAGATTGCCAGAAAAGGGTATTTGGTAGTGAATTGCAGAAAGGTTATGTTTTTTGTTTCAAAAAAGTCCAACTCTTTGAGGCAATTAAGCATATACTAATTATGTAGGCAATTATGTAGCCAAAGCATGTTAATCAAAGAGATTAAGTAAACTAGCAATTTCATCTAGCATGCAAACATACTCATCAAGCAAGTAAAATATAAGTGCTAGGAAACAATAAGCAACATCAAGTATTTCATATCTACATAACTAGGAGGAATAATCCTAATGTGTATCAATGTGCAATAAGTGGGTAGTTATGATAGCATGGATTTCTAGACTTGTTACAAACAAAGTCTTAATGAACAAACCATGGTCCTCTTGATTTGATTTAGTTCACTTATAAGTGTCATTTATATAAATATAGATGACAAATATGAGATCACCATGCATGATTTTAAAAGAGACGTTTTTAGCATTATTCAACAATGTTTGAAAGTAAGTTTTCACTTAGATGTGAGAGTTATTTGAATAAGATAGATTGGGTTTTTACTTCAAAATGTGTGAATGAACGGTAAAGAATATTTTCCCAATCTTTAGTTTTGATCAAAAGAAAATCGTGGATATTGATAGTGAAAACATGTTATTTAAAAGTGGGATAGTTATTTGAAAAACTATTTTCCAAAATGTGAGGTTTTTGCATATTTTTAGAGATATTAGATTTTTGACAACAAATATCATATATCAAATATTTTAAAAAAAATGTTTATTAAAGATCTCATGCTCAAGAGGATTGGTTAAGCCTATTATTATCTCATGCTATCGTTTCTACATATCCTATGATCCTAAAGGAAATGAAGACGATAATTTATATGTTAGATGCGAGAGTATTGAATGGGGTATAACCTAACATCTATAGTTCCTTTGTTTTCGCACGCTTATCTAACTTAATGCCATAGTCTACGAGAGCTTGTTTCATCCATAGTTTTCTTACGCGAGGGATCTAATCCTACTTCTATATTAACGATCGATCCACTTAAATCATTTCACTTTATCACCATGAGTTTGCTAATAGTGGATATAGAAGATTTCCATTTTCTATTTTGTTCGGCAATGAACAATTTTATCTTATTCCTAGGAGAGTCAACCAATGATGTTTCTAGGTTATAAGAATATAAGCTATTATGTACACATATATGTATAGCTAATCATTAATCTAACTAATCATATATCTAAGCATGCAAATTATAGCGATGAACTTAAAAGAAACGCGTACCTTTTAGTCTTTAATGGAATATCTTCAAGCACTTCAAGTGACCATGTTGACTTATAGAAGTCATTTGTAGATGATATTCCAACTTCTTCCAAGATTGACAGCTTAGCCATTTGGTCCCCATTGTCTCATTGGTCCAAAGTTGTTTGATCCAAACATATTCAACATTTGGCTAGGATGCATGTATGGTGGTAGTATTCCCCAAGGATTGTAACTTGGTTGATAATTCCACATTTGATGACTAGTATTATTGTAGTTTTGTCTATTTTGGTTTCTTCTAGGTTGAGGTGTTTTAGATCGAGTATGAAGATTATTTGGTTTTCTAGGTGGTGGAGTTTTAGATCTTAATTTAGATTTAGAGGATCCTACTTCGGTCTTTAAGGATGGTTTATAAAAAGTTTTTACTTTTTCATCATTCGCAATGGGTATTTTTCTATCTTTTGTAAGTATATACTTAGGTTTTGATTCTAATGATTTTTGTTTACTAGATTCACATTCAAACTTTATACTTTTATTTTCACTTGTTGAAACATTAGTTGAGGTTAATCCTAGACCGGTTTTATCTCCCGAAGTTTCTTGAACACTTATTATTTTCTTAAGTGGGTTACTACTATTTTTAAACTTGTCAAGTTTGAAAATTTCATCTTTAAGTTTTTCGTTTTCATTTTTAACCTCTATGCATGTTTTACATTCTATAAAAACTTCTTTTCCTTTTTCCAAATGTTGTAGTCTAATTTTTAATTCGAGTACTTCATTTTCTAATAGATTATTAATATGTTTTAGTGACTTATTTTTAGCTATAACCTTTTGACCTAATTTGCATAACCTATTATATTCACTATCAAGGTCTTTTTCGTCTAATGATAAATTTTCGTCACTAAAGTATTCGGTTTCGGAACGTACCTCGCTTGATGTCTTAGCCATAAGACATTTCTCCTCATTTGTGATTTCTTTCTCATCGTCATCGCTATCACTCCAAGCTCCTCCAACAAACGCCTTTTGATTTTGATTTCTTGACATCATTGGACATTTTCCGATGAGATGATTTTGATCACCACATTTGAAGCACTTCCTATCACTTTTGCCATTTTTGTCATCTTTATTTCTTTGGTTTGCTTTCCTTTCATCATGCGGTTGTCTAACGAATCTTCCTCGCCTTTTGAAGAATTTCTTGAAGTCTCTTATGGCCATCACATATTCTTCGTCATCACTTTCGGAGGTTGAGCTATCCTCGTTACTAGATTCCTTCTTAGCTTTCAACGCAATTGACTTGCTTTGCTCTCTTTTTCCATTGACCATCTCGGAGTCTTTCTTTATTATTGCTTCGTAGACTTTCAGGTTGCCGATCAACTCATCAAGTTGAAGAGTTGACAAGTTCTTCGATTCTTCAATCGCCGTAACTTTTGCTCGCCATTTTGGATGAAGAGCCCTAATAAATCTCCTAACAAAATTCTTACTAGAAAAATTCTCATCAAGTGTTTTTAAACTTGTGACGATAGTGTTAAACCTAGCAAAAGCATTATCTATTGATTCCTCTTCAGGAATCGTAAATTGTTCATATTGTTGAACAAGAAGATCTATTTTGTTATCTTTAACTTGACTATTACATTGGTGAGTGATTAGTAAAGAATCCCAAATTTCTTTTGCGGTTTTACACATAAAAATTCTTTCATATTCTTTGCGTGGTAACGCATTATAAATAACCATTTTAGCCTCATTATTTTTTGCTAATTTCTTTTTCAAATTATCATTTTGTTTTTCAAAAGATACAATTTCATCCATTTTAGTTTTAAAAATATTGAATAGGGGGAAAATCACCAAAGGTAATGACATGCCAAAGATCAAGATCTTTTGATTTCACATAAGTTTCGAATCTATTTTTCCAATAAAGAAAACCATCACTTTCAAATAGTGGTGGTCTTTGCATAGATTGCCCTTCTAAATATTTTTCCGGTTCCATAGATCGATACAAGTTTTAAAATACAGTATGTTTTAAGAATCTTGTTAACCTGGCTCTGATGCCAATTGTGGAAAACTAGAAGGGGGTTGAATAGTTTTACGTCTTTTTGATTTTATTATGAAAACTTAGTTTAGTTTTAAAAACTTGTTTACTTTTAAAACTTTGATTCGATCTTATGTGAACTCAAATCTTAAACAATATGAACAACTATATCTAAGTATGAACAATAATAATAATGTAAACTAAGTATGTGAAATCAACACATGCATAACATAAACAATTATAGCTATATACGAGAGATAAGTAAGTAAACGTTTATTTTATAATCCTTATTTATATTTTGTATGAAAACTATACTTAATCGAAATGATCAATTATATGTATGTTACCTTTTTTGTTTGATTGTAAAAACTTTGTTTTGTGAATGAAACTTTTGTTTGATCTTTAAGTAAAATCAATACTAGCACTATATGAGCAACTATATATATATATATATATATATATATATATATATATATATATATATATATATATATATATATATATATATATATATATATATATATATATATATATATATATATATATATATACGTCTACGTCTACAAAAGTAATAGCGATATAATCAAGATAATAAGTAAGATATGGAAAGATCTAACCGCGAGACAAAGGATTTATAGTGGTTCGGCTACAAGGACACCTTCCTTGCCCTACTCCACTCCTCGAGTCACCTACTCGAGAGTTTTCTTCACTATGTCAACAAGCTCCCTTATGGCGGAGAAAACCTTACACACCAATGTACACACCACAACTTCGTCACAACTTCTACACAACTTCTTCACACCAATCTACTTCACACCAATACTTCTTCACACCTTTCTACTTCACACCTATCTACTTCACACCAATCTTCTTCACACCTTTCTACTTCCTAACTCTTCTTCTTCACAGCAATACTTATATCTCACTACTTCTATTCACAACTTCTACTCCTAGATCTATCTAGTTACAATACTATCACACCTTTACAACGAATGTACACAACAACTATACTATATACACAAATCTACAATACTTCACAACTTGATGTTGAAGGAGTATTCTTCTCTTGCACTTTGAGAGATGAGAGGTGAGGGAATGAATCACTTGAAACAAGGATTAACAATTATATGATCAAATGGTTTTTAGAAGGATGTTTAGAGAGATTTGGATCTGAAAATTTTCGTGCAAGAGGTGGGAAAAATTCCAGATTTAAGGTGGTATTTATAGGGAAAAATTTCTGACAGAATCTGACAGGGGAGCGTCGCCGGTCCCCTTAATTGTGTGTCGGCCCCCTTAAAATTAAGGGGGCCGCCCAGACGAAAACTGCAGTTTTCTTGTCTTTTTCTGGAGAAAGTTTATTTGGTGAAAAACTAACTGATTTTGGTTAAAATTTTGAATTCATATATTTATTATGAATAAAACATTTTCCTTTATTACCAAAAATATTTTTCAAAAATATATAATAAATTTATTTAATTTTATAAACTTTGTATTATTTAAATAAACATCCCTTTGATCATAAAATGTATTAGTCACTTGTTTATTCATACCTTAAGTGATTATGTTGGATGAGATGATATAAACTTGCTTAAAACTTGTTTACGTATTAACTTTGCGTTTAATGTTCTTATATTTTGTGATCGTCAAAACTTTAGGATATCGAAAGATATTAATAACGTTTTTATACATTATTTATATCAACACGAATTATAATTAATAAAATAATTAACTTTATTATCCCGTCGATATGTCGACGGGATTTTAACGTCGGACAACCATAATCTTTGACTGAAAAACCATGTGGGACCCACCTTGTCGACGGGATAGTCGTTCCCGACGAAGTTTTCACGACAAACAGTTGCCATCGACATGTCGACGGGAGCGTCTCCTACCGTCGACAGTTAAAAAAGTCGACGGTAGTGACGTCGATTGTACTAGTGAGAGCATGAAGTGGAGCACCTCATAACATTACTCTTTGCCCTTGATAAGTGAATTTTATAGTATGCTTCAAAATTACAAATGAGCGTCCAACACTACAATAATAACTACTTTTCATGACGGACCCATGTTATGTGAGAAGGTCTCAAACTAAATGATTGTGGGTTCAAGTCCTACTTTACACTTCTGAGATTGATTTGTGATATAAATATTGTGTAATAGTTAAAATTATCGTTCCAGACAAAAAAAGTCGTCGCTAAAAGTCACAAAACAACAAAACATTAAAATTTTGACTCGAACTTTCAACGAAGCATTTTGGTATATGTTTGACCGTGAAGATCTATAAACATTTTATTGGTCCAACATGACCTATAGTAAGTTCGGTTTTAGCTTTTATCAGCTAAGAAGAAGGCTTTAATTTACAATGTGGTGAAATCGTTCTTTTATAGGTCAAAATCGGTTTTCCTTAAAGACTCATTTTTTTAATTTTGTGTCCTCTTTTTTTATATAATAAAGTTTAGAACGTATTTGCTATAATTAGATACTTGTTATAATATATAAACAAAATTGATAACTATACACTTGATGACGTATAGTCTATATATGGGCCACAAGCCCAAATATTAAACATTACTAAGGCCTAAAGCCACCATGCGTGGGCTATTATAACTTGGGCCACATCAATAATAAGAATGGGCTCACGCAAGCCCAACCAAACTATATACGGAATAGATAGAGATCTTCTATCTATGGAATGGATATCCTTAACCCGGATAAGCACCACGTGTGCGAAACGTAAGGAGCACGAACCCTACAAGGATTCTGCGCCTATAAAAGGAATGACATAATTCTCATTCAAGGTACGATTCACAAACCCTAAAACTCTTTACGAGAACCCTAAATCGATTACTTACTCTCACGCCGGAGTCTAATCGTGGGAGACAATCCCACGATAAGCCTAACGGTGTTGTCTATTTTCTTAGTGCGCAGGTTTCAAGCATTAAGAAGCGAATTGGTACGAGAGCAAGAGCCCATAATCAGGAACGCCCAACTTTTGTATCAACAAGTGGCGCCATCCGTGGGACCCCTACTGAAAACTAAAGAACTAGAATGACAAAAAAATAAGAATTCAAGCCAGCGGACTCCGCAGCCAGAAAAACGTGACCCCCAGAGGAAGAATCAACAAGATTTGACCCCTAGGCAGGTTGCTGGGACAACCAGCGCGCCTGGTCACCAAGAGGCAGGGACAACCCAACCTCTTCCAGTGGTAGAACTGCCTGTAAGGACTACCCAAACCACCACAGTGGTCCCAAGCGTTGAGGAACTCCAGCGCACCCTCTTCACTACTCCTTACCAAACTGTACCTACAGTGAAGAACACTGTACCACCGGGCGCACCTAACCGAGATAGGGTGCCCAATACTGAGGCAGACATTCTTGCAGCAACTGAGGACACACCCAACCTAACATTGGGAAATTTTGTATCCCAAAATTATGAAACCTTAACTGCCCTCATGCTAGAAGAAGCAAGGAGAAGGTCAAGTACGAGCCTACAAGCTCGACTCAATTTTTGTCCTGAACGCGAATCATCACCACCGCGCCACCTACGAGGAATACGCGCAGAGAACGAAAGGACCTCAACATTCACCAAGCCAAGGGTCCTCCAAATCTGGGAGCAAGAGAATTCGCGACAGGTTGGGGAAAAGAAGCTCCCCAAGTGTAAGCCCCTCAAGCTCTTCTTCTGAAGAAAATCGGCGCAAGCGCCGAAAAAGAAACTACTCTTCCTCCAATGACTCCTCGGACAACGAGGATAGGGAAACAGGACATTGGACATGGTTTAGTAAACTCCTCGGACAACTAAAAGTTTTCGAATCAGCTTCTACTATCGAAAACTGGCCACAGCCTGTGTGGTGCCATATGTTTAATTCTACGTTGGTGGGGAACGCGCGCACATGGTTTAGTAAACTCCCACGAAGGAGCATCGGTGGGTTTGAAGAATTACGGAAAGCATTCCGTCTCAACTTTACCCAGAGAAAGAAGTGCGCTAAAAACCCTGTTGAACTAGCCAGAGTAAAACAGCGCCAAGGGGAATCAACCAGTGCTTTTATGGAATGCTTTAAGGATGAGTGGATACAGGTCAAAGCATGTCCCGAAATTCTAAAAATTTCAGGGTTCATGAATGGGATTAACCCAGAACTTATCCGGAAGCTAAATGACAAAATTCCCCAAACTTTCGATGAGCTAACAAAGCGCACCAGATCCTTCATACAAGGAGAAGCAGCTGTTGCGGACAACAAAAAGGGTTACTCGAATTATAGGCAACAAGAATAGCCTAGGAGACAATCCAGTGATCAGAATAACAACCGCAACAGGAGTTACCGCAGTGGAAAAGACAATGACAAATATACCCCTCTCACAAAAACTCCGAAGGAAATATTTGTAACAGAAGGTGCAAATTTCCCAAAACCTCTACCAATGAGTACCGCAGAGGAAAAGCGCGTAGGAAACGGATACTGCGAGTACCATGGTCAAAAAGGCCATACAACTAACGAGTGCGTCCAGCTAAAACAACTAATTGAAAAGTTAGTAAGGGAAGGCAGAATGGACCACCTTGTAAAAAACATCAAAGAGGGAAAGGACAAGCACATGAACGGGGGTAAGAAAGAACCTCCCAAAGAAAAAGCTGACACCATATACATGATACAGTCATGGCAACGTAAAATAAAACAAAAAGTCAGCCAAAATTCTCCCCAGAAAAAGAGATATCCTTCCCTACCCTAGCTGCGGACAACGCAGTAGTAGAGCCTCTAACTATTGAAATACATACGGGAGGACATGATATCCACCGCATGTACATTGATGGAGGAGCATCCGCTGATATCCTATACGATCATTGTTTCAAAAGACTAAAACCTGAAATCCAAAGTCAATTGATACCAGCGACAACGTCGCTGACGGGATTCACAGGAGAAAAGATTTGGCCTATAGGGCAATTACGCTTGCTGGTGGTCGTAGGAGATGAACAACACTCAACAGCGACATGGATAAACTTCATGGTAATAAAGTCTCCCTCACCATACAATGGTATCATTGGGAGACCTGGAATATCGTCCATGCGCGCAGTGCCATCCACAGCGCATGGGATGCTCAAATTCCCAGTAGAATGAGGAGTTGTTACCCTTTATAACACAACAGTACCACCAAAAGAATGCAACGCAGTAACCACTGAAGTGGAGAATATCCCAGAACAGCGCACAGAAAAAATTCCAAACCAAAAGGTCGCTATTCACCCCGATTACCCGGACCAACAAGTCTCGATTGGAGGATCTTTATCTGACAAAGGTAAAGCAGCCGTGTGTGCACTCCTACAAAAGAATCTAGATATCTTTGCATGGGAACCAAAACACATGACAGGAGTGCCACGCTCTATCACAGAGCATAAGCTACAAATCCGACCAGGATATCCCCCAATACGACAAAAGAAGCGCGGCCAGGGCCCAGATCGTGCAAAAGCTATTTTGGAAGAAGTACACAAACTCGTAGACGCAAGCATCATGTGCGAAGTGTACTATCACGACTGGCTTTCTAACCCAGTTATGGTAAAGAAGAGCGATGGCAGTTGGAGAATGTGCGTGGACTTCACAGACCTTAACAAAGCATGTCCACAGGACTGCTACCCACTGCCAGAGATAGATTGGAAGGTAGAATCCCTGTGCGGATATCCTTTTAAATGCTTTCTAGACGCATACAAAGGGTACCATCAAGATGGCAGTCGAGGATGAAGAAAAAACAACTTTCCACACCAGTCAAGGAGTTTACTGCTACACAAAAATGCCTTTTGGCTTGAAAAACGCAGGTGCAACATACCAACGATTGGTGGACGTAGCTTTTGAGAAACAAGTAGGTCGAAACTTGGAGGTTTACGTTGACGACCTTGTCATAAAAAGCCACACGGAGGATGAATTGGTGCGCGACATCGAAGAAACGTTCAAAACATTGGGACAAATAAACATGAAGTTAAATCCCAAGAAGTGCACCTTTGGCGCAACTGAAGGCATGTTTCTCAGATACTTAATAGAACCTGATGGAATCAAGCCTTGCCCAAAAAAAACAAAAGCTGTTATTGATCTTCCCTCACCGCGCACACTCAAAGAAGTCCAGTCATCAAACGGAAAGCTAGCAGGGCTAAATCGCTTCTTATCTAAGTCAGCAGACAAATCACTCCCTCTCTTTAAAACACTTACAAAGTGCACTAAGAAGGGAGACTTTCGTTGGACCGAGGAAGCAGAAGAAGCTTTCCAGCAACTAAAACACCATCTGGCATCTCTTCCCAAACTTGTCGCACCACGACCAGGGGAAGAGCTAATCATGTACTTATCGGCAACTCATGGAGCAGTTAGCGCAGTACTATTGACAGATAGGAACTCCATCCAGACACCCATATACTTTGTAAGCAAAGCACTGAAGAAGACAGAGGCTAACTACAGCGCTATGGAAAAGCTGGTCTTAGCTCTAGTATTCGCAGCAAAAAGGCTGCGCAGATACTTCCAAGCGCACCCAATAGATGTAATCACAGATCAACCAATCAAACAAGTTATCTCTAAAGCTGACGCATCAGGGCGGGTACAAAAGTGGAGTGTACTGTTAAGTGAATATAACATCTCATATAGACCGCGCACTGCAATTAAAGGACATATATTAGCTGATTTCATTGTGGAGAAGCCAGATAGCGATAATCCAACCTCTACAACCAAAACAAATCTGCAGGAACCCTGGATTCTGTTCACAGATGGGTCTTCATGTGTAGATGGATCAGGCGCAGGCCTTATCCTCACAAATCCAGAAGGTATGGAATTCACCTATGCGCTGCGCTTCGAATTCACAACCACAAACAATGAGGCAGAATATGAAGCCCTACTAGCTGGACTGCGCATCGCAATCCAAATGGGTGTACGCAACCTGGAGGCAAACGTAGATTCTAGGCTAGTCGCTAACCATGTGCTAGGTGAATATGAAGCCAAGGATGAACACATGATCCAATACCTGGATAAGACCAAGTCCTTAATTAAAAACTTCGACAGGTTCACAATAAAACAGGTGCCCAGAGGAGACAACAGGAAGGCTGATGCGCTCAGCAAGATCGCATCCACAAGCTTTGCGCACCTATCAAAACAGGTATTGGTAGAAACCTTACAAAACAAGTCAATCTTGGAGATGGACGTATCCACAGTGATAGAAGAACAAGATCCTACATGGATGACACCTATCATTGAATTCATTAACAAGGGAGTCTTGCCACAAGATCATAAGGACGCTCGAAGAGTACGGCGTACAGCGCAGCGATTTGAACTACGAGACAACATACTCTATCGACGCTCTTTCTTGCAACCATGGCTCAGATGTGTTGGACCTCTCCAAGCAGACTATGTACTACGAGAAATCCACGCTGGATCATGTAGCATGCACTCAGGGTCGCGATTTGTGGTAGCAAGCGCTCTACAGTCAGGGTATTATTGGCCAACTATGCACCGCGATGCACGCGATCTGATAAAGAAATGCAGCAATTGTCAAGTACACAGGCCAATTTCGCGCCGACCGCAACAAGAGCTAACACCCATTACCTCACCATGGCCATTTTACAAGTGGGGCATTGACATCGCAGGACCCTTTCTAGTTGCAGCAGGAGGGCTAAAGTTCCTCATCGTAGCCATAGATTACTTCACGAAGTGGATAGAAGCAAAGGCGGTGGTGAGCATCACGGGAAACCAAGTTAAACGCTTTGTCTGGGACAACATTGTCTGTCGCTTCGGACTACCCGGAGAGATTATATCAGACAATGGAAAACAGTTATGCGACAACCCATTCAAAGATTGGTGCGCACAATTGAACATCACGCAACACTTCGCTTCAGTAAAACACCCATAAACCAATGGTTTAGTTGAGAGCGCAAATTTCAGCCTAGGTGAAGGAATAAAAGCGCTCCTTGACAGACACAAAGGAAGGTGGGTGGACGAGCTCTCACATGTCTTATGGGCGCATCGCACCACAATCAAAACCAGTACTGGCGACACGCCATTCTCCCTTGTCTACGGAACAGAGGCCGTCATACCAGCTGAGATAGGAATGCCAACCATACGAACAACAGAGGTCAACATCACAATAAATGACGAGGAGCGGCGCACAGACTTGGACTTACTGGAAGAAAGACGTGAACGCGCAGCTATACGCGAAGCAAAGGCTAAGGCAAAAATGAAGAAGTATTATGATGCAAAGGTCAAACACACTCCTTCAGGCAAGGAGACTTTGTGTATCGCGCCAATGATGCAAGTCACGCAGAAGACACAGGCAAGCTCGGACCTAAATGGGAAGGACCCTACGAGGTCACTGATGCGCTAGGCAATGACGCATACAGGCTGCGCGACATGGAAGGCCACGACCTAGCGCGCACCTGGAACATTTGCAATCTTAAAAGATGCTATCTTTAGGCAAGGCTACAGCCATTACACAGACACCTTTGCACTTTAGGATGTGTGCAGCGCCTACACCGCATAAGACCGCCTTGCCCGCAATCCCTTTTTTCTGGGCAGCTCTCTGCGCGTGGCGCTCCAATACCTCCTTCAGAGGAATCTCCCGCTCAAGGGCAAAAGGATTCAGCATATGGCGAGGCTGCACAAACACTGTAACTTGCAGCTGCGATTCATCGGGCTTAAGGAAGTAGTCTGGTTGCGCCTCTGTATCCTCCAAAATATGGCGCTCCAAGGTCAATCCCCCCATAATTACCTTTATGGGGTTGTCTTGGTCGCGCTCTAAACGTGCAATATGAGGCAGCTCAAGAATCTTCATCCCCTCCATAGCCTGCACCAGTTCGTCATACGCACCCGCGCTGTATCCAGGCACCTCAGTCAAGGCCTTGCTCAATAGCTTAGCCTCATGGAGATCCTCCATAGCCTACGACCTCCCTCGCTCCACGACACACTGCACCACCTTCCCAAAAGCACCCAATACCTCTTGGGACTCCAAAGTGCCCATAGCTGCCAGGCGCAGTCCGTGACTAATCAACCACCTACATCAACAAGGACAACTTGTGTTAAGGAAAAGCATAGCAACAAAATATAATAAAGTATAAAAAGCTAAAAAGGAAGTACATGCGCTCAGCAATGGTCGACATCAGATGAGGGTATAACTCCTCATCGTACTCTATGCTCAGGCCACGCAGCTTGTTCTCCTGCATCTGGACAATCTCCTCCATGCGCTCCTTGAACTTGGCAATATTGGCGAAGTGTTCCTCCTTCTTCTCCTCCAAATACCTTACTGCCCAAGTAAGGTTGGCCTTGTACTAATGAAGTTGTCCGCGTGCCTGCTCCAACTTCTCATGGGTTACCTTCTCAGTGTACACCCTGGAGGACCCCACCTCCGCTTGCGCTTCAGCCAGCTGCGCGTGGAGCATAGCTATCTCCTCATCTTTCTGGGCGAGAGCGTTGCTCTCCCCGACGTACCTCGTCTTCAACTGAGCCACCAGATCAGTCTGACGTACAGCAGTAGCAGTCAACTCATCCATCAGTTGCTGCGCAGATACGCCCTCACCAACCTTTACTTTCCCCTCCTTGTTTTCATTCTGCGGAGGGGACACCACCTCCACGAAGGCTCCATCACCCTTCGTGGCATCATCACTACAAAACATGAAGGAAGCAGTTAGTACATATTACGACAAGTAATAAAAATATAAATGACGCATGAGGAATACGACTTACATAAACGGAGAGGTCTTAGCAGCTTCCTTATCCGCACCAGGAGCGGATGTCTCCTCCTCCGCAGACGACTCATCATCTCCGATGATGTAGCATCTCCTCTTGGAGGTACCACTGCTACCAGCCTCTCCCTTGCGCTTCAGCTCCCGCGCTACCTCCTCAGGTTTCAACACCTCCTCAGGCTTCAACATTTCCACGATATCAGATGATTCAGCGTGCGCCTCCTCCTCCTGCGCCATCTTCACATCCGGCGCCACGCTCTGAACGGGTGTTACTTGGAGCGGCTGTGTATCTTCGTGAACAACATCTCCCAGCACAGTCAAATGCCCCTGGGTCGCGTACAGAAGTGGCTGCTCACCCTCCCTGAGAGGGCGCACTCCCACAGTCACCTGCTTTGGCTTTTCCAGCTTAACCACAGCAAATAGATCCATCTCTGCGCACACTGAAACAAGTAGCAAAAGAAAGCATCAGTTACTAAACGTGCGCATATATAAAAACTTACATATTTGAAGAAGAAGGGACGAACACCCACCCCGGCCTTCCTCATCTATAAAGGTTGGCACCTCATCAACACCACCGAAGTAATTGCGACTCAACCCCACGTGCACCAAAAACTCCTCCGGATAGGGGTTAATGGGAATGCGGTTGGCATCAAGGGTCTGCGCATCGGTCAGACTATAGGAACCGGGTGCGGGGCGCCCATATTTTGGCAACGTATCTTGAGTATAAAACTCAAAGGGTGATGGAAAAACCACGTCATCAACCCAGAAAAAATGCTCCCTCCAATGCCTCAGGGAGTCTACCTTCTCAGTATAGCACTGAAGCGCCCCCGGGCGCTTCGCAAAGGACACCCACCCATTCGACCACGTTGTGTGGTAGAAGGCGCGGAACAAGGCAACGGTCAGCTCTATCGCAAGTAAACGGCAGTTTACTTCAAAATTCGACACCTTAGCCGCACCTATACAGTGCAGCTGTGAGATGTGGAGACGATAGTGATTGAGCAAATCGCTCAGAAAAATGGATATCGGCACGCGGTAATTCGCGTACTCGAAAAAACGCGTGTATAATCCTATTTTCCCTTCGGGGAAATTGGCTATACACGCGTCAACATCTGGAGCCTCTGGATGCACATCCAAAGAAATGAAGTAGTCAGATGTAAACTGACGCACATCATTCTCAGTCATCGCAGAGCGAAAATCTTCTAATTGGGCAACCATTTTCATAAATTTACTGAGAAACACACACAAAATTACCTAATAACACAATTAATTTCTTTGCAAAAAACGCTTTGAAGAAGTGAGTATGTGTTTTTACTGTGTGATCTTGGTAAAATGGGGGGCGGTGACTCTTATATAAGGAGGTCAAAAACCCTAGATGATGTCCACGTGGATCCCACTCACAAAACGTGTGGCTAGAAACCGAACCGGTACATGCACTTTTTCCCGATTTACGAGGGACACGTGGACACAACCCCCGATTTTCGAGGTATTTCTTTGAAATATCTATGACTAGGTACATTGTACCCCAAATTGGGCGGCAATATTTTCAAGTTCTCCCGTCACGCTTACCGCTGTTATGACTAGTCTAGCATCCGCGGCTACGAGCCGCGCACACTAGACTGGGGGGGGGGGGGGGGGGGCGGACATGATGACGTATAGTCTATATATGGGCCACAAGCCTAAATATTAAACATTACTAAGGCCTAAAGCCACCATGCGTGAGCTATTATAACTTGAGCCACATCAATAATAATAAGAATGGGCTCACGCAAGCCCAACCAAACTATATACGAAATAGATAGAGATCTTCTATCTATGGAATGGATATCCTTAAACCCGGATAAGCACCACGTGTGCGAAACGTAAGGAGCACGAATCCTACAAGGATTCTGCGCCTATAAAAGGAATGACATAATTCTCATTCAAGGTACGATTCACAAACCCTAAAACTCTTTACGAGAACCCTAAATCGATTACTTACTCTCACGCCGGAGTCTAATCGTGGGAGACAATCCCACGATAAGCCTAACGGTGTTGTCTATTTTCTTAGTGCGCAGGTTTCAAGCATTAAGAAGCGAATTGGTACGAGAGCAAGAGCCCATAATCAGGAACGCCCAACTTTTGTATCAACAACACTAAAGTCCATAAATTTGAATTTAAAATTACAATATTCTCTAAAGTTATTTTACATTTAACTCGTAAAGTTTGATAAGTTAACTTTCTTTTTCTTAATTTTCTTTTTACAATTTAGCCACATATTTTTTGATCTTTTCTCAACAACTAATTTGAGACAATTTTGTCAAGTGGTAAAATCAAGCTCAACAACTTATCCAATTTGGTTTATGTCAAATATTAAGTTTTATGAAATAATGTAACTCCAAAAATATTTTATTTTATTAAATAAAAGAATTTAAAGATTTAACTATAATAGTTTTCAAATGTTCACTTTTCACAAAACAAGTCAAAACTCAAATTTGTTCAAAATAAAGTGAATAACACAAAACCAAACGCTAGGGGTGCGTTTAGTTAAATAAAAAAATTATTAACTATTTTATTTTCAGATTTGTAAAAAATTGAGGGGATTTAAATTTTCATAAAACATAAAAAAACTCGTTTATATAATCTTGTTTTCTATTCTTAGAAAAACAAGGAAGGTGTCAAGAAAAAAAAAGGAAAAAAACTATGTTTTGTACGAGTAATTTCTTATCTTAAAGTAAGAAATGCAAATTTTATATTTTGAAAAATTTAATGAAAAATATATTTAATTTGACCATATTTCTATTTTTCTTGTTTTGCAGAGAACATTTTCTTAAAAACATACATTTCTTTTGGCTAAAACACACCCTAGTACTTTCCAAAACAAAATCCCAAACACTCTAGAAGCAAAACTCGAAAAAAATAAAACCACTAGCCTCCTGTCCAAGAAAATAAAACCAAACACATCCCCTTTCATAAAACCCTAACCTTAAAAAACAGGGTTTAATGTCCTTTACTCAAAAAATCCTCACCCCATCAAATTACTAATCTCAAAACCCACTAAACCCATCAATGGTGGCATCTAAACTAGCTTCATTTGCTGTTGCTGCAGCAGCAGCAGCCGCATCATCAACTACTTACGCTTACGCCGATGGGCCGTCTTCGTATCGTTTCAATCCGTTTGGTCAGTCTCCAGCACCCGCAGCGAATGAAGCGGGTCAGGAAGGTAAGGAGGGTGATAATGATGGTAAGCCTGAAGTTGAAGACTCGAAAGGAGGGTTTGATCCTGAAGCTTTGGAAAGAGGGGCTAAGGCTCTTAGGGAAATTAATTCTTCACCTTATTCTAAACAGGTGGTTTGTTTGTTTGTTTGTTTTTTTTTTTTTTTTTTTTTTTTTTTTTTTTTTTTTTTAGTGTTGATTTGTTGTTATGAAATGAGTTTTAAGTGGTGTTTGTTTAAGCTTATATGTGGGCTTATGAGCTTATTTGATTTCGGCTTATATTTCGTAAGCCTCGGTTTTTTGGCTTATTTTGTGACGCCTGGGCTTATGTAAATTATCATATCAGAATAAACTTATATTAGTCTCAAAATAAGCCAACGAATTAAGGGTGTGTTTGTTTAACCTTATATAGCGGGCCAATGGCTTATTTGGTTTTCGGCTTATGTTTCTTAAGCTCATTTTACGTGGCTTATTATGAAACTTTTGGGTTTATATGAGCTTATTATTTCATAATAAGTTTATATAAGATGAAGAGTTCTAAAATAAGCTACATAAAGTGAGCTAATGAAACATAAGCCGAAAACTACATAAGCCATAAGCCCACAAATAAGCTTAAACAAACACTTCCTAAATTTGCTATTAGCTGTTAAAAGATGGCTCTTATGACTTATCAACGACAATTTTTTGGATTTGTGCCCAAGTTATAAAAATGTTAAATTTATGTATTCTATGTTAGAATTGTATATATTGTTCAATTTATGTAAAAATGTCAAGGTTACAGTTGACAAGACGTGACGCAAAACCAAATTTTAGTGAATTAGATATCTTTAAATGAATTGCTTGATAAAAACAAAGAAAAACAATGACTAAAATGGTACAAATGAACATTTTTGTTTGTATTTTGTGGAAAAAAGTGCATAACACGGTTAAAGAGTATTTGTGTTTGTGTTTTTGTATATAGAGTTTGTTTGTGGATAGGTGATTTAGGTGAAACAGATTCAAGGATGATATTAGATTGGTTGGAAAACGAAGTTTATAAGCAAGTTTAGTTTTTTTGGGTTATAACATATGTAGGTTTGTTTGAAATGGATCAAAGTATAATCTATGTTCTTCTTGGAATGTGACTTTTGTGGGTACGAAGATGTAACACTAAATTGTTGCTTTTACTTGTTGCAAAGAAGGTTATGATTTATGAGGAAAATGAAGGATGTAATGTATTCAGTAGTACGTGTATACACAGTTAAATATGAAATGAGTTGATTGTTTCTATAACAACATGATATTTCTCCATGGAAACTTTGTCCATCCATGTCCACGGGGTGCAAGGTGTAATCTTGTTATCTTTTTTGTTAGGTATTTGAGGTGATGAGAAAGCAAGAGCAGGCTCGTCTTACTGAATTGGCAGCAGAGAAGGCTCATCAGGAAGCTATTCAGTCTCAACTTGATATTGTAAGTAACATTATTTGTTATAGGCCTATTCTTCATATCACTTTACGTTTGTTTATGTTTTTGGACTCGGGAAATACGAAAATGTTGCTTGTGTTTAAGTAGATTATCTAGTGGGGTAATGTAAACGGGTCCTGGATGATGGTGGGTGAGGTGTTTATTTATGTCCTTTACTCGTGAGTTAGATTACTTACCAAAGTGAATTATGGTCGTAATTGTATCTAGATTCTATATCTGTTTACGTTATTAAGGTAGTACATTTTTTAACTATTAGTAACCAATAGCAAGTGATTGCTGTGAAAATTATACAACATTGGTCATGTTAAACAATTTTCAGCACCTAACTTGTTTTAGCCTGATCGAAATGCTGATATTCTAGATAATCTGTCTATGTTGCAGAGAAGCAGAGTGTATAATCTCGAGGATAGCTAAAATTTTTTAGTTTAGCCTCACAAAATATATGTATTTTGATATGTATTCACATCTTATAGTGTATGTTTTCTAATGATTTTGTTCCTATGTAGGAAAGACAACGAAAACTTGCCGAAGAGCAAAGGAATTTAGTACATCAACAATCACAAGCCAAGGCTCAGATGTTGCGATATGAAGATGAGTTAGCTAGAAAAAGAATGCAGGTTCGTTAGTAGCTTGTAGCTTCTTTCGATATGTGTGAATACTATATTATCAGTAATTTGAAATATGTCATCTTCAATAACATGTGTAGACAGATCACGAAGGCCAAAGACAACACAATGCTGAGTTGGCAAGGATGCAAGAGGAGTCTTTAATACGAAAAGAACAGGCAAGAAGAAGAACTGAAGAGCAGATACAAGCTCAACACAGACAGACAGAGAAAGAAAGAGCTGAATTGGAACGTGAAACTATTAGAGTTAAAGCAATGGCTGAGGCTGAAGGTCGTGCCCATGAAGCAAAACTAACTGAGGAGCATAACAGGAGGATGCTTTTAGAGCGAGTTAATGGTGAAAAGGAGAAATGGCTTGCTGCAATCAACACAACTTTTGGTCACATCGAAGGTAATAAAAAAGTTAAAACAACATTTAATTATACGCATATCTCTGATGATTATATTCTTTGTTGTTTTGTTAGGTGGCGTCAGGATGTTGTTGACAGATCGAAGTAAGCTAGTTATGACTGTTGGAGGAGTTACTGCCTTAGCTGCAGGAGTTTATACAACCAGGTCTAGTACCTACATACTATAAGCGTAATTCAGTTAAATTGCAAAAGTAGTTCCTGTGCTTAGGTAAAAGTTATGGTTTCGTCCTTGATAATCTGGACAAATTAAGGGTTTTGTATGCACAATCGATGATTTCAGTAGCACAATCAAATATCTATGATCCAAGCAAGGGGACAAAGAGTTTAGTTTACTTTCTAATTTATACGATTTGTGCTTTAGTTGCCATTATTAATATTGAAGACAGCATCAGTATGTCAGTAACATTATATAATTGTTACAAGTTTTATACTTACACTACACAATGTCATTTCAGGGAAGGTGCAAGAGTTATGTGGGGGTATGTAAATCGGATTCTTGGACAACCATCATTAATTCGAGAATCATCCATGCCAAAATTCCCATGGGCAGGAATAGTGACTCGTGGAACACAAAAGATCCGTAATTTTACCAGTGCAGCTGGAAAATCAGCTGCGGAAACTAATAACAAACATAAATTTGGGAACATCGTTCTCCATCCTTCTTTGCAAAGGAGAATTGAGCATCTTGCACGAGCAACTTCAAATACTAAGTCCCATCAGGCACCGTTTCGCAACATGCTTTTTTATGGACCTCCTGGCACTGGCAAAACTCTCGTTGCAAGGGAAATAGCCCGAAAATCGGTATGTTACAGATATAAGCTTTGTATTTTTAGCTCCTCTCAACTTAGTCAACCTTCTGCGCGTGTTATATATCTTTGTCATTTACCATACAGGTGGCAGTTTTGACTCGGTTGTATATGATTGGGTTGAATCGGGTTATCGTTTTTCAAAAGCCTTTGTATGGGTAAAATCAAAGGATTGATATTTTTGATTATATCTTACTGAAACAGTATACCTTTTGTATTGATGATATTTGACCCATTTGTTTATAAACGGGTTGGTTCAGGCTATCAGTTTTCAAGGGCTTAAGGGGTCATATTGTTAAACTCAAAGAAGTAATATTTGTTAATGCTATTATAGAAATATTGTATTTTTTTGTAGTGATATTTGATTCACTAATTAGATAAAAAAAAGAATCTGGACAAAAAGTGTTTCAAGCTAACCTAACCCGACGTGCTCACGTATTTTATCCGACCCTGTTTGGCCCATCATCGAAGCCTTCTTATCGTAGCGCTGCTTTTTTATTAGCTAAGCATGCCACATGCTCAGTAATCTTAGTTTTACAGATGCTATTTTTTTGTAGTGATATTTGATTCACTAATTAGATAAAAAAAATCTGGACAAAAAGTGTTTCAAGCTAACCTAACCCAATGTGCTCACGTATTTTATCCGTCCCTGTTTGGCCCGTCATCGAAGCCTTCTTACCGTAGTGCTGCTTTTTTATTAGTTAAGCATGCCACATGCTCGGTAATCTTAGTTTTACAGATGCTGTATGCATGGGAAATTGGCTTATATCATGTTCATATGTGTTTTGCAGGGTTTGGATTATGCAATGATGACAGGAGGAGATGTAGCTCCACTTGGTGCACAAGCGGTTACTAAAATTCATGACATATTCGATTGGTCTAAAAAGTCAAAGAGGGGCTTGCTTCTCTTTATTGATGAGGCTGATGCTTTCCTTTGCGAGTAAGTTCCACTAATATTCTTGAAGTATTTAATTCACAACCTTAGATTTACTGAGGATCGCTCACAAGCAGAAATGCTCTTAATGCACTGATATATAATCAGATGTATAAACTTTTAATTTTATCATATTCTGTTTTTTCTGGGTGGGTAGGTCCTGGTTATGTTTTTTTTCCTTTTTCTAATGGGTCAAGAGTTGCCTAATTGCCTAAAGTGTATCTATAATTCATGGAACTATATTGCTAGTTAAAAGGTTATTATTGAAACTATATTACTATTCAAAAGGATATTATGATTGACACATACACAGTTTTACGAAATGAGAAAATCCTGGACAAAAAGCTAATAGTACGTTGACTCAAGTGATGTACCTAATTAATACTATATATTGAATGCAGGCGTAATAGCACATATATGAGTGAAGCCCAAAGAAGTGCTTTAAACGCATTGCTCTTCAGAACCGGAGACCAATCGAGAGATGTTGTTCTTGTCCTCGCCACCAATCGACCTGGCGATCTTGATAGTGCTGTAACTGACCGTATTGATGATGTCATAGAGTTCCCACTTCCTCAAAAGGATGAACGGTCTAAACTGATGAAACTGTATCTGCAGAAATATCTTTATGATGAAGGTGATAACAGTAAGGAATCAAAATGGCATTCACTGTTCAGCAAGAAAACACAAAAAATAGTGGTCAAAGATTTGTCAGATAATGTGATTGAAGAGGCTGCTAAAAAGACAGAAGGGTTTTCTGGTCGTGAACTCGCCAAATTAATAGCCAGCATTCAAGCAGCCGTTTATGGCCGGCCAGATTGTGCTTTGGATTCACAGCTGTTTATGGAGATCGTTGATTATAAGGTTGGTGAGCATAAGCAACGTATTGAGCTAGCACTTGCAGGTAGTCAGCCAGCAAAAGCAAAATAATTGAACTCTCGTGTAACACTATTTTCCTGAAGATGGATTCTTGTCATTTTTAGATGAGTTTTGAAATATAAACGCCATAAAAGTACAAAGATTTAAAGAACAGACAAAAGATGCCTTTTAGCAGGATTTTGAGGATTTCAGCATTAGGTAGAGGCTTCGGCGATTAGGATTTTTTGTTCTTTCTAATACCCTGATGTGCTCTTGAAAGGTATGTATTCATAAAAAATTGTCGTTTTCACTCTTGACATTGGAAAGTGCCATGTCTACCCTTTATGCAACTATGGCAAATGGGGTTTATGCTCTTTATTGACGATTTTATTCAATTGGTTTTTTGAGAGGTTGGTTGTGCTCACAGAATCACCGACTACTGACCAATTACTAATGCAAGTGATATAAACTATATTGTTTTGGTCTTACAGTTTAAGGATTTACTTGAATGAGTGAATTGCAATGGTTGGAACTATATTTGACGCGTTGTAGTTGGATTGATTAACGACTTCTACCTTTGGTATTTTGAAAAGAATTTGCAGTCGTTTCTGGTTACTGGAGTTGCAGTCATTAATACCAGTAGGATGCATGTTATTTTTTATTACCATCCAGTTAAAACAATCTGATTCATAAGCTTGAATAACTAGAAATGACTGATTCATAAGCTTGACAATATTTCTTATACTGCGTTTCCAGTTGCAATTTGTTTACATAATCCTTAACGATAACCCTTTTTGTTATCATCCAAAAGTTTCTAAACGCTGATTCATAAACTTGACAATATTTCATATACGGCGTTACATGAACTCATGATTGGTAAATAAGCAGGCGTTTGAACATGAATCTTTAAAACGATTTGCACAATTTACAACTTCGACAACAAAAACATATAATTGACAATCAGTAAATAAAGACGTAGATAATTAGCTAGTTGACTACACAAAAAACATGCATTCAGCTTATATTGCATAAATTATTTTTGAATCAGATACATCTAGTCCACTCTTCTGTACAGTTTTGTTCGCTTGATATTATTCCCCGACTTCAAGAAATATATAGGTGTTTCATGATCCAGCATCTGTCAAAATACCGCAAAGAAAACAAATAAAAAGACTATACATGTTCATACGATAAACAATCAAAAACAAATATCTTAAACCATTTGTCAAGTTAATCAGTTGCTTCACCTGATGGTTGGCAATTTGGCAAGCGACTAACGTCTGTAGTTAGGGGAAGGAATATAGCCAGACTCTATATGCCTGAGGTCTTCAATAAGCACTTGATAGTGCTTTTTCACTTCCTCTACAGACTTGCCACCAACCACTTTAGCAATTTTCATCCAACGATCAGGGGTGTCTTCATCATATACAGCAAGGGCCGTTTCAAATAATTTGTTCTGCTTAGCCGTCCAGCTGGAGCTATATGAGGAAAGCGAGTTGGATGACATTTTAAATATCTTGAAGCTTTTCAATGATTGTTGTACTGATCAAGTTAGAGGATGGCTCTTTATAAACTAGCGCAAAGTGATGGGTGGGATTTTTCATCGAATATAACTTGCAATAGGGTCAAATTGCATATGACATGTCACATGTCATCATCTTAGCGAATTGTTGTAGGAGAGCCACTCTATATTTTGGGACCTGTGGGAATCAATGTAATTAGCATTGTGTAGCTTTGCTCATAATTTTGGCTAAAAAGCGATTGTTTGTTTTTTTTTTCCTTTGTACAGATACAAGTTTTTTGCTAGTTGTGTCGCAGGACTGATTCTTAGATCTTTTATTGTTCCATTTGGACCACAGATATTATCCAGAATCCAAGTTATCTAACCCAACTTGATTTATGTCCTGTCACGATAGATCCAAACTGGAAGCCAGTTGTTTGAGCACGACGTTTGAAGCCATTGCTACATCTTAAACAGCTTGGAATCCTTATCAGAACAAAATATGGACTGGAGAATTGTCATGGTTCGTTCCCTTAAGACTTGTTTTGTTTGCTTGTTGCAATCCTAAAGTTAATGGACCCGAAAAAAAAAAATCTTCTGAGGAGGCATATGCTGTGTCAATTCTGTCACTAATGTGGTTCATTCAACTCTTGAAAAGTACTGTTAGGTAATGTAGTTTTCGTTTGCGAAAATTACGAAAATTGTCGTATTTGACTCTTTTCTTTACACCAAAGACGTATTTTAGAAAAAAATCGGAAATGGTCAGACCCTCGTCGCAAGCCACAGTTAAAGAGCTGTGGCTAAAAGAAAATATTTTATTACTGTCATAATTGGTTGTAATCAATCATTTCATGATTTCATCACAAATCACAACAAATTGTTTCTTACAAATGCACTATTTTTGGAGTTACCTATTATTCAATTTATCCATCTTTTTAGGAACTTCATATGACTTAATATCCATTGTTTGTTACAATTTTGGAGTTACCTATTATTACTTGATAGACACTCTCAGTTTTATTGCTTAATATTTTCAGTCATCTTTCCTTATTATGTTACAAACAAACAGTTTTCATATGACTTAATGAATTTAGTTTTGTTGATATTAAGTCAATTAAGTCGAATACAAACACCACTATACACTACATTTTTTAACCATAGTCCTAAGAGCTACGAACAATACATCAAGTTCGCCGCAAAAATAACAAAAATCTAATTGTGACCGCGACTTTACATTGTTACATACGAGGGCAAAAGTTCGGTATAGATTCGAAATTTTTCATAGAACCGGATATGTGATCCCATCCATCCATCTCAATTGCCATCTATGGTCATGATAAATCGTTTTATTTATTTATTATTTTCTCAATTAATGAAAGGGTAACGTGGTCAATTTCCTTCCACATATTCAACTCCATCTACGGTTACCAACTTACCAAACACACACACCACCAAAATTTATCCATCTCATTTCACCTCTCATCTTTTCTCACACTCACCAAACACTCATTAACTCCATTTCAAAACCCTAATTTGTGCCCTAATTTCTGTTCTCATTTATGAATAATAGATGTTCGAGACGAAATATCACGGGATAAGCGTAAATCGAAGGTCGAATCATCTGTCCGTGCCGATGATACTGTTGCTGGTATTTTTTTTTTTTAATTTTCTTTCTTATTAAATTCATTAGATATTAAATATAATGATCTTCTTAGTAGTTTGTAGTCGTTGATGCTGTTACTGATGCTTAAAGTAGTTTTTAGTTATTTTTAGTTTTTAGTTTTAGTTGATTTACAGTAGTTGTTATTGATGTTGTTTTAGTTGATTTAGTTGTTATTGAGGCTGTTAATTTTTTGATGAAAATCACATGTGATTCATTTTTTATTGATTATTACATATTGAAGGTTTTGAAAAATATAAACGTGAAATATAATTCATTTGATAAATGTGGTTTTAGCCGTCAACTAGGATTTGAATGGTGGATTTAGGTCTTGATTGTTGTAGTTGTTGATGGTGTTGTAGCTAAGAAAAGGGACGCAAGTTCCGTTTGGTTTGCTGTAGTGACGAGGGTAAGCCGAGACCATTAGGGTCTCGGCAATGGGATGTTGTAGTTGTGGTTATTGTCGAGTCCTATTGTTCTTGATGTGGATATTGTTGTTGTGCTTGGGCTGCCGAGATAGAATGAGCCGAGACCACTAGGGTCTCAGCCATGTAGTTGTTAAACATGGTGTTATGTGTCGGTGTTTTGGTTATGGATTAGTCAGCAGGGAGTTATGTGTCGGTGTTTTAGTTATTTGTCGTTGTTTTAGTTACACTCTTTGAAGTTATGTGTCGCTGTAATGGTTGTTCTGCTATATGCTTTGAACAAGTCATGCAGCTGTAATGGTTTTTTAGAGAATCACATGTGATTTTCAGAGAATCACATGTGATTGTTTTTTATACAGCTAGGCTTACTAATCCATGTGATTCATTAGTTTAACGTAGTTTTTAGTTTTTTTTAGTTTTTTTTAGTTTTTAGTTATTTGTAATCATCTAGAAAATTGACACAACATGTTCCGTTTGTTTACAGAACTTTGTTTGGTCGATGAAAACGGGGCGATTGTTGGGTGTTCTTAGTGGTCATGAAGGTCAAGTTCATGGATTGATGTTTTCTCCTGCAACCGTAAGTAGTTGTTGTTTGATTAAAGTGTCTAGAACACCTCCTTATATTACATTTTTATTTGTGGCGTATGGACTTATTATTCCATCTTTTATATTCATATACGTAGGCAATTCTTGCTTCATCTTCATGGGACATAACCGTTCAATTATGGGGCGTATTTGATGGAAAATGTTTAGTAGAAACATTTTCTCACACTCACGATGTTCTTACCATTGTTTATTGCCCAGATGGCAAGTATTTGGCTTCCAGCACATTAGATGGTCAAATTCATTTATGGGATCCCATTGATGGTTTGTTAATGTACACAACTAAGGGGCGTAGAGACATTGCTGGAAGACGGTTGATGACTGATCGTAGAAAATCACATGTGATTTTCAGAGAATCACATGTGATTTTCAGAGAATCACATGTGATTTTAAGAGAATTATATATTGGCTGAGGAAGTAGTAAATATATGTGCATGTATGATGTTGCTAACGAGGTTAGTTTCTTCTTTTACGCGATTACTTACAGATGGGTTCTTTTAAGTCCTAAGATGGACAGATGGACGGGTGGAATCTCTAATAACATCCTTTTTCTATGAATAGGCTTAGACTCGGCCTTCGGCTTAGGCTTTTCTTCAACTCTTTTATGTGAAAAGGGTTCATTTTACGATATATCAACTGATGTGTGTTTGTGTTGTGCCACTTCGGGTTCTCCTTTTATATCGACGCTTGAGAATGATTTTTATGTTGATATAAATAATGTTTAAAAACGTTATTAATATTTCTCAATAAATCCATGTTTTGATAATCACAAAACTCAAATCAAATTAAGTCAAGATTAAGACGTAAACAAGTATTTAGTAACAAATATTTACCTCTACATCTAATATCACTTAAGGTATGCATAAACTAAGCATCTTATGCATTACATGATCAAAGGAAACCTTGTCTTAAGACATAACATTTTATAAAATGATATTAACATTTTATATATATTTGTAAATCATTTTTGGTATTGTTATATTAAACTACAAAGATATGATTTCAAATTTCCAACCAAAAAGGGCAAATTTTATCCAGAAAAACTTTTCCAACGTTCAGTAGGGCGGCCCCCTTAATCATTAAGGGGACCGCCCACTAATTAAGGGGACCGACATGCTCCAGAACAGTATTTTCTGGCCCTTTAAATACTGGATCATTCCACATATTTTTCTCACCTTTTTGCACTAAAAACTTTCTGATCGAACCTCCATTTCTATATCAAAAATCCTTTGATCATATAATTCATAAGTCTTTGTTTCCAAGTGATCCAAAGCTTCATCCACTCAAGTGCAAGAAGAAGAACACTCCTCTACATCCATTTAATTGTAGTAGTGTTGTGATTAGCTATTTTCATATTGTAGTAGTGTTAGATATTTGTAAAAGTGTTGTGAGAACTTGTTGATTGTAGAAACTAGGTGTGTTGTAAAGTAGTGTAGTAGTTGTGATTTAGTTGTGCATAGAAGAAGGTGTGAAGTTGACAAGGTGTGAAGAAGGTGTGAAGTCTTGAAGAAGTTGTGAAGGTGTGAAGAAGGTGTGAAGTCTTGAAGAAGTTGTGAGATTGGTTCTAGCTACGATTAGAACTCGACATTTAGCTTAGTGTCGTTAACTCGTGTAAGACAAGGTGTGTAAAGTTTCTCCACCATAAGGAGTTTGTTGACATAGTGAAGAAAACTCTCGAGTGTGGTACTCGGGGAGTGGAGTAGGGCAAGGAAGGTGTCCTTGAAGCCGAACCACTATAAATTCGCGTGTTGTGGTTTGATCTTTCTAACTCTATCTTTTCTTCATTCCATTTCAATACTTTCATTATTAGATTAGACTTGCTTATATTGGTTGTTACTTGAACTCACTTGAGATCGAATCGAAAGTTTTTATAAGCTACAAAATATTTTGGAAATAAATTTAAAAAGGACGTAAAACTATTCAACCCCCTTCTAGTTTTCCACAATTGGTATCAGGAGCCACGTCTAGCAAGATCTTTAAAATATATTGTATTTTAAAACTTGTAACGATCTATGGAATCTGAAAAATAGTTAGAAGGGCAATCTATGCAAAGACCACCACTATTTGAAAGTGATGGATTTTTATATTGGAAAAATCGATTCGAAACTTATGTGAAGTCAAAAGATCTAGATCTTTGGCATGTTATTACTAATGGTGATTTTTTACCTATTCAAAATAACCCCGAAACAAAGAAAGATGAAATCGTACCTTTTGAAAAACAAAATGATGATTTAAAAAGAAAACTTGACAAAAATAATGAAGCAAAAATGGCTATTTATAATGCGCTACCACGTAAAGAGTACGAAAGGATCTTTATGTGTGAAACCGCAAAAGAAATTTGGAACTCTTTACTAATAACTCACCAAGGTAATAGTCAAGTCAAAGATAATAAGATAGATCTACTTGTTCAACAATATGAGCAATTCATGATTCCGGAAGAGGAATCAATTGATAATGCTTTTGCTAGATTTAACACTATCATCACAAGTTTAAAAACACTTGATGAGAATTTTTCTAGTAAGAATTTTGTTAGGAAGTTTCTTAGGGCTCTTCACCGAAAATGGCGAGCTAAAGTGACGGCTATTGAAGAATCAAAGAATTTGTCAACATTGCAACTTGATGAATTAATTGGAAATTTAAAAGTCTACGAAGCAATTATAAAGAAGGATTCCGAAATGGTCAAAGGAAAACGAGAGCAAAGTAAGTCAATCGCCTTGAAAGCTAGAAAGGAATCTAGTATCGAAGATAGCTCATCTTCCGAAAGTGATGACAAAGAATACGCCATGGCCGTAAGAGATTTCAAGAAATTCTTCAAAAGGCGAGGAAGATTCGTAAGACAACCACATGATGAAAAGAAAACATTTCAAAAGAGTAAGGATGACAAGAACAACAAGAATGAAAAGAAATGTTTCAAGTGTGGTGATCCAAATCACCTTATTGGAAAATGTCCAATGATGACAAGAGATCAAAATCAAAGAGCATTTGTTGGAGGAGCTTGGAGTGATAGTGATGAAGATGAGAAAGAAACGACAAAAGAAGAGAAGTGTCTTATGGCGAATACATCAAATGAGGTACGTTCCGAAACCGAATAATTTAGTGATGAAAGTTTATCATTAGATGAAAAAGACCTAGATAATGAATATAATAGACTATGCAAATTAGGACAACTAGTAATGGCCAAAAACAAATCACTAAAATACATAAATAATCAATTGGAAAATGAAGTACTAGAACTAAAAATTAAAATACATCAACTTGAAAAAGGTAAAGAATATTTGAAGAATGTAAATCATGTCAAGAGATTAAAGGTGAAAACGAAATACTCAGGAAAGAAATTCGCAAACTTGATAAATTTGAAAATAGTAGTCACTCACTTAGTAAAATAATAAGCATTCAAAGAGTATCCGGAGATAAAACCGGTTTAGGATTTAACTCAAATGAAGCTTCAACAAGCGAGATTAAAAATGTCAAATTCGAAAATGAACTTAATGAACAAAAACATCTAAAATATAATCCTAAGTATATACTTATTAATGATAGAAAAATACCTCTTGCCAACAATGAAGAAGTTAAAGCTTTTTATAAACCGTCTTTAAAAACCGAAGTAGGATCTTCTAAACCTAAGACAAGATCTAAAACTCCACCACCTAGAAAACCAAATAACCCTCATCCTAGGCCTAAAACACCTCAACCAAGAAGAAACCAAAATAGGCAAAACTACAATAACAATAGTAATCAAATGTGGAACTATCAACAAAGCTACAATCCTTGGGGTATACTACCACCTTTCATGCATCCTAGTCAAATGTTAAACATGTTTGGACCAAACAACTTTGGACCAAAGAGGCAATGGGGACCGAATAGCTAGATGAACATTCCTTGAGGCAATCTTGAAGTTTTCTCACCATAGACTTTTTCAAAGTCTATATGTCATCTTGAAGATTTTGAAGATTTTTGTTGAAGACCGCCGGGTACGCCATTCTTTCACAACTCACTGCCATGCTTAGTTAAATATGCTTTGGTTGATTACGTTGTTTGTATTGATATAGCTTACTATCTTTCTCTCTTTGTTTGATCTTATATATATACATATATTCTCATACTTATATATATATATATATATATATATATATATATATATATATATATATATATATATATATATATATATATATATATATATATATATATATATATATGCTTGCACATAACCTAGATACGTCATTAGTTGTTTTTCTAGAACTCCAGAAAATTGTTCGTTATCGAACCCTTTCCTTCCCCCTCGTGTTACTTTTGATCTTTTACGTTCAACACGAAATTCTATTATGTCCACTTTTAGAAGACTCATGATGATGGAGGGATATGAGTCAAGTGGACTATTATCATGTAAGAACGCCTTCGCACGTGAACACTATGGATGAAACAAACTCCTTTCGCCGACTATATTCTATCTCCGTTATCATCTCTCAAACCTCACCTATCAACCCATCATTCACTCACATTTATACTTATATATATATATATATATATATATATATATATATATATATATATATATATATATATATATATATATATATATATATATATATACATATATACATATATACACATATTCACATATTCCCGAACACACCTCAAACCCCTCATCAACTTAACACTTTGATCATTTTATCTAAAATTGTCAAAGGTACATTTTAATTATCGAAACGGTAATTAAAAATTGTTAAGTATTTTATCATCGTGCCAATAAACGCTTACGTATTTTTGATATATTATAAATCTAATTATATACGTATAAATACATTTGTTCCAGAAACTAATTCCGCGAAAATTCAAAAATTCAAAGGGCGGCCCCCTTAATAATTAAGGGGACCGGCTTGTTATCGAGGGCGGTCCCCTTAATGTTTAAGGGGGCCGACCATCTGATACTTTCAAATCCATTTTCCACCTTAAATCTTTTGCCAAACACTCCATTTGTTCATAATTCTCTTCCTCACCTCTGCTGAGTACGAAACAAAACAACCAAAACCATCAAAATCCTTCACCAAATCACCAATACGGGGTTGTTTTGCAAGGGGCAAACGCTAACCAAACGTCTAACAACATCTTTTGTAAGTTTTCCAACATACATTTCATCACATTTCATTCAATTTGGTGTCGAATCAATAATTAGGTATTTTATTAAAATTTATTTTAATTCGAATTTTAGTGAAATAGAAGCTAGGAATTGAACAACCAAATGCTTCCCAGAGGATTAGAATGATGTATTGCAACTCAAACTTAGTATAACACATCAATTTGTCAAAATCTTTAATCGCCCATAAACCCTTGTTGAATTTCATTTTTCAAAAGGCACATTGATGAGGCGAAAAATGAACCACTTTTAGGGGGTCATTTAAGCCCGGAATTAAATTTATTTGATCAAATATTGCCCTAAATCGTTCCTTTTGTGATTTTAGGTACTTTGGGAGTGAAATCTGGAAAAGGAAGCAATTCAGACGTTTTTGGAGCATAAAAGTGAAGAAAACGCCAAAGTCTTAATTTTCCTTGCTGGGAACAGTAGGTGACGACGTCAAGAAGGAATCCTTGACGGCGTCAAGAGCAAATTTCCATGACGATCCAGTACAGATTTGACGGCGTCACGAAGTAGGGCGTCAAGAGTAAAATTCATGACGGCCTGGAAATGCACAATACATGACGGCGTCAAAAGTAGATCAAGGCAGTCCGAGAAGAGTTTTGGCGGCGAGGTGACGGCGTCACAAGATTGGTCTTGACACCGTCAGACCCTATTTCCTATATCTAGATTTCTAATTTTCACATTAAAAAGAGAGAAGTTTTGGAGAAACCCTAAGTACGAACTTGGTGCGAATTTTACAGGTTTTTCAAGGGTTCTAAGCCCTTGATACCTTTCATGTGTAATTGAGATAAGTATTCTTTTAATTCAATCAATATGTCTATGTGTTGGTTGTCTATATCTTGTTCTTGTCTTAATTCCATCATGCTAGGCTAGATCTATCTTGTGTTTGCTTGGATCTAATGAAACCTAGATGTTAATTATGTGTTGATTACTTGTTTATAATTGTATTGGATGAATGAATTTGATGTTAGGCTTAAGAAAACTGGCAGATCTCCAAATGGTAACATGCTTTAACGTCTTAAGAAACATGAACCGATGTGCACTAGGTCTTTATTGGTTGTATTTAATGCATGAGCCACTATTTATAATCCCTATGGTTGTGACGGGCATGGTATAGGAGGAGATAAGAGCTCGTAGAATTGGGGAGTTAAGTGCGCCACCCCATGAACGATATTAAGGAATACAATCCGTCATCCATACAACTATAACAAGTAATTAACATGTAAAAGATGTCTAAGGAGTAGTGAAATCTAAGTAAACACATTTTCTCCACTTATTGCTCACAACCTTAGTATAATTTAGTTTATTTTCATTTCTAGTATATTTTATTTTGATTGCATCTTTAGTATTGGCTTAGTTGACTAGCAACTAATTCCGCCCAAATCCTTCAAACCCGAGATTTTTACTTGCTTTCTAAAAAATATAAAAATACAAAAATAATCATCCTTCACCTTTAGAACTAGTATTTAGGTTTTCTAATCCTAGCGACACTATTCCTAGCTGAACGATCAATCCCCCGGTACTTGTCACTATACTATACTACAACGATCAGGTACACTGCCTGGTGGGGGTTGTAAGCTTCTCAAGATCCCTTGAGAGGTAAAGCCTGTTGCGATTCCCACGTATCAAGTTTTTGGCGCCGCAGCCCGGGGAATAGTTATTGTCTAGGTTAGAATTTCTTTTTATTAGGTCTACTTACTAGATTCCTTTCTAGTGAGATTTTATTTTTATTTTTAGGTTTTCTTTAGTCTATCTTATTTCTTTGTGTCTTTGTTCGTAACCACCCGACATCATGGACAACGGGAACATCTTTGAACCCGCCATCCCACCACAACAAAACCCACCATTAGAACCCCTTAGGCCCCGAACCTTAGGAGAGTATTCTCGACCTAGCCACCAAGGCTACTGAAACACCATTGAGCTCACCGGAGCCAATGTGACCCCCTTGCGATCCGACACCATCCGGTTGGTGCAAAGCGGATGTGCATTCCATGGACTTCGTTCCGAAGATCCAAACCAACATCTTAAGGACTTCCTCAAAATCGTAGATTCCATAGACCTAGGTGTTGAAACTAGAGAGACAACCCGATTACGCCTATTCCAATTCTCTCTAAGGGATCAAGCTAGTCAATGGCTTGAGCGTTTACCCGCGGGATCCATCACCACATGGGATGATCTCACCACTCGTTTTCTTGCTCAATTTTACCCACCGGGGAGAACTACTAAGCTTAGAAATGACATCTTGATGTTCCAACAACGTCAAAATGAATCTCTTTATGAAGCATGGACTCATTTCAAGGACTTACTCCAAAAAGTCCCTCATCATGGCATAGATCTTTGGCTCCAAGTCCAAATTTTTTATGACCATATCGATATCTCCACAAGGCGAGCCATTGACCAATCGGCCGGTGGTAAGCTACGTGATCTTAGTGCGGAACAATCATGGGAACTCATAGAAGATCTTGCTCTCTATGACAACGAAAGTTGGAATGATCCCCAAGGCAATATCTTTGCCTTCGAACAATTCTAGCACTCCCGACCGTAGGATCATGGAACTTGAGGACCAAGTCAAGTTTCTCATGAAATCTTACGAAGCTCCTAAACCTTCAAGCCAAGTGAACAAAATCACTTCTTCATGCGAATTATGTAGTGGTCCCCACGACACTCGTGATTGTGTGGAACTCCCCAGAACAGCTTTTGCAGACTACGCATCCACGCGTACCGACGAAGCGGGAGATAAGTGGTACACTTTCAAGCCCGAGCCAAACACTTACGGTGATTCATACAACCCCTCTTGGAAAAATCACCCAAACCTTAGGTGGAAACAAAATAAACCCAATTCTTCCAATCCGCCTAATCGTTACCAACCAAACGGTCCACCCTCCAACCGTACTTTCAACAACAATCCTTCTAACAATTATGGTAGTACCAACAATCTTGAAGGGTTGATGTCAAAGTTTATGGCATCTCAAGAAGCTCGCATAGCTAGGTTCGAAACCGAATTTAACCAACAACAAACGGAGATGACCAACAAGATTGACAACTTGTTGAAAGCCCTCAACAACCAAGCGTTAGTCACACCTAGGAAGGACACTAGGGACACCAATAACGGAATTCAAATTAAGGACCCCTCATCATCCAAACATGTCCACTTTGTCAATGTTGTCACCATTAAGCCAATAGATAAGGAGATAGAAGCGAGTGACAAGGATGAAGTTAGAGTAGAAACCGAGACTAAGGATAAGAGTAGGGAAGTTGAGGTTAATAGGGGAGAGGAATTAGAGGAGGTAGAGCCTATAGAAAAGTACTTTGATAAGTTGCCCACCAAGGAAGAACGAGAATACCATAAGGATTTATTCGATAGTCCCGAGAGACCATATATCCTTGGCACCCCCTTATCAAAATGGGAGACCCCTCTAACATTAACATATCATGCAATATCAGGCACATGCATATATGGAAAGCTTACATCGACCCTAGATCCCCCGTGAACATCATGACTAGGACTTATTACAATTGGGTGATGAAGAAGCAACTTAATTTTAGGATGGTGCCTAATAAGAATCTGATAAGTAATTTTGCAGGAAGAGTGAAGGGATTGCATGTGATTATAGGGAATCTCACCTATGAGATCGATTTTATGATAGTTGAAGACACTCGTCTGGTGATAGATGCTTGCCTAAGCCAAATAATATTTGGAAAACCAATTGTTGAGGCCACTAGGATGAGTTATGATCCGACTTTAGGGATAGTGAGATTCACGGAAGAAAATGATGAAGTTGCCTATCAAATGCCCTACAAGATTGAGCAATACCGCCTTCTCTCTAATTTCGAAAAAGAACACAAGCAAGCAGCTTATTATAGGAATGAGGAGGATAGACGTAGAGGAGTAGAGTATGTAAAGAATAGGATGCTTGGTTTCTACAAAGAATGCTTGCAACTAGGTTCGAAATATAAAACTGGTTTAGAAGACGACCTAGAGAGTGGAACCAACGATGAGGTCACGTAGTAACCCATGACCTTGAGTCTAGCTACAAGACTCGTAAATAAAGAAAAGCGCTTCTTGGGAGGCAACCCATGTTTTGTGTGTTTTTATTTGTTTGTTTGTTTGTTTGTTTGTTATTTGCTTCCGTATGCATGCTTTATTTTTATTATTGGTTGATCATGTTTCTAAACTAAATAGTGGAAATACTTTACTTGTTGTTTTGGCCTAGTCTTAACTCCACCTAAAAGTATTTTTGCAAAAGATAAGTGTAAGGGGAAACCCCAAATATGTTTTTAAGAAACAAACCGATCATAATTCTCCACAATATTAAATGAACATGTATATTCATATTTGTTAGAGTCAAATGCTTGTATTGAGTCATAATGAAGTTTTGCAGGATTTTCCAGGAAGTAGGACCAAGTTTTTCCAGAAATTTTCCGGAAACTTAACATAAGAATTTCTGCAGGTCACTTCTGACGGCGTCAAGAGTTAACTCTTGACGGCGTCAAGTGTAAAAATCTGGAAATTTTACCGATTTTGTTTTTCTAACGGAGTCTTATGGTTTTTGTGAATTATTAAGTTTTATAATCTCCAGGAAATCTGCAAACTTCATTCCACAAGCATTATATCTTATCTTGTTTTCTAGGATTTAGTAACTTATATAGGATGCCGCCGATTTTACGCGAGGTTGTCTTGTCTATTTTCTCAGGTTTTACAGGTTATGTATGACAAGAAGATGATTTATATTCTAGAAGGGAAGCTTTGATTGTTCATTTTCTTGGAGGAAGATTTAACCTGGTCACCTTATTATCCATACCGAGCGAATCAAGGGAGTATTTGATTTCATTCTTTTTACTTTTTAACTTTTACATTCTTTACTTGAACATTGGGGACAATGTTCATCTTATGTGTAAGGGGAGGGTAAAAAGATGATACCTTACATACGCACTTTCGCTTGAGTTTATTTTGTTTGATGGTAGATGTGTAATAAAACTATGAGAAATACTTGCTAGTGTAATTTTAGCGCCAAATTTAAAATTTTTTACAACATTTAGGAGTGAAACTTTAGCCATAGCAAGCGTCTCATGGATAGGAGATTGTATGACTAGCACATAACCGTATATTCAGAAAAATTTTCCACCCAAATATGTGAGGTTCGCCTTTAGATTTGATAGGAAAAGCATTTATTATTAGTGCTTATGAGTGTACCGGTAGCATTTAGATTCTAGAACTTGCGTTAGTGATGCATCCCGAGACCGCTAGTGAGACTACATTCGTGTAGTAGGATTTACTACATGATAAGAGGCATTAGGATTACTCTTGTGTTAAACCCGTATCATAATTACTTGACCATTTAAGTCATATTACTTGGCTAGTTAAGTCAACTAATTTCTCCCACACCCTTAGCATTGTACTCATTTTTAATACACGAAACCCCTAGTACACCCCTCCGAGCCTATCTTTTTGTTTCTAACTTTAAGCATTTTTACTTAAAGGAAGAATTTGTTACACCCCACTTAAATGTACACCCAAATTGCCTTAGCCTTCCGCGTATGCGCTCATTTTTAGTGCATTATTGTTATTTGTTAAACCCTAAGTTAACTATCTAATTGATTACATGGTTGCTAAGTCGAGTCATATCCTTGTACATATTGTTTTGGGACGATTGGGACTCATGGGTAAGTATTTATTTTATGGAGTAATGGGGAAGAACATCATATATTACCCCCATATGTACGTTAATCTTAAAAAGTGCTCAAGTGTTTTGATTTTCCTAATTCGAGTCATTAGATTAGTTTATTGTAAAATATGTAAAGATTCAAGTGTAAGGGTAAGAGTGTATGCAAAAAAATAAATAAATAAAAAAAAAAAAAATAAGAAAAAAACAGACTACCATCCCTTTTTATTCTATGTTCATTTTATGTTTTTGTTATTTTTCATTTATTAGCTTAAGTCGAGTCTAGTCTTGGCTTAGCAATGCCACATTGTACATGTAATTAACCAAGATTGTTAACTCGCCACCAGTAAAAACTTCCTTTATCCAACAAAATCGTGTATTTCATATCCCTACACCTAACGTTACAACCCTTTAAAAGACCTCTTTGATAGTTTATCCTAGGTGCTTACGCCATGTGGTGGAGGTTTGATCCTTTCCCAAGCCTATGGTAATCTATTTTGCTATGACAGGTAGTGAGAGATATCTTCCGTTTCCATATTGTAATTTATACTTTATTACACCCGAGAGATGTGAGTATCTAAACACTATTTGTGAGGTGCTTGTGTATGACCTCCGTGCTTGTCTATTGGTCTTTAGTGGAACGATTATTTGTTGTAATTACTTTTATATTAGTGTTAAATGACCCCTAACTTGTATTTTGAGTAGAATAAAAGCGCATTTGCTTGAGGACAAGCAAATCTCAAGTGTAAGGGTATATGATGAGGCGAAAAATGAACCACTTTTAGGGGGTCATTTAAGCCCAGAATTGAATTTATTTGATCAAATATTGCCCTAAATCGTTCCTTTTGTGATTTTAGGTACTTTGGGAGTGAAATCTGGGAAAGGAAGCAATTCGGACATTTTTGGAGCATAAAAGTGAAGAAAACGCCAAAGTCTTAATTTTCCTTGCTGGGAACAGTAGGTGACGGCGTCAAGAAGGAATCCTTGACGGCGTCAAGAGTAAATTTCCATGACGATCCAGTACAGATTTGACGGCGTCACGAAGTAGGGCGTCAAGAGTAAAATTAATGATGGCCTGGAAATGCACAATACATGACGGCGTCAAAAGTAGATCAAGGCAGTCCGAGAAGAGTTTTGGCGGCGAGGTGACGGCGTCACAAGATTGGTCTTGATGCCGTCAGACCCTATTTCCTATATATAGTTTTCTAATTTTCACATTAAAAAGAGAGAAGTTTTGGAGAAACCCTAAGTATGAACTTGGTGCGAAATTTACAGGTTTTTCAAGGGTTCTAAGCCCTTGATACCTTTCATGTATAATTGAGATAAGTATTTTTTTAATTCAATCAATATGTCTATGTGTTGGTTGTCTATATCTTGTTCTTGTCTTAATTCCATCATGCTAGGCTAGATCTATCTTGTGTTTGCTTGGATCTAATGAAACCTAGATGTTAATTATGTGTTGATTACTTGTTTATATTTGTATTGGATGAATGAATTTGATGTTAGGCTTAAGAAAACTGGCAGATCTCCAAATGGTAACATGCTTGAATGTCTTAAGAAACATGAACCGATGTGCACTAGGTCTTTATTGGTTGTATTTTATGCATGAGCCACTGTTTATAATCCCTATGGTTGTGCCGGGCATGGTGTAGGAGGAGATAAGAGCTCATAGAATTGGGGAGTTAAGTGCGCCACCCCATGAATGATATTAAGGAATACAATCCGTCATCTATGCAACTATAACAAGTAATTAACGTGTAAAAGATGTCTAGGGAGTAGTGAAATCTAAGTAAACATATTTTCTCCACTTATTGCTCACAACCTTAGTATAATTTAGTTTATTTTCATTTCTAGTATTTTATTTTGATTGCATCTTTAGTATTGGGTATTTGACTAGCAACTAATTCCGCCCAAATCCTTCAAACCCGAGATTTTTACTTGCTTTCTAAAAAATATAAAAATATAAAAATAATCATCCTTCACCTTTAGAACTAGTATTTAGGTTTTCTAATCCTAGCGACACTATTCCTAGCTGAATGATCAATCCCCCGGTACTTGTCACTATACTATACTACAACGATCAGGTACACTGCCTGGTGGGGGTTGTAAGCTTCTCAAGATCCCTTGAGAGGTAAAGCCTGGTGCGATTCCCACGTATCACACATTGTTGATATAACTCTTAAAAACTAGTTAAAACTTACTACATTATGTTAGTTCAATGTTGTAAACAATCAAAACATACTTCTCAATTCGTTATAAAATGGTTCATGAAGACAACATGGACGTTTGGTTCATGAACAGATTATAATTATATGTAGTTATTTGAAACTTAAAATTAGCTCATAAAATTTGTTAAAACTATTAGAGTCAATAGATGTCATCAAGAGACATAATCAATATATATATTGATGTTTTAGGTTATTTTAAACTAGTTAAGGGAGCGTTTGGTTTATCTTGAAAAAGATATTTTGAAAACCAAAATTCACATTTTAACCTTTTAAACATGTTTATGCTGAGTCAAACTCTTATGAAAAAGCAAGATATATAATCTAATATATATCTAGCCTTACTTCGAAATGAATTATGATATCATACTCTTTGACATCATATATTCTAAACAAGTTTAAAATCAAAATACAAGGAACATTGTGAAACTACTTCATAGTATATTTTTTTTTTTGTCGAAGTAGAATTTCGTTCCACATATATTGCATATAATTATATATATATATATATATATATATATATATATATATATATATATATATATATATATATATATATATATATATATATATATATATATATATATATATATATAGGGTAAGGTTCTAGAGAAAAGTGTATTTGGATAGAAAAGTGAGAAAAAAAGTTTTAGGGTTGATTTTGATAACAATCATAACTTCAGGGTAAAATATGAAACAATGCAAACAAAATAAGGAGTAGCAGGTAACCATCACATACAAACCATCATATCGCCTTTTTCATTCATTCACTGGAGATGAGCTACTCCATCTCCACTGTCACCACCACCACCGTCTACACCGTTACCACCGCCACCACCATCGTAACTGTCTTCACTGTCTACACCGTCACCACCACAACCGTTTGCACCGTTACCACCACCACCGTCGCAACCAGCATCATTAAAACCACCACCATTAAAACTGATAAAAAACACCAAATCTTATCAAATTCCAATCAAAATCTGATCCAAATAATCATGAAAGCAGAAATTTTGTATTTCAGATCATCAGAAAAATGAGGAAATATATTGCGCCATCACTTTTATGTTATTTTTATATATTCATGACTCGGATGTGAGAACTCAAACAATAGTAAGTCCATAATTATTAATTGTTCAATTTTTATGTTATTTTATGCATCATTGGGTATATTATATCATAATTAGTGTTTTTGTAAATATGTGTAAAATTAGGGCATCTGTGTAGATTCAGATCTATGTGTATAAAAATGACATTTAAATGAACCTGTGCAAAAAATTATGTTACGACATTAGTTGGTTTGACTTGATGCATCATGATTATACATTTTGTAGCTAGTGTACATTTTAAAGCATTAGCAACTCATGTTATGGCATCTATTAGTATAATTAGAGTGTCGCGTGACACTTTAAGGCATGTCGAGTTTATGAGTAGATCATCACGTTACATGTTACGGCATGTGTTTGAGCCGTTGTATGTTTGATTAGTGCATAAAAGTATCATAAAAAGAGTATTTGTTTGTTAAATAATAGCATAATGAAATTATTTAAGTCATATGTTTGTCTGATTGTTTGACTAGTGCATAACGGTATCGTAAAATGTAGCATATGTCTTAAAACTGAATAGAGCATCAGTTTGTTTGTGTTGTTTAATGCAACTGTTTTAATAATGTGTTAGGGCATTAATTTGTTCGTTAATGCATCTGTTTCACATACTTTAGTGCATCTGTTTCACATACTTTAGGGCATCTGTTTGACAAACTTTAGTGCATCTGTTAATGGTGATAAGGACTATATTTAATGATTGTATTCACGAAATGGTGGTAAGAACTGTATTTAATGATTGTATTATACTATAGACATCTTTCATAGTGGTAGCAATTATGACCCATTTACTTATTTTAAATAAAGGTATTTTTTGGAACCCAACCAGTATAGCAGGTTATTTGTTTTGTGTAGAACTTGTTCTGATCACTCGCCCATATGTTCTAATAAGATAGGTGCTTTAAAATGTAGATATTAATGCATCTATGAGTATGATTAGTGCATCAAAAAGGTAGATATTGATGCATCCATTTGCCTTTGCAGTTCTTCAGTCAGTAATGAGACCATCTCGGCATCTAAAGGTTGAAAACTCATTTGTTGGACCCCCATGTGGTGTGATGGATCATATAGATTTTGAATGTGGTGAAACTTCTTGCAATGATTTGTGAGGTACATGATTTTAATGATTGTTCGTGTAAGTTGAGTAAACGGGTCAAAATGGGTTCGGATTGAAACAAGTAATTTTGGTACTTGGTCAAAATGGCGTACTAAACTGCCCGTACCTCGTGGTGGCCACCACAGGTGTCATTGGGTTATTAATTGTGTGTTGCATTCTCTTGTTTTTGGTAGTCTTCTAGTCGGAGCTCTTTTTGGTGCATAAATGAATAAGTTTATTTTGATTCATGGATAGTCAATTTGGGACAAAAGGATGACATGATTGTCCTGAAAAAAGCTTTTTTTTAAGCGAATGATTTTGGTCAAAGATTTTACAACTGAGATGATTTTTATTTTTCATATTTTTGCATTTATTCCCAGATTGTAGTGTTCTTTTGAGGTTGTTTGTTCACAAGACAAATCTATACATATATTTGTGTTTATATCGCGGGCATAAAAAGTTAAGAACATGAAATTAATTTGTTGTTTTGTGCAGGTTCCATCTGAAATAGAGCAACTACATGCCCGACATATCAGCAATCAGCAGATCAACAAGGTAAAAGAAATTTGGAAGACAAACCCGATAAACTTGAGGGCTGTAGTTGGATTGGGTGGATGGCTTCCTGGTGCAAGGTATATAAGAAACTTTTTCTTGTCTTTATTTTGGAAAAATATCATGACAAAAGTTGGTTTGAATGGCATCAATACATTACTGAATTTAGTCTTCTATCAATTATCATTTTTGGTCTGCAACTGTGTACATTATTTTTACTGCATCTTTATAGTAATTGGATTATAAGTGGGCTGCATAATACAAATATTGAATGTGTACATTTTACTGCATTTGTGTACTGCATCTATGTAGCTTATTTAGTTTGGCACTTAGGTTTATGTTTTATTAGTTTGGGCTTAAGAGATTATTTTCACCTTTTAAGTCGTAATAAGCTGTTAGGGGTGTTTAAGTAAGTTTATTTTAGGGCCTGAAGTGGTGGTGGGATAGGATAATGGTAAGGATTGAAGGACTGATGAGGGAGAGAGGGGAATGAGGTGAGTTGTATAAATGGTCCTTGAGCTTTTGATGTACTTTCAAATATTACCTTAGTGCATCCGTTTGAGATACTTTAGTGCATCCATTTGTATCATAGTATCCGCTTGACACCCGTGCTAACAGATTTCTGTTACTTAGATACCAACAGAAAAATGCTCTGCATATAAATTATGAACTTAGGACCATAACTTTAAGAAAAATTGTGTCTTTTATTTGTAATCATGATTACTACGTATCCTGATTTTGATAGAGGAATTCGGTGTCCATTGCAAACAGGTCAGTTATATTTGTACCATTGGCATGGTTCATGACATTTTGATAGTCTACTATTGACTAGTTCCTTTTGTTGCGTTTTTTTTTGTTTGACAGTATTACTCGATGGACATCTTTGGAACAAGTATTGGTGAATACCCTTTCTTCTTCACCTTGCTTTGGAATGGTGATTATGGACAGATATCAGATCTAGGCACTTAATTCTTCATAAATATTTGTTCATTTTCGTTGCACGGAACTTCACTTGCTGCTTCTGGTTTGTCATTTTAATTTGGTTTTTGCTGCATTGTCACACAGCTGAGAAGTTGGAGCAAGCTGAAGGTCAGCTATCTCATACACGCTTCGGTCCTCTCATGGCACCTGCTTAAATAAGAAACAGGTTAGTTGGTCACATTAATCTTCAATTTTTTTTTCTCATGACGCTTTTTTAGTGTTCCTGTATTTGAGTTGTATATATCACTAAGATATTCTTTTAGGAGAACCATATGTATCGTACATTACCGATATGACCATATCAGGAAGACAATTTCCTCTTACATCTATTTGGTTAGTGCATCTATGAGTATGATTAGTGCATCGAAAAGGTAGATATTAGGGCATCTATGAGTATGATTAGTGCATCTAAAAGGCATATATTAGTGCATCGAAAAGGTATATATTAGGGCATCTATGGTGTTATGAATAATATACATTTTTTAACTTTCTGAAATTGTTGTAATCTGTTGCTGCATGAAATGGATTTTGTGTTTCAGTTTACTCTTTATCTATTATTGCATGTTAACTGATTTTTTCGCATCAATGTCCAAAACATTTTTTTACTCATAATACTTAAGCTGCTATCACAATAAGTCTATAAACACACGAGGTTGCACCTCATGATAAGTATACTGTAACTTAGAGGACATGTTAAATGGCATATTTATTGTGAAGTGCTTCAAACCTTGTTTTCAATCAGAGTCAATTAAATACAACTTCTGGATAATCATTAGATATTTTCATCAAATAATCAATGTACATGTCTCAATCAATTCTACTACTGGCGATGATAGTGTAATGAGCACTGAAAAGTGCTCAGAAAACAAGTAATGATCAAGGGCCAAAGTCCATTATTGATTTACTTTGGATTCTTATCACCTTATGCCTTTAACTCATTTGGGTTGGAGGCATTATAGCCTTGTGACTGACACGTAATTGCATCATGAGAATTATGTTTTTGTTACATGGTCTGCATAATTGATGGCAAAATGGGTCGTCTTGGGTTGGCTTGAACAGAAACACTTTTTAGTGCGTCAGTTTACATTTTAGTGCATCTGTTTGCATTTTACATTTTTATGGTTAATTAGTACTTTTTTAATCATGTCCTGTTAACTTTTGTTGTCAAGCTGAGAAGTAGAAATGTAGTTTTTAATTACAAATACTACAACAAGAAGCTGCAAACTTACAAAGGACCGAAGGTACCTCATGTTTCTTAATGGCTATGATGAAATTTGAATCTGCTTGATTTACCAAGTATAATCTCTCTAGCTTTACTCTTAACTTTATAATTTCAAATTTTTTTATTAGTTTTTTCTTGAAATATTAATTTTCAGCTATGGAAGATTATTCATGTCAATTCTGCCTGATGAATCGCGCGAGCTATAGAGTAAATATCGTCCTGTTTGGACTTTGCTGTAAATCATATTTAAAATGCGTATTCCTTTATCCCATGATCATAATATGTTTATCCCTCCTTTCGGGTTCTCGTTTTTATTCGCTGGATGGGTACATGAGTGACCCGAGTAGCAATTATGGTGGCTGAAAGACGGCAGCTATTGGTGCAAACAATCAAGTAGCTCAATCAATGCTGAAACAGGACTATAAGGATGACATCAACAGAGAAGAGGTTGTGCAGTTGGCTCTCAAAGTTCTTAGTAAGATGATGGACAGTACTAGTCTTACCTCAGATAATCTTGAACTTTCTCAATTTTTCTTGTCACTTAAAGGAAGGTTAAGTAAGATGTTGTAAATATGGTGTCACCCATCCTGGGCCTGCTGCAGAAGCTTAATTATGGTTTAAGAAGTTTAATTTGTCTTTGATTTGCTGGTGATAAGACTTTGTTTTGGATAATGGTTTAAGTTGTATGGCCAGATCTTTATTTTGTACCAAGTACTTATTAAGCTTTTAATGAAATGAAATTAGCTTTTGTATTAAGTTGTTTGTTTATTTGTTGCATATTTTTAACCAAGTTTTTTGGCTTATTATTTCATCTAATTGATATTATGATTTGGACACATAATTAAAACAAAGAAAAAAATAGGCCCTGCGTATTGTCAATACTGCTTTAGCAAGTGCTCATGATCTTGTGACAATATGTTGGATTGTTTTGAATTATCGTCAAACCTTATAGTTCAGATCAATATAAGTCACAACTCACAAGCCAATTGCTCGTCTCAACTTAAAAATGTTGATAAGCGCAAATAAGATGGTGTTTAGATGAAGACAAGTCGTTGAGCAAAATTAATAAACCAAATTTCAAACTAAGCTTAAGTAGACTGATATGTTAACCAACTACTAATAACTTAGACACTCAAGGAACGACAAGAAGTTTTTAACTTCAATCAATAAAAAGAAAGTGCATCAAGGCCTTAGAAATATGACACATTGTATTTACTTGTATCTGCAAGGTTAACATGACTAAACAAAAAATGTCAACAAAAATATGCAGAAAATCATCTGTTTGTTTCGTGAGAGATCGCGATATCCACATGGATGCTTCACATTTGGTGGATTAGTTCTTATAGTTGCTTACTCACATTTATAAGCGCCTCAAAAGTCATGTTACAATATAGAAGACAACCTCTTTAAAAAAATATTGACTAACGTTTCATATTCATCGCTGTTCAGCCCAGAAACGACTTTTGCACAAGTCTTCAGCTCTCTTCTGCCAACAATTCTATCATCCCATGACATGGACATGCCACATCTTCCATTCATTTGACATTTCATCATTACATGAAGAACTCATACAATTACCATATCTTTGTTAAATCCTAAAACAGGGTTGCAAGAAATGTTGTAAAAATTCATTCAATGACCAATAATTGTAAGCAAGCAAGGAATAGAGCAAGTCCTTATTAAACTGATAAAATATGACGCAACTTTAATGTATCCATTTGATAAACTTTAGTGCATCTGTTTGAATTACATTAGTGCATCCGTTTGGTCAAGTGAATGAATTTCAGACATAAATCAAACGAAGCTCTACCTGATGTGTCCTGATTTGACTTCTGAAACTCAGACATCAAATGTGCAGTTTAGTACTCGAACAAGCATTTACAATATTTGCTGATAATTAAGAAAAAAGCTATTGACAATAATTTAAGTTGATATAGGACACCGCGTAAGAAGCTGACACTAATTCTCATTGAAAAAGATAGGTTTGAAATTTTCAAATATAGAGATTATTTATCATGAAATGTTTTATCACTTAAATTACGCGGTGTGATAAACTTTAATACAAAAGGCAACAACATGGCATGCAACTATATGTATCATGATCATTTCGCTACAAGTATTATCACTTTTCACTGCAAGTTTTATCAAAGTCCAACCATGTTGGAAGTTAGAAAGGTAAATATCATTTGTGGATTGACACTTGTAAAATAACTAATTACTAAGCTAGCATATAGCATCACGGATAAGGAAAATAAAAATAACATAAGCTTAATCTACCTTATAAGCTTTTGCCGATATCTGAAAAAGGTGCTGGACCGTTGCCCATAGTGAATTAGAATTCAGTTTGCTGCTCTCAACTCCCAATCACATACACAACAATTGATCTGTCAAATATAAATGTCCTATTAAAATTCCACTTATATATGTTGCAATCAATTTCATATAAGATATTGTAATCCTGATTTTTTTGTTTGTAGTTCCTGTGTTGCAACTTATATATTTCAAGCATTACATCAAAGTCAGTTTAGATACTCTTAAATAGTTTTTATATCAATGATGTAGTGTCATTGTGTGTTGCATCTAGTGTGCGTGTTTGTGAAAACCATGCATCTATTACTGTAATGGCTAAGGTGTTTTCTTGCATCTTATGGATTCTAGTTACACAAATGAGTAAACATAAAAGTGCACGAAGAATCACAAATACATAACCACTAATTACCTAACCACTATTTCCAGCCATCATGTTACATTAATCTTTTAGCGAAATAATTGGCGGAGACCTGTAATTTATACAAAAACTGAGGCAAGGAACTTGTGTATTGAATAATTAGCAACAAGTATACAAGGTTGAACAAATAAATATGTTTCAAATAGTCACAAACTAAAAGTAAAAGAACACATAACTGATGGCTTGTAAGAGGGTTTTAGGAATATTATCGCAGTACCTCGTTGTACGTATTCAGCATAGTCAGAGTCCGATCCACCTTTCCCTACAGAATCTGTCATCTCCTCACACTCAAACTCCACACTCGTAGTGTGAAATCAGTGCATCACAGTTATAAAATTTAATTTTGTATTTTATCAAACACCTGGTGTGCAGTTTTTGTAAACATGATTCCAAGTCATTTTTTTCTCTCAAAATTGCTTCAAATAACTAATCTATACAATGCATCAGGTCACAAAAACACTTAAAACGATACATCAATGAACAAACATGATAATTACCGAATCAAAATTCATAAAACAAAACCCTAACTCATAATAAACAAATAATTAGAACAAATAAACTCTAACAAACACGTATATCAGCTTCATTTTTTTATCTTTGATAACAAAAGTAACAAAATTATAATCGAAAAAGGTATAAAACATTACTTTGATCGGCGATTTATGACATTAGAACGAGATGATTAAGTGAATCTAATAGGAGATCATGTTTATTGTGTTGATTGTGCGGAGATTGGAAGCAATAATCATTGGAAAAAATGAGGAGTGGGAGAGAACCAGAGAAATGAAGAAGAGGAAAAAAAGAATAAATGAAAAAGTTACGCATTTTATATGTTAGAGTAGCAAATAGGGATGAATTTACAATACTTACCCTTAAAGAATAAAAGAAGTTACAATCAAGTCCCTTGAGTTGGTAAAAAAAAAGGAGGGGGAAGAGGAGGGTGAGATTTGTACACTTTTCTCATTTTTCTACCAAAGTGGGTTTTTTTCATGATCCAACCTCTATATATATATATATATATATATATATATATATATATATATATATATATATATATATATAACATATGCATGATAGTTGTTTTTATCTTAATTTTATTTTTGTTGTTATATTGTTTAGGTGAAAATGCCTAAGACCACGGTTGGTGATGTCTCCAAAACCAAACAATACATTCCAAATGTTTCCTCTACTCCCGGCATGTCTCCTTCAGTTGCATGTTTCTATCGTCCCATTGAAAATAGAAACATTCACGAAGGAAGAATTGTCGATCCATCTTTCTATGACTCTGATCAAACCGAACGAATGTTCTCCAATATTCGTTTTGAATGTCTTTACCAAATCAACGAACCAATCATTCCTCATTTTATCCTCGACTTCTATAGCCAAGTGACGGTGCAAACCGATCCCTATGGTCATCTCCTTATTTCCTTCATGATCCAAAATCAATTCATCACTCTTACTCTTGCTCAATTTGGACAAATTCTTAGAATCCCATACAACGGCCAAGCCGTATTCTCAAATGAATGGGATCTTTCCTCTCTTGAAAGAAATCGTCCTCAGGATGGCCCATACTATTCTGAGATTCCTAGTCCTGAAGACATTCGTCGACTGCTTGAACTAGAACGTCGTACGACTAGTCGAGTAATCAAGTCGAAGAATGTCGATATTCATGCAAATCAAATCCTCCTCAAAGAGCTAAGCCACGATATGAAAAAGTGGGAAGAACTCATTCGCGAGAATGCGTTTGGTACTGGTGGTCACCGTGATCATGTCACGGCAAGCATTGCCCACATGTTATATTGTGTAGTTGCTGAAGAGAACTGCAATTTGGCTTATCTTTTTGTTCATCGAATCATGTCAGCCAAAAACACCCCAAATGCCAATCTTCCTTATGGTATGTTCCTTACACGACTTTATCGTTATGTCATGGAACATTACCCACATCTAAAAAGAGATTACTACGTGCAAATCCTTCCTACTTTGAACCAACTTACTCTTGTTCGTACTCGTCGTTCTCGAAGTGACAAAGGAAAATCTCGTGTTCCTTTGTTCTCTAGGCCTCGTGGATCTACATCTCATCGTGACGATGATGATGAGGAGGAAAACACCTCACGTGTGAGTACTCCATCCCCCACGACCTTTGTTTATAATCTTTCTAATATTGACGATACCGAGTATCAAGTTCCTCTTCCTCATGAACGTACCGATGAACTTCTCTTCACTCGTCAAACGTCCATTATCAACCGACAACAACAAATGCATGAAGAAATTCAAGGAGGATTCAAATCCATTGGAAAGATGTTTAGAAAGATGATTGGGAAGAAGAAGAAGTAGATGATTGATGAGGCGAAAAATGATCCGTTTTTAGGGGGTCATTTAAGCCCGAATCCGAATTTATTTGATCAAATATTGCCCTAAATCGTTCCTTTTGTGATTTTAGGTGTTTGGAGAGTGAATTCTGGAAAAGAGGCTATTTTGGACGTTTTTGGAGCATAAAGTGAAGAAAACGACAAAGTACCAAAAATCCAAGCTGGAAATACAAGGTGACGGCGTCAAGGGTTTGCTCTTGACGGCGTCAGACATGAAGAATAATTTACCGTAGCTGGTGACGGCGTCAGATGGAGTTATGACGGCGTCAAAGTGACCAAGATTAATTTACCGTGGGTGGTGACGGCGTCACACAGGCCGCCACGATTGGATCTAGGGTGTCCGAGGAAGTGTATGGCGGCGAGTTGACGGCGTCAGATTTAACTCTTGACGCCGTCAGGACGATTTTCCTATATATAGTTTTCTAGTTTTTTCATTAAAGAGAGAGAAGTTTTGGTGAAACCCTAAAGACGATTTTGGTGCCTCTTTTACAGATTTTTCAAGGGTTCCAAACCCTTGAGACCTTGCATTGTAATTGAGATAAGTATACTCTTAATTCAATCAATATGTCTATGTGTTGGTTGTTTATCTTTTGTTCTTATCTTAATTCTACTATGCTAGGCTAGATCTCTCTTGTGTTTGCTTAGATCTAATGAAACCTAGATGTTGATTATGTGTTGATTACTTGTCTATTCTTGTTCTTGGATGAATGATATTATATGTTAGGCTTAAGAAAACTGGCAGATCTCCAAATGGTAACATGCTTGAACGTCTTAAGAAACATGAACCGAGGCGTACTAGGTCTTTATTGGTTGTATTTAATGCATGAGCCACTGTTTACAATCCCTATAGTTGTGCTGGGTCATGGTGTAGGAGGAGATAAGAGCTCATAGAGTTGGGGAGTTATGTATGCCACTCCACGAATGGTATTAAGGAATACAACCCGTCATTCATACAAGTGTAACAAGTAATTAACATGTAAAAGATATCTAGGGAGTAATGAAGTCTAAGTAAACACAATTTCTCCAATTACTGCTCACAACCTTAGTTTAATATTAGTTTAATTTTATTTTCATTAGTTTAATTAGTTATATAGTAGTTTTTGGGTTAGTTGATTAACAACTAATTCCGCCCACTCTTCTAAAAACCGAGATTTTACTTGCTTTCATAAAATATAAAAACACAAAAATAATCATCTTTCATCTCTAGAACTATTAATTAGGTTTTCTAATCCTAGCGACACTATTCCTAAGCTGAACGATCAATCCCCCGGTACTTGTCACTATACTATACTACAACGATCAGGTACACTGCCTGGTGGGGGTTGTAAGCCTCGCGAGATCCCTCGAGAGGTAAAGCAAGGTGCGATTCCCACGCATCAAGTTTTTGGCGCCGCAGCCTGGGGAATAGTTATTGTCTAGGTTAGGATTTCTTTTTATTAGGTCTACTTGCTAGATTCCTTTCTAGTAAGATTTTTATTTTTATTTTTAGGTCTTCTTTAGTCTATCTTGTTTCTTCGTGCTTTTGTTCGTAACTCTTTACCATCCGACATCATGGAAGGTGGTAACATCTTTGAACCCATCATCCCACCACAACAAAACCCACCATTAGAACCCCTTAGGCCCCGAACCTTAGGAGAGTATTCCCGACCTAGCCACCAAGGCTACCGAAACACCATTGAGCTCACCGGAGCCAATGTGACCCCCTTGCGATCCGACACCATCCGGTTGGTGCAAAGCGGATGTGCATTCCATGGACTTCGTTCCGAAGATCCAAACCAACACCTTAAGGACTTCCTCAAAATCGTAGATTCCATAGACCTAGGTGTTGAAACTATAGAGACTACCCGTTTACGCCTATTCCAATTCTCTCTATGGGATCAAGCTAGTCAATGGCTTGAGCGTTTACCCGCGGGATCCATCACCACATGGGAAAATCTCGCCAATCGTCTCCTTACCCAATTCTTTCCGCCAGAAAAGACTGCAATGCTTAGAAGGGACATTTTGATGTTTGAGCAACAGCGGGGTGAACCTTTCTACGAGGCTTGGGCCCGTTTTAAGGATCTCCTCCGCAAGATCCCTCATCATGGCATAAACACTTGGTTATTAGTTCAAATTTTCTACGACCATGTTGATTATCACACTAAGCGCATTATCGACAGGGCCGCGGGAGGAAAATTGCGTGATAAGGATGCTGAGGAGTCATGGGCGATTATTGAAGAGCTCGCTATCGATAACAATGAGATTTGGGAGTTTAAACATACGGTGGAAGCAGCCATCAATGCAGTCTCGGCATCTGGAGGGACCACCGAAATCCCCGAGGAACTCTTATGCAAAATTGAGGCAAAAGTTGACTATTTCGAGGAAAGGCAAAAGAGACCCTTAAGTCCTAGACAAGCCACGGTCAATTCTGTCTCAAGATCAACCTCGATACCATTATCTGAATCACCCTCTAGAGAACATGTCGAGACTTTTCAGAGGTGCACTCCACCTTGTTCCCCTCCCAAGGAACTTAGCTCGGAATTTGAGGCTAGGATGAGAGAGTATATGGCGACCCATTCTGATCGGCTTGCTAGATTCGAAGAAGCAGTTTATAAGCAAAAGGAGGAGATGCAGGGGAAAATGAATGAGATGTTGAGTTTATTGGAGGAGTATGCCAGTCAGAAGTCCCCCGAACGAATACTGCTAAGGAAAGAAAGCGCCACTCCCACCACCCAATTTGTTAACTCCATCACCATTGTCCATAAAGATAACGAGAAGGTAAAAACTCCTGCTAAACAGACCTTAGAAAAACCGCCTGAGTCACAACCTTTGAGTTACTACCTGAAACACGACATAAACAAAAACACCATAACAAATTGGATTAAGGATGATAGGCGTAATCAATCTTCCGAACAGGTCCCCGAAAAAGAGAAAGAAGAGGAAGATGAGTATGATACGCTTATTGGAGGATCAGTGGTGGAGAGGTTACTGGTACAGAAAGTGGCCACCAAGCAGGTAGCATGTGGAAATTTTGAATTACCAACGAGCATCGGGGACTTGAAACATCTTAGTGCTTTCGCCGACCAAGGATCGGAAGTAAATCTTATGCCCCTGACTATCTACATCCAACTGACGTCGAAGATGCCAATACCCACTCGTGTTAGGCTGTCTCTTGTTGGGCACTCGTACATATACCCCCTAGGAATAGCAGAAGATGTATTAGTCAATGTTGCAGGATTCATGTACCCCGTCGATTTTATGATCATTGATGATAAAGGAGATGGATGCATGCCAATAATCCTTGGGGCACCCTTCCTCACCACCGCTAGGGCTGTAATTAAGTATGAAGATAGGAAGATTGAGCTTAAATCTGGGAAGAGAAAGATTAGGTTCTACATGACTCCGCAAAGTGGGCATGAGAATTTGAGTTGGAGAATGATTAAAAACAACATTGGCACGACACCCATTCGTGTTCAGAATAAAATTCTTGCATGGGAGGCAAGAATCAAGAGCTATAAGAAAGCTAAGGATGAAAGGAGAAAAAGCAATAAAGATCCGATAGAACTCAAACACACCCAACACACAAGCAATCATACACCGTTTGAGGAAAGGAACTTAGTACTCTTGAGACACTTAGAAACCACAATACCACCCGATAAACCGAGTCCTTGGTGGTATGGGCCATTCACTATCGAAGGATTGAGCCTAGATGGGGTAGCTAACTTGAGAAGCAAATTAGGTGGGAAGGTGATTGCGAGTATTGATAGATTGAGGCACTACCACCATAACAGTAATGATCGCAATTATATGGGGTACATCATTTCAAATGATGAAATCACGTAGTAACCCACGACTTTGAGTCTAGCTACAAGACTCGTAAATAAAGAAAAGCGCTTCTTGGGAGGCAACCCATGTTTTGTGTGATTTTAATTGTTTGATTGTTATTTGCTTCCGTATGCATGTTTTATTTTTATTGTTGGTTGATCATGTTTCTCAATTAAAATGTGAAATACTTTATTATGTTGTTTAGCCTAGTCTTAACTCCAACCTAAAGGTATTTTTGCAAAAGATAAGTGTAAGGGGAAACCCCAAATATGTTTTTAAGAAACAAACCGATCATGATTATCCACAATATTTAATGAACATGTATATTCGTATTTGTTAGAGTCAAATGCTTGTATTGAGTCATAATGAAGTTTTGCAGGATTTTCCAGGAAGTAGGACAAAGTTTTTCCAGAAATTTTCCGGAAACTTAACATAAAGATTTCTGCAGGTCCATTCTGACGGCGTCAGGCAATTGCTCTTGACGGCGTCAGGAGTCAAAAATCTGGAAATTTTACCGGTTTTGTTTTTCTAACGGAGTCTTATAGTTTTTGTGAATTATTAAGTTTTATAATCTCCAGGAAATCTGCAAACTTCATTCCACAAGCATTATATCTTATTTTGTTTTCTAGGATTTAGTAACTTATATAGGATGCCGCCGATTTTACGCGAGGTTGCCTTGTCTACTTTTGTCAGGATTTACAGGTTATTTGTGACAAGAAGATGATTTATATTCTGGAAGGGAAGCTTTGATTGTTCGTTTTCTTGGAGGAAGATTTAACCTGGCCAACTAAAATCCATACCGAGCGAATCAGGGGAGTATTTGATTTCATTCTCTTTACTTTTTTACTTTTACATTCTTTACTTGAACATTGGGGACAATGTTCATCTTAAGTGTAAGGGGAGGGTAAAAAGATGATACCTTACATATGCACTTTCGCTTGAGTTTGTTTTGTTTGATAGTAGATGAGTAATAAAACTATGAGAAATACTTGTTAGTGTAATTTTAGCGCCAAATTTAAAATTTTTTACAACATTTAGGAGTGAAACTTTAGCCGTAGCAAGCGTCTCATGGATAGGAGATTGTATGACTAGCACATAACCGTATATTCAGAAAAATTTTCCACCCAAAAATGTGAGGTTCGCCTTTAGATTTGATAGGAAAAGCATTCATTATTAGTGCTTATGAGTGTACCGGTAGCATTTAGATTCTAGAACTTGCGTTAGTGATGCATCCCGAGACCGCTAGTGAGACTACATTCGTGTGGTAGGATTTACTACATGATAAGAGGCATTAGGATCACCCTTGTGTTAAACCCGTATCATGATTACTTGACCATTTAAGTCATATTACTTGGCTAGTTAAGTCAACTAATTTTTCCCACACCCTTTGCGTTGTACTCATTTTTAGTACACGATACCCCTAGTACACCCCTCCGAGCCTATCTTTTCGTTTCTAACTTTAAGCATCTTACTTAAAGGAAGAATTTGTTACACCCCACTTAAATGTACACCCAAATCGCCTTAGCCTTCCGTGTATGCGCTCATTTTTAGTGCATTATTGTTATTTGTTAAACCCTAAGTTAACTTTCTAATTGATTACATGGTTGCTAAGTCGAGTCATATCCTTGTACATATTGTTTTGGGACGATTGGGACTCATGGGTAAGTACTTATTTTATGGAGTAATGGGGAAGAACATCACTTATTACCCCCATATGTACGTTAATTTTAAAAGTGCTCCAAGTGTTTTGATTTTCTTAATTCGAGTCATTAGAATAGTTAAATGTAAAGTATGTAAAGATTCAAGTGTAAGGGGAATTCTCATCCCCTATGATGTATTATTTTGGATGGTAGGGTAAGAGTGTATGCAAAAAAAAAAAAAAAAAAAAAAAAAAAAAAAAAAATAGAAAAAACAAGAAAAAGAAAAAAGTTAGAAAAGAAGAAGAGAAAAAACATACGGACTACCATCCCGTTTTTATTTTATGTTCATTTTATGTTTTTGTTATTTTTTATTTATTAGCTTAAGTCGAGTCTAGTCTTGGCTTAGCAACGCCATCTTGTACATGTAATTTACTAAGATTGTTAACTCGCCACCAGTAAAATTCCCTTTATCCAACAAAACCGTGTAATTCATATCCCTACACCTAACGTTATAACCCTTTAAAAAGACCTCTTTGATAGTTTATCCTAGGTGCTTACGCCATGTGGTGGAGGTTTGATCCTTTCCCAAGCCTATGGTAATCTATTTTGCTATGACAGGTAGTGAGAGATATCTTCCATTTCCATAATGTTATATTACTTTATTACACCCGAGAGATGTGAGTATCTAAACACTATTTGTGAGGTGCTTGTGTATGACCTCCGTGCTTGTCTATTGGTCTTTAGTGGAACGATTATTTGTTGTAATTACTTTTATATTAGTGTTAAATGACCCCTAACTTGTCTTTTGAGTAGAATAAAAGCTCATTTGCTTGAGGACAAGCAAATCTCAAGTGTAAGGGTATATGATGAGGCGAAAAATGATCCGTTTTTAGGGGGTCATTTAAGCCCGAATCAGAATTTATTTGATCAAATATTGCCCTAAATCGTTCCTTTTGTGATTTTAGGTGTTTGGAGAGTGAATTCTGGAAAAGAGGCTATTTTGGACGTTTTTGGAGCATAAAGTGAAGAAAACGACAAAGTACCAAAAATTCAAGCTGGAAATACAAGGTGACGGCGTCAAGGGTTTGCTCTTGACGGCGTCAGACATGAAGAATAATTTACCGTAGCTGGTGACGGCGTCAGATGGAGTTATGACGGCGTCAAAGTGACCAAGATTAATTTACCGTGGGTGGTGACGGCGTCACATAGGCCGTCACGATTGGATCTAGGGCGTCCGAGGAAGTGTATGGCGGCGAGTTGACGGCGTCAGATTTAACTCTTGACGCCGTCAGGACGATTTTCCTATATATAGTTTTCTAGTTTTTTCATTAAAGAGAGAGAAGTTTTGGTGAAACCCTAAAGACGATTTTGGTGCCTCTTTTACAGGTTTTTCAAGGGTTCCAAACCCTTGAGACCTTGCATTGTAATTGAGATAAGTATACTCTTAATTCAATCAATATGTCTATGTGTTGGTTGTTTATCTTTTGTTCTTATCTTAATTCTACTATGCTAGGCTAGATCTCTCTTGTGTTTGCTTAGATCTAATGAAACCTAGATGTTGATTATGTGTTGATTACTTGTCTATTCTTGTTCTTGGATGAATGATATTATATGTTAGGCTTAAGAAAACTGGCAGATCTCCAAATGGTAACATGCTTGAACGTCTTAAGAAACATGAACCGAGGCGTACTAGGTCTTTATTTGTTGTATTTAATGCATGAGCCACTGTTTACAATCCCTATAGTTGTGCTGGGTCATGGTGTAGGAGGAGATAAGAGCTCATAGAGTTGGGGAGTTATGTATGCCACTCCACGAATGGTATTAAGGAATACAACCCGTCATTCATACAAGTGTAACAAGTAATTAACATGTAAAAGATATCTAGGGAGTAATGAAGTCTAAGTAAACACAATTTCTCCAATTACTGCTCACAACCTTAGTTTAATATTAGTTTAATTTTATTTTCATTAGTTTAATTAGTTATATAGTAGTTTTTGGGTTAGTTGATTAACAACTAATTCCGCCCACTCTTCTAAAAACCGAGATTTTACTTGCTTTCATAAAATATAAAAACACAAAAATAATCATCTTTCATCTCTAGAACTATTAATTAGGTTTTCTAATCCTAGCGACACTATTCCTAAGCTGAACGATCAATCCCCCGGTACTTGTCACTATACTATACTACAACGATCAGGTACACTGCCTGGTGGGGGTTGTAAGCCTCGCGAGATCCCTCGAGAGGTAAAGCAAGGTGCGATTCCCACGCATCAATGATGTTGATGTATTGCTACTTATTATTATTAGACATTTGTATGGCTTGTTATTTGTCCGAGTTATTCGGAAATACTTATGTTGTCTCTTGTTTATTTCTTGGATGATGCTTAGACTTTAACTATTATCATGCTACTATCTTCATCATATTTTAATGCTATGCTATGTTTCTTTTAAAAGTGGAATATAATATGTTTGTTTGTTTGCATGCATAATTTGTTTATATATATATTTATATATCATCATTCCTAGAGTATATACTTCTAATAGAGCTTGCTGGAAACACACACTTGAAAAATCACCCATTTCTGCAAATTTTGGGTTTCTGGTCATCTGGGAAAACACCAGATGGGCGGCCCCCTTAATTTCCTAGGCGGTCCCCTTAATTATTAAGGGGGCCGGCCTACAATTAAGGGGACCGGCCATCTGGAACTGGGTTTACTGTTTTCTTTTGCATCTTGTGAACTCTTTCTCTAGTATCAGCTACCATTTCCCATTTTAACCCAATTGATTTTAGAATCTCATTCAACCATTTCAAATACATACCTAAATCAACCATTTCCATACTATAAATTCCCTTCATAATCACCACTCTTCATCTCATCATTCCTAATCTAAATCATCATGACTCCACTAAGCACCTCAAACTCCAAGGCCTCTAAGAAACAAAAGATTGTCATCATCCCTCCAAAACAACTCTTCATTGACTTAACAAATGAAGACAACAAAACCCCATCACCTCCACCTAAATGCTCATCTCCAAGTGCACTTAATGCACCATCCAAAACACCTTCCACTCATGGAACTTCCTCTTCCTCCATACCCTCAACCTCATCAATCAATGACTACATCAATTCACACTTGTCACCACAAGTATCATCACCACATCCTACACAAGAACGTATCTCCACCCATCTTACCATCTCACTTTCACCAATAACACCACTTGATGCTCATCTCTCATCTCCACCAATTACACCACCATTCTTTGTCAATCCCGTGCCTTGGAGGTTACTTGAATCCCATGGGGATACTTGTCTTTGTTGCATCCACAACCGAACCGTAATCTTTGGTCTTAGAGATGAAATTCAATATATGTTTTCATATATTGAACATTTGCTTACTAACCCACCACCACCACCAACTCCACCATCCTCTCCAATTGTTCCTCCACCACAATTCTCACCTATTCCTCCACCATCACCATCATGCTCTCCAAATTAAGCATATGATATGCTTAATAAATAAAGCCTTTACCACCCTTTTACTTGCAAGCTCTATGAAGTCCATGTACTCTTTGCATGATGAAATATTCTTCTAGTTGTTAGTTTATGTAATAGCTATCCTACTTGTAATCTTTATTATTGCTACTTGTATTGTTGTGTCTTGACACAACTATTGCTTTAATATGAATGCTTCTTTTCAAACATGCTTAATTATATTCTTATCACCTTATATATGTTTGCATGTATATACTTGTGCTTCTAATATTTTTGTTTTGCAAAGTATTCCATAGCTCGTTCTCTTGGTGCCCCCAAACGAGGGGGAGTACACATCAAGGGGGAGATATCCTCCCGTCAAATTTTCACGTTTGAAAATTGTCGGCATAACCTTTTTGATTCTACAAAAAGGGGGAGAAGTAAATATAAACTCACTAAAATACTTGTTTAAAAACTAATTTTTGAGTTAATGAGTTTAAGTTTTGTAATCATCAAAAAGGGGGAGATTGTTGATATAAATAATGTTTAAAAAAGTTATTAATATTTCTCAATAAATCCATGTTTTGATAATCACAAAACTCAAATCAAATTAAGTCAAGATTAAGACGTAAACAAGTATTTAGTAATAAATATTTACCTCTACATCTAATATCACTTAAGGTATGCATAAACTAAGCATCTTATGCATTACATGATCAAAGGAAACCTTGTCTTAAGACATAACATTTTATAAAATGATATTAACATTTTATATATATTTGTAAATCATTTTTGGTATTGTTATATTAAACTACAAAGATATGATTTCAAATTTCCAACCAAAAAGGGCAAATTTTATCCAGAAAAACTTTTCCAACGTTCAGTAGGGCGGCCCCCTTAATTATACTAGGCGGCCCCCTTAATCATTAAAGGGACCGCCCACTAATTAAAGGGACCGGCACGCTCCAGAACAATATTTTCTGGCCCTTTAAATACTGGATCATTCCACATATTTTTCTCACCTTTTTGCACTAAAAACTTTCTGATCGAACCTTCATTTCTATATAAAAAAATCCTTTGATCATATAATTCATAAGTCTTTGTTTCCAAGTGATCCAAAGCTTCATCCACTCAAGTGCAAGAAGAAGAACACTCCTCTACATCCATTTAATTGTAGTAGTGTTGTGATTAGCTATTTTCATATTGTAGTAGTGTTAGATATTTGTAAAAGTGTTGTGAGAACTTGTTGATTGTAGAAACTAGGTGTGTTGTAAAGTAGTGTAGTAGTTGTGATTTAGTTGTGCATAGAAGAAGGTGTGAAGTTGACAAGGTATGAAGAAGGTGTGAAGTCTTGAAGAAGTTGTGAAGGTGTGAAGTCTTGAAGAAGTTGTGAGATTGGTTCTAGCTATGATTAGAACTCGACTTTTAGCTTAGTGTCGTTAACTCGTGTAAGCCAAGGTGTGTAAGGTTTCTCCACCATAAGGAGTTTGTTGACATAGTGAAGAAAACTCTCGAGTGTGGTACTCGGGGAGTGGAGTAGGGCAATGAAGGTGTCCTTATATCCGAACCACTATAAATTCGCGTGTTGTGGTTTGATCTTTCTAACTCTATCTTTTCTTCATTCCATTTCAATACTTTCATTATTAGATTAGACTTGCTTATATTGGTTGTTACTTGAACTCACTTGAGATCGAATCGAAAGTTTTTATAAGCTACAAAATATTTTGGAAATAAATTTAAAAAGGACGTAAAACTATTCAACCCCCCTTCTAGTTTTCCACATTTTACTTAAAACTCGCAGCTAGAGCTAATTTTGCAACTGCAAGCACAGACGCCATAAGGTATATTTCTATTAATCTTCGTGTATGACAAGTAAACATATCATAAACATATGAAATGGTTGATTTGGGTTGTTTTCCAAATGAATCAAACCAAGGGATTTAGATAAAGGGGGAACAAGTTACGGGTTAGTTAGTAATGAGTGCTAAGACAATTTGAAAAGCTAATAAGACTTGCACCAGATAGTCAAGTGATCATCGTTGAGTAAATTTCTCATAATATTGATGACGTTCATTGGATAGTTATATATGATGAATTTGTTGCTTTGTAATCCAAAAACCATTAGGTCGTTAACTGTTAATATGTGATTTGTTTTGAATCACATGTGATTTTTTTTGAATCAAATGTGATTTTGTTCTGAATCATATGTGATTTGTTCTGAATCAGTTAAACCAGTTAAACATCATCATCAGAAGTAAAGAAGTCGAGGTTCAAGTACTTAAGCCCCCATCACAGAAAACGAGAGATGTGATTGAAGATATTTATGCAGTTGAGAAACCAAAGCAAGATAAGGTCAATAATCCACAAGGGGCTTGAAACAAAGGTGGATGCAGGTGAACAAGCGACGAGAATTGATGCAGCTGAACAAGTGACTAAAGCTTCTTGAATATCATACTTTGTTTAGATTTCGTTTTTCATATCATACTTTGTTTAGATTTGGTTTTTTCTTTATTTTTAATACACCGTTATGCGGATCTTAATTCAACTATATTTAATTAAAATTTTTTTTGATGTTCTAGCAGATTTGGTATTTGTTATTGAATATAAATGCAAGTTGAAAAGTTGCATCACTGAATCACATGTGATTTGTGAACAAATCACATGTGATTTCGTAAATCACATGTGATTTCGCAAATGACATGTAATTTACAAATTACATGTGCTTTTTGAAACAATCACATGTGATCTAGATATAAAAATATTCCTATGTTACAACCATCAGATTATGACATTTTGCAACAACATAAAAACAAGAATACAGATGCAAGCAATCGAGTTTCGCTTCTTTCCTGTAAGTAAGTCGATCTTGATTTGTTCTCCTCTCCCTTTCGGTAGAGATCTGAACTCTATGCTCGAAGCAATTTTTTATATATATTTTTTTAATTTTTTTTTCTTACGACAAGACAGCTCAGGAGGAGTAGAAAGTAAAACGGCATGTAAAAATCCATTTCATACTTATAATGAGATATTACCATGAGTTTTACCAAAACACTACCATCAATACTTGTTCACTACTACAACAATCAGTAATTACCAAAAGACTACCATCAATATCTAAACTTAATAAAATGAAGAAATGTACATAAATCATCACTCGTACATAAAACCTAATCGTCTTCCCCTTGAATTTCTTTAACACCTTCTTACGCTCATCACTTTCAGAATCTTCGTCGGAATCTAATAACTTCCTTTTTCTCTGAATAGTCTTAGACTCAGCTTTCGGCTTAGGCTTTTCTTCAACTTTTTTAAGCAAGACCTGTAGTTAGCTAAAATACAAACATGTAGTTAGTAACACATAATTTTAAATTATTACTCAAAGTTATACTACAAATCACATGTGATTCAATACAAATCACATGTGATTCAGTACAAAATCACATGTGATTCAATACAAATCACATGTGATTCAATACAATACACATCCCATGGATTAAGCGTTGTAATCTTCTTTACTTCTGAAATAATTAGTTCGACTCATTGATGTCTTAGAAGACCACTTTTTACAGCTATAAGCCCGCAAGACACATGAAACCAAATAGCCTAACACAAAATGCAATAAGGTGCATCCGCTTGTGCTTGATTCAACTATGTTTGCATCTCTCCGCGAGCTCATCGTTAGTACAGATTATATGACGTCTTTCCTCTGTTTTTTTTGTATCTTTAGTTGCAACCTTTTTATTAATTAGTTTTCTCAATTAATGCTGTAAATTCTTATGGTTAATGATTTACTGTAGTTGTAGAAATAAAGATAAGTTATTGCTACGTAAGAAACTACAATCAAAGAATTAATTTTGTATATGTACACAAAATTAGTGAGATGAGTGCTTAACTCTCATATGAATTACCTGTTACAGAATCATATGTGATTTTGCTTCTGAATCACATATGATTATCGCAGACGCATTTCATCAAACACATGGTGTGCATCTGGATCATCAAAAACTTCATCCATAACCTGAATTTTAAAATCCACCACACGATTTTCAACATGCATAACTTGAACAAAGAGTAAATTATAAGTGATATACACTTTTCGATAAAAAAAAAACAAAAAAACAAAAAGAAAATCACACGTGATTTTACTTACAATTTCTTGTACATCATCTTCCAGATCTGTAATTTCTGGTTCATCATTTTCAATAACCTCTAGTTCTTTCAAGTTTGTTCAATTAACTAATTTTAACCATTTTTAGATCAGCAACCTACAGCGTATCGACGGACGGACTTCATATCGATGGCGGATGACGGCGGCCGATCGACAACGGATGACGGTGGTGAATTGATGGCGGAGCAATGGCGAATTGACGGTTATATGCCGGATCGCCAACAGATTGACGGTTAATCGGAATTTGAGAGTGTTTTATGAGTGTGTGTGTGTGTGTAAAAATGAAGCCCGATATTTTTTTTTGTTTTTTATATTTGTCCTTTTTGCCCTTGTTGTGTAATTATCAGATACAATCTCAGCCTTTGGATCATATTGAGATGAATGGTTGAGATGTGCTCACCAGATCTATGACAATCGGTGGATCTATGGGGATCTCGTCTCTACATACGAGTCTATACTACACATAACGGATGGATGACATTCTTTCTATTTAATGCCCTAAAATATCTCATAAATACAATATTAAGCATTAAAATTAATAAAACTTAAAGTACAATTCAAATAAACACAACAAATAAAGCATTTAAGTCAACTAAACATCTTTTTGTTAAAAACGATATGTATATTATACACGGTTTTGTTTGGGTAACCGCGCCTATTGGAAAATAAAAACCGAAATCAAACTATGATAAGAGGGTTTTTCCAGTTTCAATTTCGGTTACTTGGTTATCGTTTTTTGTGGTTTCGGACTTTCGGATAAACGGGTCGACTCGGTTTGCCGGTATCACATATTTCTTGAAAACTTCTATCCATGCAACTTAACTTTATATAAATTAAATAGCCATTTTAAATAGTGAAAAAACATTGCTCGCTAAATTATTTGTTATCACAATTGTATAATGAAAAACGTTATCATTAGTTAAAAAGTTAAAATATGCAAAATTCTATATATTCGTAAATTTATTGTCAAATGTAATAAACTAAAAAACATGATTCATCAAATTTTTTCAAATAAACGGCGATTCACCGCGCAGATACCCGCTAGTGCTAGTCTTTTTAAATGTACTAGAATGGTATCCGCGCAATGCGGCGGTGGGTACCTTTGACTATATTTTGCGTTATTTGGTTACACATTTAGTTGTCTTTATCTTTATAAGTAGAGATAGTTAAGCCAAATAATTTTAGTTTGAATAATCAACTTGCTTCCTAACAAACTTCCTAGCCAACTTGCTTCCTAACCAATTAAATTTGAAATTATATGCATAGATACTCAGGCAAATTAACCCAAGCACCCTATTACCTTTGGCATTCAAATTAGTTCAATCTCCCTCTCCCTCCTATAATCTAAATCAATTAACTAACAGGTATCATCATCACTCTCAAAATCCACTTTATTTATGTCAAATCTACAAACCTATTAGTAACAATTAATGCCCTGATCGAAATTTTTTAGGGTTTTGAATTTGAAAATGGCGACTGAATCATCAGAAGGAGAAGAAGAAACAAAGCTGATGGGCGGAAACCCGCAGCTGGTAGTCGATAATGATCTTCGCGAAATGGCGAAAAAGGCTGCTTGGAGTGTTAGTTCTTGTAAGCCTGGCAATGGCGTTTCGTCTCTTCGGGATGATAATTACGAAACTTATTGGCAGTATGTTTATTTAAAAAAAAAAAAAAAAAAAAAAAAGTTGGTTTGTTTTTATATTTTTTGTAATTTGTTTGATTGATTGGTTTTGTATTTAACAGATCAGATGGCGCGCAACCGCATCTTGTTAATATTCAGTTTCAGAAGAAAGTTAAGCTTCAAGTAAGTCAATACTTATCATTGCGGTTTGTGATGGTTTAGTCAAATTGCTTATCTGATTATTTCTGTGTGAATAAGCAACTTGAAATAGCAGTTTTGACTTTTGAGTGTGTTTTGGGATTGCCCAGCTAAACTGCTTATCTGATAATTTGCAAGATAAATAAGCTGTTATGAATACGTAATATGAAACAATTTATCCAAAAAAGCTTATTTTGAAAAATTATAAAGGGAAAGGAAGTTTTTTTTTACAGCAATTATAGTTTTGTTTTATACCCGGTTTATGCTACTGACTTGTGAAAATATACAACAATTATATGCTCCCCGCCATTCAACAAAAGCTGTGAAATAAGTAGGCGTATTAATTACCCGTCTTGGCGTCTTACTATCTTTATTGATTTAAGATGCAACAATAACATACCCAATCCCGTCGGAGCTGGGGGAGGTGAAACAAAGATACAACATCTTTATTGATTTAAGATGTTGAATGAAAATCGTATGACTTGTAGATAGTAACATTGCGATCTTGAGCCATTATATGCACAGGGGATACATTATTCAATTCTTGCATAGGTTCAGTTTAATTGCCGTGGCTATGTGTCTGTAGTTCCCAAACTGAGTTTGTGTCTGGAGATGGTTTTATAACTGAAAAGAGAAAGTAAAAAGTTCTAGGGTCGTGGAAATTGACTTCAAAATGTGATTAATACCCAACTTTAGGGTTATAGTATGCTTGTGACTTGGTATTAACTATGCTTAGAGAACATATGTCTCTTCTAGAAATATGGAACTCATCAAAATGGAATGTATCTTTGTGTTTTGTTTATACCATTTTTTGCTATCATGGTTTGCGTTTCATTCATATATTGGCCTAATGGGAGTCCTGTTGCTTCTTCAGTTAGTGGCGTTATATGTTGATTTTAATCTTGATGAGAGTTATACCCCTAGTAAGATTTCAATTCGTACTGGAGATGGTTTTCATAACTTGAAGGTATTATTCTGAAAAATTCTGATATTTGGCTTTTATCATCACTTCTGGTTGTCAAATTTTAGTCGTACTGTCTAATCCACCAAGCTTGATCCTGTTCTTCATTTCGTCTTTCATTGTAGGAGATAAAAACAGTAGAACTTGTCAAGCCAACTGGTTGGGTATACATATCTTTATCCGGAAATGATCCTCGGTAAGCAACTAAGCAAACACTAGCTGAGACATCGTATTTTTTATGATCCGATCTAATATTCAAGTATCTTCTAGAAAACTTGCAAACCGTGTATGTTTTTCTATATTATCTTATAGACGTTACAACTTTACCCATTTGTTTTGGCAGGGAAGCTTTTGTAAAAACTTTCATGTTACAAATTGGTATATTGTCAAATCATCTCAATGGGAGAGATACACATGTCCGCCAGATAAAAGTCTATGGACCACGACCGTAAGTGATACTCTTTTCCACTGGATTTTTCCTTTAAATATGATTAAGTTGTAATTCAACAATATTGTTTTGTGGTATGTTGTGTTGCAGGAACCCTATACCACACCAATCATTTGAATTCACTTCAACCGAATTCATAACTTACTCAACTGTGAGATGAGGAAGCTAATGGTGTTCAGTATGAATGCAATCCAGTTGAGTGCAGTATTTGTGTTATTGAAAACATTGAGTGTAGTATTTGTTTTTGTTTTATTTAATCTGGTCGGATGTGGGCATATTATTCAACCTGGGACACTCTGTCAGCTTGTAGCTTTTTTAGCCTTAGAGTTTATTAAGTGTGCTTTTTTAGCCTTAATTGCCTTATCATTACTGGTCAACCGTTCTTGTGAAATGCAAGAAAATTAGTCACCTCATTTATCTGAAACAAGGCCAACTCGAGTTGTATCTTTATTGATAATGTGTTAAATAGATACAATTGAACCAAGAATGAGTCAGATGAGGTAATTGTGTAGAAAGTTGCCTGAAGTGTATTGAAGATGTTTATACACCTTAAAATTTTCTATGTAAAACATTAGACTATTAATTGCTTATAATCGTATTAATATGTTATACAACTCGTTTAACCTGTTTATTTTGCTGATAAGTTTTGATTAATTATAAGTAATTGTAAAATTGTAACGCAAAGATGCAGTTCCGCTTCACTCTATGACTTTTTTTGACTTAAGAGCTTTTCTGCAAATGACTTTAACACTCGCTAAGCCCCTACTACAGAACTAGTGATACAAATGCTTGTAATTACAACTCGTTGTCCTGCATGTTAGTTTCCGAGTCTCGTCTTGCACATTAGTTTCTCAGTCTCATGGACAAGTATAAACACATAACTGTCTGATTGGAAATTAAAGTGGCATCAAGTTCTCTGCCTATGTTGTGAGAGAAAAGACTGAATAATGGAAGTATAGAATGTAGAAGATATCCTTTATATACAAAATTTATTCAACAAAACCATATACGGAGTATATTGTCACGTGAGACAACATATAGGATAAAAGAAGACAACATGTAACGAAAGAGGAAGAACTTGGTTTTAAGCCGACCTTTTTGTATCAGCATGTTATGAATATATGCCATTCTGATCATCTGATGTAGCCTAAACTTTTTTGGCTTTCTCAGCCTCAAGCTTTCTCAGTGTGGTGGAACTCAGCTTTTCTCCACTTGATTCTTCAGATACCAAATTCACAACTTCAATCTGCAAGTAACGCAAGTTGGGACACATTATAAAAGAAATACCATGACTGTTTAAGAGGTGTGTAATTTGTAAAAAATGTGCCTTTAGTTGTGAGAGGTTTCTCTCTGCTCTCTTCTTGTTGACCGATAAGCCACCGGGCAATGTCTCCTTGCTGCCAAACAAGATTTAATCATCAAATAAGTTGTTATATGAGGCGGTGAAATAGATGGGCCGGGTAAGTATGTCAAAATGGGTCATCTACTAGTATGGTCGAGATGGGTCACATCGGGTTGACCCAAAACACTCTTTGAGCAACTTCGGCCCGTTAAACCCGTTTTACTGACCTGTTAGAGATTAAACATGGCCCAAACTACTCATTTACAAGTAAATTCTTTTGCTTCTTAATGGGGTGTAGGAAGAAATTGTTAAATGTTTAAGATTGGCTAACACATCAGGAGACCGTTGGGGCACACTTAAACATAAAAGCAAACAAGAAATGCAGCTATGAACTCTACTGAATTTGTCTCATTATTGTGCAAGTTAAAGAACACTCTCCACCCCAAAAAACATACATAGTCCCTGCTAGAATTAATTCCCTTCAGATCTAATAAGTGCTTAACCTAAAATCTTGGTGTAGGAGCAAACCTGACAACAATAGCATCCAGATTCTTATCAACGATTGAAGGACCATAAGGATCTACTATGGGTTCTGTTTGCACTACCAGCTCCGGCTTAATAGACTGATAAAAGTGGAAGATAGCAGGCATGTTCAAAGAAAAACGATTCACATATTCTAACAAGAAAAAGGTAAGTAAATAGAATCTTTGGTACCTTAATGTAATCTTCAACAGATTTCATTCTTTCTTCAATAGGCATGATGAGATCTGCAAACTGCAAAGTTGGTACATCAGCATAACAGTAATAAGCACATTCCAAAGTTAAGAATGCCATAATGAGTATGAATAGGGTGGAACCAACCTACATTATGAAAACTAAGCAAAAACCTAGGTGTACCTATGATATATCTGATCATAAGAACATGTTTGAAAAAAATAAAGGTAAAAACTGATTCATAATAAACCAACATTCACTTTCGATACCAGTTTTGACATCTGCCATATAATCTTTTTAATATGCTCTACAAGTGTGTAAAAGAAAAAGGGGGAAGGAACAAGTATTAACCTGTTTCTTGGACAGCATAGGTCCATCACAAACACCAACTACAATTCGATCCCTTGCCAACTCTGCAGCTGCCTGTAATCAAAAGCCTCCACACCTCAAAACTATAACCAAAACCTCATATTATTCTTGTTAAGAGTTTGTGTGGGTGAGTGTCATGAAACAGATGAACATATATAGGCAACAAAAACCTTAAGGAAAAGGCGATGACCATCATGTAAGCGATCAAAGGTGCCACCTAGTACAACTGACCCATAGGAATTAGGTGGAGAAATGGTTGATAAATCAGAAGCAAGCTCTGGGTTTGGGTCCTCCACAATTGTCATTTTTCAGCCTAGGTGCTCGATATCTGGTTTGACCTCTCTCAAACAATGTATATGTGCAACGTATCGTCTCCTACAAAAGTACAATCACATTCATCAGATAAGCTGAATACAAATGACAACATCCCCAAAAATCACAATCCATCAGCTCAATTAATCCAAGAAAAACTAAAAAAGGCAGTTTAGAAACAGAAAGCATCATTACCCGAAGACGGAATCAAGATTAAATCTAGTGGGTTTGTGTGTAACCATTAACTTATTAGAAATACAAGACAGCCAATTAGAAATGTCACAAAATCCCCCGCGCTTCGGGAATGCCCTCAGCGTCGAGGAACATGTAATAGGGTGTATGTGTGACTCGGGAGTGTTTGGATGGGCGATTTGAAAGTGATTATTGCAAAGGAAGCATTTAGATAATATAGCATATATGTTAACATTTATCACAATAATTGATTTTTTTTATACCAACTTATTCATTATTCCTCAAAAAATAATAACCATAATTGCAGTTACTCAAAACTGCAAGTAAAATTCCAAACAACCTACTCCCATAAATGGACCACAATAATCAACACCAATAAAACTTGATGACACTACAACAATTTATTGTCCCAAGTAAATGGAATAATGGTCATATTACTGTATAGTACGGATATACAAGTACGGCCAGTACAGCTAATAAGTAGAAAGCATCATATGGAGGTATGGACCCCTGCCTCTTTGCTCTTCCATAAGAAGATGAAGCTTAATCATCTCCATCATTTTATAATGAATTCATGAAAATTAAGTACAACAACAAAACACTAGTCTTAAACACAAACCACATCAGCACTAGCTTCAAGCTCCACATAAATACTACTTTTCGTCAAACTTGCTAAATTATACTCCATCCAAAACACCCAATAAATTATTACAATTTGAATTTGCAAGAATGACGTGTTTACCCATTGACCAATAATCAGTGATCTCTTTTAGTTTCATTATAACAATAATAACTTGGGCTATTATGGGTAACTTAATCTAAATTACCGGCCCTTCTTTAGGACCATGGCATGCCAAAATCAATTTTTGGGGCCACCTCAGCACCACTTCAGCATCCTCACTTTTAACATTGACACACCAAAATACTCCGTCACTCTTCTATACTACATTATAATGCATTTGAAACTATTCTATAATTAGAAAGGCTTAAAATTCAGACTTTTTTCTTGCTTATTATAGAAAGATTTCAAAATTAATTTGTTAGGAAGCAAGTTAATTATAAAGCATGAAGACAACTAAATGTGTAATCAAATAACGCAAAATCTAATCACACGGTACCCGCCGCCGCATTGCGCGGGTACCATTCTAGTAACTCATAACACACCTTTCACATGCCATTAAAACAAAAACTCAACAACAAAATCCAATTAGTAAAAGAAAAGAAAGCAAGAATGACATCCGCCAAATAATATTTCTAAAATAATATGGACAACAATAAGGATGACAAGTTAATCTAGTTGATTAGACTAATGAAAATCATGAACTAGATTACGAAATGGATAACTCAAAAACACGAAAACAGATATCTCTCTGTTTCTACTTGCAAACTATATAATAGTCAGAAATCATGAATAAAACTACAAAATAACTTAACATCTAATCAACAGAAACCGAATAATAATATTAATAAAAGTGCAAGATACCTTCTAATAGTAACTCTATTAATTCATCAAAAACATGATTAAGAAAGAAAGAGCTCTAAAAATAAAATAAAAAGGTCATACCTGTGATTTTGATTATGAAACTGAAGTTGGTTTAGAAGTTGTTGAAAACAGGCGATGAGCGTGTGTGTGTGTGGGGGAGGTAGATGCAACTTGGAGGTGGTGAACAACTCAACGCACACAAAATAAGAAACGTCAGAAAAAATATATGCTTTTTAATTACCAAGTGAGTGTCTGAGTGTGACACAAAAGATGACTAGAATTGTTTCTACCATGTAAATAGACATTTAAGTTTTTGTGGGGTAACAATTTATGGACTATTCTTTTTTTGTCATATGTCACAAAAATAAAAAATTAATTTCACAAATTTTCAGTTATTTCATTTAAGATATAAATATATTTCGCCAAATATTCAATTTTTATCCCAAACAACTAAACTACTCATAAAACTAGTAAAGCCTGTTAATTTTCTAAAATAATCTCAAAGTTGAAAATTAGCAAAATCAACCTTGCGATTTATTTAAAAAAATTAGCAGATCTTGCTAGTTTCATAAGTAGTTTAGTTCTTTAATAAAAATTAACTATTCGGTGAAATATGTTTGTAAAACTGATTGTATTTTTTGTCATGTTTTCTAAAATAAACTTTCCAAAATATTATTTAGCGGGATACCTGAAATTGTTATTTTATATAATATATATGTTTTGTTAGTATTAATAAACGTGTAAGTTTTTCAAATGTCCTATCTGGTTACAAACGGTCATATTAGTAAGAGATAACAAGTTCATGTATGAGACGAGTAATATTTTGAATACAATGTGGTATAACAGAATGTTTAAAAAAGATGCGTGTTTTTTATCAGAAGGTTATTTTACAAGCGTATGTCAATGTAAGGACTTAGGCTATGTTTGGCGCGGAGTTTTTTTGGAGCTTTTTGGGGTAATGAGCGGTGAGAATGAGCTTTTTTATTTTTGATGTTTGTTTGGCATGAGAGCTGTGAGCTTTGCTATTTTTTACGAAATCTCATTTTCCCAATGCTTCTTTACGAAGCTGTGAGCTTTTTTGGCTACTGCTCACTGCTCACAGCTACTGCTCACAGCTACTTTTGCCAAATGTAGGTGTTTGGTTAAAGGAAAAAGAACTATGAGTATCGCAAAGACAATGAGTTTGTAAATCTGTCATCTTGGGTAGGTTTTGTAAAATCCTTATGTTGGGAGTGATGTCAATTTCTAAAAACCAAATTCATAGAACCAACTACTTTATGTTGAGAATGAAAGTTAGTCTATATTTTATGTTGAGAATGAAAGTTAGTCTATATTTTATGTTAGAGATTGAAAGTTCGTCTATACTTTATGTTGAGAATGAAAGTTAGTCTTCTATTTTCATAGAACCAACCCCTAATGTTACAAGCACAACGGGTGATTGGTTTAAAGTTTAAACTAAAAGCTCAACATAGAGTTTGTTATTTTGTAGGAAAGCTATAAATAAGATTTTAAATTCATTCTATTTGAGATACTTAGGAACTAAGTACCATTTTACTCTAGTGAAGAAATAAATGCATGATACAACTGCAAGTAAATGATATAATGGACTTTTTTGCGTACAAATCTTTGGACTTTTTGTGCAGCGACTTCGAACCATAAGAAACAATCTAGAACATATATAAAAAAAAAAAAAAAAATTGATGGTAGAGCTCAGACTAATTTTTTTTATCCATATGTACATAGATGTCATAGTTTGATAATTACATGTGAATTATCATGCAAGCATATGTGAACTGGTCCTTGTTTAGTCCTTCATGTAGGTCACGATTACCATAAACTAACTGATTGTGTACATGTCGTTAAAAAAGACCTACGTGGCATCCAACTTGACATGTAATCGGTTTTAAAGGCAAAAAGACGTTTTTATAAACCATAATACTTACTGATAATGACCTACTGGGATTTCTTAATGTGACACAGTGAGTCAGTGACAGTACATGAGTTGTATGAAAATTCAAGTCTCATCTGCATCACAAAGTCTATTTGCGACTACTGCATGATCCTGTAAAAATTCCCCTTGGTGTAACACCCACTAACCCGTTTCCATAGGGAGTATCATGTGCCTCATCTAAAACTCTAGACCCGTGTCCGGCCCCTACAATGACAGAGCTATTTAACTAACTAGTTCTTGATTCTGGACTAAAGATTTGATATTGAATTCTGCATACAATTATTGCGTAAAACTAGCCAACAGGTTTTAATGTTCCAACACCCAATAGAGGAAAGTTATTGCAGGCATTATGTTACATTGTAATGGACCACTAGTGCAGTATTTATAATTTATTAGCTAGACACTGTTTACTTAATCAATCGTTCGAATGAAACTTGCATTTATGGGCGGAACTCACGCATAACATTCTACCTTTAAGAGATTTAATTGCCAAATGCCAACCATCTATTCCAGAATTCCCATACTTCAAACTTTTATATACCAAGTTAATTTATGTTTAAAAGATGTGTCTTAACATGTTTATTTATCATTACACAATATACAAAGTCGGACTACCTGTTGAACAGAAACTGTTGCGCAGAGTCTCTGAACTTTGTTTCGGTAATGAACTATATAACGTAAAAATCCAACAATGACCCTGCTGTGATATTTGTACTCTAGGCATCATTAGTTTTAATCTGTTACAAAGTGAGTACCATGTATACATTACTTTAAACGAATGTAAGAAAACATGGGGCCATTCCGTGGGCCTATGTCCAGCTTTGAGTATCATTGAACTAAGTTTTGCAATTGCTTACCCTTGGCAGCCAAACAATCTTTTAAGAAACTTTCAATAAGAGATCGGTACGTATCTGGGAATGTTCTGTAATGATCTACATGTGGAGACGACTTGAAGTCAAATGTTGTTACATTTCTTCCTAGTTTCTTTTGGTGGTTCGCGAATGATTCTATTTTCTGAAATGGAATGACCTTATCAGCTGTACTGTACAGATATAGCTGCGGGAGATCAGGTTGGTTTTCTGAGAGAGTAGTTGTTACATTTATCAGCCTCCTGTGACATAAAATATTGAGATAGTATGGTAAGAAACTATTGCATCGACCCTATTAACATTATTCTAGTGAAGAAAGACGACTAACTATGATATAAAGTCATAAACAGTTACTTACGTCTTTACATCTGGTAATTGAAGAAAATAAGTGAAGAACTTCTCAAATAATGTGAGCAGTAAGACCTCCATGAACATAGGTTCCTTCTCATCTGTATTTATATTTTTTGCTCCATTTTGTACTTCCCCCGCCTCAGAGGAAGCGTTAACAGCAGAATTTTGCTTTTTAAGAATCGCAGTAGCAAATCCAGCAGCCCATATCTGCAGAGGAATAAAAGAAAGGGGAATAATTACTAGCATGTTCATAGATATATTAAGCTTTACTTTGTTTCTTTAAAGCTTACAATTAATTAACTAGAAAGAATTCAGTCTGTACTTCATGAATATAAAAATGTCAGTCGTATTCACAAGTGTTTGGCAATGCATTTTTTAAAGTGATTATGTGCTCATTAGGAGAAGAATCAGATACCTAGTTGTGATGATCATACAATCACTTGTTCCGCTGTTTGGCAGATTTACATGTAAAATGACCCCTAATTATCAAGAGGGTGTTCAGGATTTGCTTATTTAAGTGCTTATCTACAATTCTACATAGTTATGAAGCAGATGATCAGTTTGAGTGTTTAGATGAAGCTACTTATCTTCTTATTTTAGAGTAAATGAGCTCTTTAAAATAGGCAAGTTGGTAGCACTTTTAACTTTATACTAAGCAATCCCTGACATCCCCCATGCATCCGAAATCAATTATGTGACAGCTACTCCTACCATGGTTATATTAAACTGATTATTTTACCCCAAAAGAGACACAAAGTAAGACTCGGTTTCACTACACCCAAACACTGTAAACTAATTAAAACACAAATAATCAGATGATCACTTTCAAAACGCAAAGCCAAACACCCCCAACAATTACTACACAACAGAAAAAGAAAAGGGAACCTTAGGATCAAGCTCCGGAACCCCTCCTGAATCAACAACACACCCTATGATCTTCTCAAGCAGCTCATTTCTACCCTGCAATATGTTCAAAATGGAACCATACCTGCCAACACATATTCCATAAACATAAACTAGTAAATACCTTAAGATATGTGTCGATCGCTTATTTAAACCACTTATACCTATTAAAAATTTCAAATAAACATTCTAGAATACACAACTTTGGACCAGATTAACTAAAACTGCTTCTTCAATCCAAAATAATCAGTACTGCAAAACCAGTTCTCCAACTGTATCCAAACTTAAAGGGTGTTCGGAACTTTTGCTTATCTGCTAATTTTGACGCAAATTTGCATTAAGTTTGAAGCTACTTATTTTAAAGATGCTTATGTGAGCTTCTGCTTACAAGCATAAGCGGAAACAGATAAGCATATTCAAACACCCTCTTAATAATTTCTTGCCTATCAGTTGTATTAGAACACAATAACAGCTTATCAGTTTTATCAGTTATACGATCTTAAAAACATAACTGATTATCTATTGTATCAACACGCAATAACTACTTATAAGCTTTATGAAAACACAATAACCATATACACCATTTTAAAAGGCAATCTCAAACACCCTAAGAAGTAACTATCCATTATATCAAACCGCAACAACAACATACACAAGCCAACCCTTTTAAAGGGTGTTTCAAGTGTTTTGATAATCCAAACAGCACTTATTTTGGGGCAAAATAAGTACTATGCCAGCTACTTAATATAAGCATAAGCACAAAAACTAAGCAATCTCAAACACCCTAAAGCAAAAAACTAATCATCAATCATATAAAAACCGCAAAAACAACATACGCAAGCCAACCCGTATTACTAAAAGTATGAAACATCACCACCCGCTCCCGTCCATCCTCCTCCTTCTTTTCCACCCACTCGACAACCTCCTGACACAGCTCCTCAACTCTCCTCTCCAACTTCCTCCCCAAATCAAACCCAATAACATTATCAACCGAAACCGCAAAAGTAACAGCATTAGCCCCAACCACATTATACATCTCAGCATACCTCCTCAAATGCTTCTGTTTCGAACCCAACCATCCCAACACCACAACTGTCACAGCACACCCTTTATCCCGATCCCCGTATCGAAACTTTGCACCGTCAGCATTGTTAACAAATTTCCATATGAAAGATTTTTCGGTGTGATCGGATGAAATTCGCGCGAATTGCGCGAAAGAGTTGCGTGGTACCGGGTAAGTGTGATTGGGTTGGAAGGCGCGTGGGGTGATGAAGGGTTTGAGGAAATGGGGTTTAGGGTTTGGGTTTGAGAGTGAGAGTGTGTTGATGGTTGTTAAAGATGGTTGGTATTTGTAAAGGAGGTGGAGATTGGTGGGTTTGATGAGTGATTTTGTGAGTGTCAGTGATGGTTCCATTGTGGGTTTCAGAGTTTGACGGAATCTACTATGGAAAGAAAATAAATGATGGGAGTTTTGTTTCATAGAGAGGGATTTGCTTTTTCAAAGTTTAGGACACGTTTGGTTTATAACTTTTGGATTCGGGAATTGTTTCATTTCAAGATTTAAAGATTTAAGGGTGCATTTGGTTTATAGATGGGGTTAGAATTGGATTTGGATTTGGGATTGGTTTGATAGAAATTGAAGAAAAAGAAAATAAAAAAATAATTGAAGTATATATAATTTATAAGTTGATAATGAGTTTTAAAAATGTTATTTGGAAATATTTGGAGAAAGAAAAAGATAAATTATTAAACATGTGATGTAATGTGTGGTTGAAGATAAGACATGGTACAAAATTGTCAAAAGTGGCATGGATTCATTCAACACCCCCAAAATATTGTGGAATGATAATTTGGGTCAAATCCTTTACTTCATTCCAAAATCATGAAACCAAACTAATGATTCAAGTAGTGATTTCATTCTTTTTAGACAAAAGGTGCATAACAAACAACACCTAAGTGTTTGGTTCAAGCTTTTGAGAATTCATGTGGGCCTAAGAATGATAGATTGATACATAATATATGTGGTATCTTTTGTAAATAAAAACATATAATGAGTCCCACATTTATATCTTCACTCGCAATATATACATAAACTAGCTTATAGACCCGTAAAATTTAGGGGTTTTTAAAGTAGTGATTCATGAAGAAGTTGAGTGTGTAAATAAACTAATAAGGTAAAAAATAATAACGAATGATATAAGTTTCATTTTGTTTTAAAAGAATAATAAATAATAAGTCAACGATCCTACAAACAATTGTGTTTCTAACTACCAATATAATAAACGTTCATACATCGTCGTCTCCAAATTTGATAATCTTCACAAGCAAATGTTTGTAGCGAGCGTTAATAAAGTGATAAGCCAATGTTCATTCCGTCAACACTTAATATGTTAAAAAAACATTAAAAGTGTAAATAAAATTAGTTTGTGATTTATAACACATGTAAATTTAAGAATTGCTATAAATGATGTAATATGTATATTGTAGATACCTACTGAATCTTTGAATCTTGATCAAAGACCTTAAAGCACTTCTTTGTAGACAACATTTGTAGTTGTGTTCGATAGATTACCATCCGCATCTCAAACGACAACCTTCAAACTGCTTTTGCTTTTGAAGCGAGAAACAACAACGTATAGTTGTCCATGTGTGAAAACAGGATGTGGCATATACAAACCAACTTTTAAAAGTGATTGACATTGGCTCTTGTATATTGTCATAGCAAATGACACTAACAAATGATATTGTTTCCTAATGATCTTTAGCGGTAGACATTTATCAGACGACGTAATTTTCAACCCTGGTATAATAACCTTCTTTCCAAAACGTGTTCCATTAATTACATGTGCCTGATAGAAGTTCTTGATAATCGAACTACTTGAAGTCTTGTCCCGTGAAATCATGAGGATTTTGAAAAGAATTATTCATCAAGGAGCTACGTGTATGAATAAATTAACAAATAACAATGAACGTAAATAGGTTCCATTAATTTTTGAAAAAAATAATAAGTAGTATGGCGATCATATGATAAAAATTTTGGTTTAAAACTATTTAAATAATAAATGTCTATGTATTGTTTTCTCCAGCCAATAGATAGTCTTGAAGAGCAATTGTATGCAGTCAACGTTAAACGCTTGAGTAGTTCATGTTCATTCCGTAAACACCTAAAATAAAGTCTAACTAAAAGGAAGTTGTTGGTAAGAGTATATGTAAAGATAAAAAAAATTATATGATACTTATCATATATACATGGTAAGCTTAAGTGCTTCCTTTAAACACCAAAATACTACAAACAAACCCAATAGAGCATTCGCTGAAACATAAAGTCTCATTTACAAATCATAGGTTCTTATAACTTTTATGTGGATGCACACATGTGCCAAAATATAAATGTCTTTATGACCCTTTTAATGAAAGAAAAATTATTATTTTTAATAAAGACATGTTTTTCTAACAATTCAATGAAAACGTTCATATTTACACGAATTATTACTTTCGACTTTCAGTCTTTCTCAATTGAATTACATTTAGATGCGAATTTGAAAGTGGTAAAACCTTTTCATTTTTAGTGTTCGGGTAATGAGCTTTTTCTTATGATTAACTCATAAAGGATGAAATAAGCTACTTGCTTCTCGCTACAATAAAACAGGTGTTTGAAACACACTCTATGTGTTATTTGAAATAAAACAAATGCAACTCTTTAATTGAAATAAAACAAATGTAACTCTTTAATAGGGCCTTTAAAATAAAATTTTAAATAAAATATTAATTTTTTCTCTTACCTTATTTTCTTTTGTTATAAGTTGAATCCAAACCAGATTCCAAATCCTTTTACTAACCAAACGGGCCCTTACATGTATAAGGGATGTATGAGTGCGTGATTTGCACACTTCATAAGGTTTCATTACTTTATGTCCAAAGTTGTCCTTAGGTCCGAATCCGGTTTCCGCATGCCACTTGTAACAATGATAAGCTATCCTTTGTATCGCCTCCCAAGCAAGATCTAGAGTCATTCTAGGAATGTGTGTTGATTATCAAGCAATTGGCAATTATAGCTATCAAAACCTCTACAGAATATGTAAACCATCTGGTGTTTGTTAAGGTCATGTGTCAGGCATCGGTAAAGGAGTTCGTTGTACCTTTCCCATGCTTAATAAAGTGCTTCTCCCTTTATTTGCACGAATCGTTGGATGCTCTGAAGTAACTCAGCCATTCGAGATGGTGGACAAAATTGTTTTACAAAGGCTTTTCTTAGATTATCCCAAGATTGTTTTGATTCAGATGGTAACCTATGAAACAATCTCCTTGCTGTTCCAACTAGAGATATCGGGAATACCTTCAGTATCAATGAATACCTAGATACATTAGGGATGTAGAAAAGACTACAAAGATGCAACACTTCCTCCACATGTTCTTGTACATCTTGATCATCACTCACTGAGAATTGTTGATTATGTAGTTCTTGGATGAGCAGACTTGGAATAGAATACCCATTTTGATCGGGTGTTGCGTCAAAAGTCCTCTGGCAGCTCTCGTTAGTCTTGCCTAAGTATTGGTTCATTGTGATCCCCTCAATGTCATGCTCACTATTTGTCTCAGATCCTGACTCGGAAGGTTCAGACTCGTAAAATGAGAAGATATTATGAATTGGCACAGGGGAATTGTTCCTCTTTGCTCAAAACTGTCTTTCCGGATTGTCAAATGGTGTAACCAAAAATGGTTTTGAGCTCCTAGTCTTGTATCCTGACATACTAAATAATTAGAAAAAAACAAAGAAAGGAAATAAAAGTAGACTTAAAATAATAAACCCTAAAATAGCTCCCCGGCAGCAGCGCCAAAAACTTGATGCAGGATTTTTGACCAGGTTTTATTATTTATAAAGTCTCATTTCTACTCTAGGTCTACCTTATGCACTAACGGACAGAGAATCCGGTCGTGTGTAGGCTAGTAATGGTAACTCCGAGGTCTGTGGTGCGGATTATATCTAAGTCTAATGTCACTAAATTAATAAAAAGAGAATAAATTGATTGATTAAACTAAATGAAATGAAAAATAAAAGCAATTAAAATAAAGGTTGTGAGCAGTAAGAGAGAAATGTGCTAACATAATTACTATTCCTATATCATTAGGTGCATATGGTCAAGTTCCCTAGCCTATATCCCCCGAATCTAGTCATGAACCACATGCACTACCCCATGCTAGTAAGCAGACGTACGGTAGACGGGTTTGAGTCATTAAGCGCCACTACATGCTAGACTTATCTCTAATAGCCCATTGTCACGATCATAGGCCATTTCTCTAACTTCTTAAGTTCATCAAACATCAGTAGGTGATCCTATGGTCAATTCGCACACAAGGCAGTATGGTCAGTTGTCATCCCTCCTATTTCCTTGCAATCCATCAGGCTAGTGTCCTATGGTCAATTCTTCTAGCCTACTAACTAAACTGGGGTCTTAATCCAATTTAAGCTAGCGTAACAGATACTACCGCATCTCAAAACTATCAAAACAAGAGGTTCTTAAGATAAACTAAGCATGCACACACGTAAAAGCATTTAAGAAAAGTACGGAAACATGATTAAAACAATATAGGAATCATAACTAGGCTAGCACCAAAGGTGCTTAGCCGATCATATTAAATTCAACACTCGAAGTAATGTTTACAAAAACCATGAATTCGAAATGTAAATGAAATGATGAAATGCTAAAACTTATGGTGATTGAAGTGTGATTTCTCCCTTGGAAATGCTCCGTATGTTGCTGTAGAAGGGCCTCCTAAAAGCTCCCAATGATCTCTGACTTTGTGTGTGAGAAAGTTATATCAAAATGCAGAAATTAGGGTTGTATTTAGAGGCCCGTCGAGAGTTACAGCGTAACTAAGAAATATGTTACGCCGTAACTAGTGTAATCTTATCCATAACTAAAGGTTACGGCGTAACTGGTGAAATGTTACGTCGTAACAATGATATTAAGGTTTCTTCTACGTCGTAGTCTCCATGTGTGTTACGCCGTAGATAATTTCTCGGATCTCAGATTACTCTCATAGTCTTCATTACGTCGTAATCCAATGATGTGTTTACGCCGTAAGTTAATTCTTGGTCTAGGACTACTCTTCGTACATGTTGCTACGCCGTAAATCCAAAGTTGTGTTACGACATAGTCTTCAGATCTGAGGATTCATAAGACTTGTGTTTGTTACGGCGTAAACCATGAAATTGGTTATGCCGTAAACTCTTGATCGTGTTGACTTGGTCTTCTTAGTTGAAATCCTAGCTACGGCGTAGTTGAGAGATGATGTTATGTTGTAGCTTATTCAAGCATACTTGGATTTTTCTATCTTTGCACGTTCTTTCCAATTTTCTCGTCTCGTTAGCTCCTATGCTCACTTGTAACTTGGATATAAAATATAAAGGAATCAAAGTATATATCCACTTAATTAGTAATATAAATGAGCATAATAGGGGGAAATTGACACTTGAATATCAGGATTATTTGATGTCATCAAATATCCCCCCACTTGAACTCTACTTGCCCTCAAATAGACCTCATTAGAAGTATTCTCAAAAAGATATCCCTCAACATTACTCGGGAAATATGAATTTAAAAATATCCTATGCTAGAATTTCTCAAAGCCGAACACCTCACGAAAAGGGGAACAAACACACACTCTCTCTATATTCTAAGTGTCATTTTTCTGGGTGATCACTCATTGCTCAGTCATAATATGTATTCTATCATAGGCTTGGCAGTTACACAAAGCTCCCCCACTAAAGCTAAGGTCGGGACAACCCTCGAAGGCAACATTAGGTGAACACATATGAGGTTGAGGGTGTAGTGTCGTTACTAACATGCTACGGCGAAAGCGACAAAGGCAATGATACATGACCGGAACGCCGGACAAGACACCAAGACCTGCTCGAATCCTTAACCTAAGCACGATTCATGACTAAAGGGTAGGAATAGACATGGGATTTCACATAATGGTTGTAAAATGAAAAATAACAAGCAAATAGTCTAAGCCTACAACTAACTCATCACCATTCACCGTTCGCCCAAGGTCTAAACTTCGAAATGCGAGAACTGGATCATAGCAAGTAAATGTGCCATTAGAGGACGTCATTATGGGCACAAAACTTGGTCTTCATGTTGGTGTAGAAACAATCACCAACTCATATCTTCAAATGTGACCGAAGTGGCCTCTTCGATACTAATTCTTGATGAGCTCATAATCAGGGTGCTATAAATTGGTGCACCACATATACAATCATTTACAAACAGAAATTCACTTTTTTTTTGGAATCATAACTAGAAATAAACAATATGTACATCCCCCCACTTGAGATGAACAATAAATGAGGATTCGGGAGCCTTCAAATGATCTTCAATCCCGAATTCTTCCATTTAGACCTCGAACTAGTTTAAACAGTGACTTCTCAATCATAATCTAGACTACACGGTAGGCTAAGGTGTAATGGTGTATCGAAACAATATATTTGGGTGAGAAACGAAAGGAATGGATCAAAAGGGTGTACTAGGGGTATCTTGTACTAAAGATGAGTGCAACAAAAAGGGTTTACACGGGGGTCAAGAAGTCGAGGTGACTAATCAGTCGCACACATATAAGGCTATTTGGGTGATAATCCTAAAATATTGCCTTCTAAAATTGTCCCTTCTGATGGATCTAAACACCTTGATCTGTGTTAGAATGATACTTTGAGTTATACTACTAAGTATTCGAAATCTACTTAGTAATACTTAGAAAGTTTGTATGTGAATGAAACAGTTATATGTGAATGAGTAGAATGTATGAATCAAACTGTTAGCTCCAATATTATTAATAATAATAATACGAGTGATCTTTGTATCACTAGGGTTACAACCTTGAAGCTCTAAGAAAAACATATATCTAACCTTAACCTAGGACCTCCTTTTATAGCACAAGGAGTCCTCTTCTACAAGATACGTATAATGATAATAGAATAAGATATTCACTAAATCTATTATATACTTATCTAAACAAGTTTCCTAACAGTTATCCTATCAGCAGTGGTAATAATATGTACTAGCAGTGGTAATGAGTTTCCACTGCTAGTGCATTCTTCAGCAGTTGTAGTCTTCATACTAGCCGTGGTAACTGTTAATGTAATTCCCAACAATCCTCCCCTAAACTTATGATTAACATGTAAATCAATAAGTTTCTTTGAGTAGTCAGCATATGTGAGGATATGGGAATTCTTCCAAACACTTATCTCCTTTTTCTCAATTCCTTGTCAGCCTTCACACTTTGATCATAAATCCTTTGTAGTAAATCTTCTATGATTTCACTTCTTTCCCAACATCTGAGCTTAACTGACATCATAACAGTAAGAACACCTGCTCTCAATGGATATTCTTTTTCAGCTAACATAAACACATCAACTCCATCTTGAGTAGAAACATGATGTACAACACTTGAATCATAGAATTTCCACAGAGTATTCATATTATTAGCTTCAAATCTCCAATACCTGTCACTAGGGTCAGGTTCATATAATCTTCTGAAGTGAACCCACAACTCTTGAGCTTTGACATCAACAAGTTCATCTTTCTTGAACTGATCTTGTATTATCCTCCACAAAGTATCCAGATCTTCTCTATCACAAGATCTAACAACATCTTCAAAATCTCTGCAAATACTTGTGACATTGCCAGTTCTGATAATCTTCCATGCAATACCAAAATCATCAGAATAAATTTCCCAACCAACTACTGGATATCTTGCTTGTAAAGGTTCTACATTCAGCACATCAGTTTCAATAAACACCATATTTGTAACTTGTTCTTCAGTTAACTTGCTGACACCTTCCATTGCTTGAGATAACTCCTGAGTCTTCAATTTCTTAGCATCTTTGGATTCAAGATTCACACCTGACCTTTTTGACTTCATAGCTTCAGGTTCTTTATCCATAGGAATGAAATTACTATCCTGCCTTTTAACCCTGTAATAAATTCCTTCAACCTGATCATGTGACATTCCTTTAAAATGTGCCATCTTCTAATTGCCAACATGATAGCAATAGGTCTTCACCTCAGCAATAATATGTGCCTTTGTAAGTTGTCTTGGCTTCTTTTGACCCTTTCTTACTGTGCCAATAATATCATCAAGAGCCTGTTGATTCTTCATCTGAATGAAATCCTTCAATTGAGCAGACCTTTGATCTTCAGTTAAAGTTGTATTAGGAATGAGTTCAACTGCCTTCTTCCTAATCATTAGATCATTTGCAATCATGAACTTAATCTCTTCTTCAGTAGGCACATAAGTAAACATTGGAGGTTTCTCCTTTAGTATAGTTGGTGGAACAATGGAAATTGGTTCTTCATGCACTGTTTCCAATTTATCCAACCTCTGAGCCTCCATGAAACTTGCAATCTCTTCCTCCGCTTGCTTTTTCTTCTTTGCAATTTCAACTGCTTCTAATTCTAGTGCCAAGTTTGCATCATAATCTATCTGAGCTTGTTCTTTCTTTGAAATCTTCTTTGATTGTTGCTCAGATGATTCATCAACAATGTGAACTTTTCCTTTTTCCATTCTCTTTCTTTGAAATTCTGCATCAGCAACATCCACTACATCTTTATTTGTTTCCACTGTGTCTTTATGAGTTTCAACTGCTTCAGCAAAAACTTCCTTAGATCCCACTGCTTCATCTTCCTTCTCTTGAACATTATCAAAATCATCAAGCTCAGCAAATTCTTATTCAAAATTAAGTCTCCTCCCCTTAAACTCTGCATCAGTTTTAATCTTCCCCTGTTTGGAAGAATCTCCCAAATCGTCACTGAAGTAAGTTGAGTCATCATCAGGGGGTGAAGAAGAAGATGATAGCACAAGGTTGGCAGATCTGTGCTTCTTTAGGCTCTCAACTTCTTCCTGTAAACTCTTGATCTCTGCTTTAATCTGGGTAAGCTCTGTGGCATGTTCTTGCTTAGTCTTTGCTAGTTCTTTCTCCAGAGCTTTAACCTGCTTGACTAAATTGGTAAAAAGTTCTATCAATTCATTTGGTTGCACACTGCCCTCAACACTTCCAACTGTGTTACCTGTTGGGAGAGGTGAATCATTGGGCATTGATTCAGGCTCTTCTCTAGTTGGACTAGAATGAAGCATTGGACCACCACTGCTTGTTCCTAAACCAAAAGGCTCAGCAACATGCAATGTTGTAATGGGAGGAGGTGGTTGTTTGTGCCTCCTCTCATATGTGTGAGTAACAGCAGGGGTGTGTTGAATAGGTGGAACAACAATAGAGGGTGTGTGATGGGATACAACTGGGATGGCTGTATCTTTACCCTGTACCTGTGAAATCTTTGAAAGCATTTCAGGAAAAAGTGGTTTAACCTCCCCATTCCAAAGTTCTGAAGCCTTACACATATTTTGAAATAATTTTGACTTAAGACAGGGAGTTTGATAAATTCTTTTGTGTGTTTGCAGTTGAAATTCATTTAGCACTGCTTGCACAAAACTTGGATACATCAAAAAATTATATGAACTCTTTACATTGCCCTTCATATTATTGAAAATAAACTTTGAAAAAGAAAGTCCTATCAGTTGCCAAGCAAACCAAAGGGTAAGCCATAGTTGATGCAAATTGCTCATAAGAAGTTTTCTTAGGACTTAAACAATGTAAAAGAGTATGTATGAAAAATCTCCAACGGGGACAAAAACATCCTTTTCTGAAAGTAACTTTTTGATCAGATGTATCATACCCCATGGAAGCAATATATTTGAAAATATATGAATTGGGTAATGTGATGATACCATTGAGATCATCCAATTGGAGAATTCTCCTCAAGGATAACTCAGTAACATCAAGAGTTACCCCATCCACTGTGGCTCTAAGAGCTTCCACAGATTCTTGTGTGTCTCCCTGTTCAATTGTTTTGGACTCCACAGTGTTCCAGAACTGTTTGATATGAGAGACATAGATTGTGGGATTGACAGTTAAAGCATACCTTATAATGGGCAGTATTGAGAAAATCCACAATCTGATGGAAAACAGGGCCACTCTTTTCGTTTAACTTTTGTAAATAGGCCACTTGGTTGTGCTCCTCAGCAAAGTTTAGAATCGCCATAATTTTGCGAGAGAAAGATAAAAATGTTAGTAATCGAGAATAAGAATCAAGCCGTATGAAACACATATTCTAACCTATGTTAGCATATAGATTAAGCCGATGATTATGAGCTTACCATAAATGGAAATTAAGCCAAACATGGAAAATTGATAAAAACAAAATGTCATCATCCAAACATGATACGGTTGAAATTTTGTGAAAATTTACCACTGCTAGTTCACAGTTACCACTGCAAGAGTAATTTTTACCACTGGTGAACTAGCCGTTACAACTGATGTGTCAGTAATCTTATTTTTTAACTAGCCGTTGTAAATAATCGTGTTTCCTTATTAATAGGGTAACTTTTTGTGAATTATCCACTTACCAATTTTAATTTATTCTTTTCGCAAAGATAAATTCATTCTAAAGATAATTCACATTACGCATTCTCCTCAAAACCCTATTAGTATATAGCAGTGGTAAGTAAAAACAAGTAAAATCAACTGCTCTAAACATAGTTTTTAGCAAACTATCAGCTATAAACGGATTTGATATGTCTTTACCATGAGCCGTTTGCTATGGACTCGCCAACTCTTCATCACTTGGAATATGGTGAGTTGATGACCATATAGTTTTTGGTAAACTATCAACCATAAACGGATTTGAGAAGTCTTTACCAGTAGCCGTTTGCTCAGGACTAGTTGATTATGTTGATAAGACATGGTGAATCAATAACCATTTTTTGTGTGTCTGAGATACACACCTTATAACTCCAATCACTCAATCAATATTGGTTTGTACTCTGCATAAGTAGGAAACACCAAACTTAACCAATATAATTTAACCCAAAGTAACTTTTTGACCAAGTTACTATTCACAAAATATCTCTTCAAAGTCAACCCGATAATATCCAAATTTACTCCTCCAACCTACCAAAACAGATAAGAGTAAATAAATCTCATTAATTAACCCTGGGCCTTGACTTTACTTATAAAAGGGGGCTCAAAACACATAAATTTTTATCAAAAGCAATCTTCAATATCACAAACCCTAAACATCATCATGAGTTGGTTTCCATTGATTTACATCTCATCCGATGACACATTTGATGAGGAAATCAGCTATTGTTCTGATTCAGAAGAACTCTCAACTGGATGGAGTGGATATTTTCCTCCAAGTGCTGCAACAGCTATATCTTCCAACATGAAGCCTAATAAGAAGATTTTAGCTGCTCCTGCTCCATCTCTAGAATTTTATTCAAGCTCTTCTTCTGATGATGATGATCCTACCTACACCCTGTCCAAGGAGCTTCCAAAAGCCCTCACTACAGCTCTGGAGTCAGCCATAGTCAACATGAAGTGGCCTGCAATTGAAAAGCCTTCAAGACTTCCAAAGCCACCCAAGCAAGTATTGGGCCTTGCCTGTCCAAGAAAGCAACTTTATTTTGATGACAAGAGAAAGAAATCTTCTAAGGACAAGCATGACTATGAGGGTAAAGGAAAGAAGCCCATGGAGTAGCTTGTCTGAAGATTTAGGTGTTAGGTTGTTAAGCTTTGTGTTTTGTGATATGATGTTTGTGTTTGTCTCTCTGAATGGTTGTACTCTGTCTCCTTTTGATTTATGAATGAAAGTACTTTGATCTTTTTCTTTTATCACTGAGAGAACAAATCTTTCCACTGTATGTACCATGGTTTCCACTGTGCTTACATTCCTCTGCATACAAGTTAGTAGAAAACCATACAAACATATACAAACAATATTAGTTGCTAAAAACTATCCTGCAACACTGAAAATCATTAGAAATTAAAGATTTATGGGTTTAACATTCCAATACCTGTTACCAAGTACTGAAACCTATCCACATCAAGCCCTTTTGTTAACAAATCAGCATAGTTGTCATCAGTATGAATTTTGACAACTTGAATAAGTTTTTTCTCAAAACAATCTCTAATAAAATGATGTCTAATTTCAATATGTTTAGTTTTAGTGTGTTGCACAGGATTTTTAATAATGCATATGGTACTACTATTGTCTGTATATATAATGGTGTTCATGAAATTGTACCCATAATCCAACAATTGATTCTGAAGCCATAAGATCTGAGCACAACAGCTAGCAGCAGCTACATATTCTGCTTCAGTGGTTAAAGTAGCCACCATTGTCTGTTTCTTGCACTGCCATGACACCAATCTACATCCAAGAAATTGACATCCTCCTATAGTTGACCTTCTATCCAAACTTACACCAGCATAATCATATCTGAGTACGTGATCAATTCCATAGGGGATTCTCTTGGATACCACAATCCTAGATTAGGATATGTCTTCAAATACCTGAAAATCTTCTCTACTGTTGTCATATGTGATGTCTTTGGAGTAACGTGAAATCTTCCACAAACACAAACAACAAACATAATGTCTGGTCTTGATGAAGTAAGATACATCAGAGAACCAATCATAGATCAGTAAGTGTGCACATCAACATCTGCTCCACTAGCATTCTTCAACAATAGATAAGTAGTCTTATCAGCAGGGGTATTTGAAGGTTTTGCATCAGTAAAGTGAAACTTTCTTATAATTTCAGTCACATATTTGTCTTGACTGATAAAGATGACATCTTTTCTTTGTTGTACTTGCAGCCCCAAAAAGAAAGTAAGTTCTCCCATAGAACTCATTTGGAATTCATCTTTCATCAACTTTTCAAACTCTTTGCACATCTCTTGTCTAGTAGATCCAAAGATGATATCATCAACATATACTTGAACAAGTAGAATATCACCCTTGTCTTTCTTGATTAACAAAGTTTGATCAATCTTTCCTCTATGAAACCCATTATTTATCAGATAATTGGCTAAGGTTTCATACCACTTCCTTGGAGCTTGATGTAAGCCATAAAGAGCCTTAACTACTTTATACACTTTATTAGGGTGTTGAGGATCTTCAAAGCCTGGAGGTTGAGAGACATAGACCTCCTCATCAATCTTTCCATACAGGAAGGCACTCTTAACATCCATTTGATAGACAGTAAAGCCCATAAAGGATGCATAGGCTAGAAACAATCTAATAGCCTCAATCCTTGCAACAGGAGCAAAAACATCTTCATAGTCAATACCCTCCTCTTGAGTGTATCCTTGAGCAACCAATCTAGCTTTGTTCCTGATAACAATACCTCTTTCATCTTTCTTATTTCTGAAAACCCACTTAGTACCAATTACCTTCATTCCATCAGACAAATCACAGAGAACCCAAACCTTTTGAAGTTTGAACTGCAACAACTCCTCTTGCATTGCTTCAACCCAGCTAGATTCTTCTAAAGCCTTATAAACATTTTTAGGCTCCACTTATGATAGAAAACAGAAAAACAAACATTCATTCTTGTTAGTGTGCTTCTTGGACTCATAAACTTCACTAATGAACCCAGGAACATCAGTCTTCTTTGTCTGCCTTCTTTTCTTCACACCTGATTGTAGCTCACCAATTACATTTTCACGTGGATGCACTTTGTGAATTGAAGTCTGTGATGTGCTAGGAATATCATATGTTGTAGGCATGTTAGTGATCTCAACACATCACTGGGTGATTCCTGAGTTGAACTTTCCACATTTGGACCATCAGTGGAAACTTCTGTTGTAGCAGTGGGAATTGAGTTACCACTACTAGCAGGAATTTCTTTATTCAAAACATCAAAATTTACAACATTTGCATTACTTTCCTTTTCAGAATTCTTTGAAGGCTGTGAGTCTTCGTTATTGTCAACAAAGTCCCAAAGTGGCATAACAATTTGTTCTTTATCATCTTCATCATCTTTGCAAGATTCATCTTCATCAATGAATTCTTCTGACTCATCAAGATTATTATCTCCTGTACCTGAGGTAATAGGTACATAATTCATTGTATTTGATAAAGTTTCAAGATTAAATAACCATTCTGGTCCTGAACCTGCTATGTTAGTTTTATTTTCAAGAAACTCAACATGCAAATTCTCTTCAATCTTCTTTGTTCTTAAGATAGACTCTAAAAGCCTTGCTAACCATAGAATATCCAACAAAGAAGCCTTCATCTGACTTTTCTTTAAACTTTCCCAGATGATCAATGGTATTGAGAATTATGACATGACATCCAAATGGCCTCATAAAATCCAAAATTGGGGGTCTTCCTCTGAATAGCTCATAAGGTGTCTTGTTCTTTGTCTTCACCACTAAAACCCTATTCTGAATATAACAAGCAGTGTTAACTGCTTCAGCCCAAAAAGTCACTGGTAGCTTGGAATCAGCTAACATGGTTCTAGCAGCCTCAGTTAGTGTTCTGTTTCTTCTTTCAGCAACTCCATTTTGTTGAGGAGTTCTTGCAACACTAAATTCTCTCTTAATACCTTTGTCTCTGCAGAAATCATCCATAACTTTGTTCTTGAACTCTGTCCCATTGTCACACCTGATGATCTTGATCTTCTTATCAACTTGGTTTTCAACTTCAGTGATGAAAGTCTTAAGGATGCCAGTGGTTTCATCCTTGGTTCTTAAAAAGAAAACCCATGGAAATCTACTAAAATCATCAGTCACAACAAGACAATACTTCTTCAAATTTATGCTGCTTACAGATGTTGGACCAAACAAGTCCATATGCAACATATAAAGTGGATGATCAATAGAATTGTATACCTTGGTCTTGCATGAAGCTCTGTGTTGCTTGCCTTTAAGACAGGCAACACATGTTTGGTCATTTTCAAATCTTTTCTCTGGTAAACCTCTGACTAGACCATCTTTCACAATCTTGTTAATGGTCTTGAAATTAACATGACCAAGCCTTCTGTGCCAAAGCATGGATTCATCCAAAGTGGCTTTTGCAAGTAAGCAAGTAACATCATCTTTAGCCACTATGTTCTTCATGTCTGTGCTATATAGATTGCCTTTTCTAGGGATTTTAAGCAAAATATCACTTTCATCAGGTAGCTTATAATCCTTAGATAAGATATAGCATTCATCTTCTATGAATAGAACTCTATGTTTCTTGTCACGCATCTGTGACACACTGAAGAGATTGTACTTGAGTTCTTTCATATAATACAGATTCTCAAAGTCCAAGTTTCCAGCCTTGATAGTTCCTTTGCCAGAAACCTTGCCACCAACACCACCTCCAAAGCTGGAAAATTGTCCATCATATGGTTTGAAATATAAAAGATAGGACTTATTGCCAGTTATGTGCCTGGAACATCCGCTGTCTGAATATCCTTGATCTTCTTTAAGCTTTGAATGTCCCTGCACATAAAATAAAGGAATTAGTTCCTTTTGGGGACCCAAGCCACAAATGACTTGGATCTACCTTGCGTATCAACATAATTATATCTGTCAAAGGTCATTGATACACCATTGGGATTGTTTGAGGTGATAGTTCCTTTTGGTTTCCATTCCCAACGTGCTGAGGCCTTAACAACATTTATCACATTTACTCTTTTGTTGTTCACAGAACCATCAGTGGAAACTTTTGGCCTTGTAGTGGTAACTGCTGGCTTGGCAGTGGTAACTACTGGTTTTGAAATTTTAGGTGTCCACTTGTTGTTATTGTAAACTTTCTTTTCAAAATAGGTCTTTTTCCCTATTTGTACAGATTTAACAAAAGTTGTAATGGGTTTTGCACTCTTAACAGGAGACTTAGGGTAAACTCTGTTTATATTTCTGGCAGTGGTAACTGCTGGTTTAGCAGTGGAAAGAGATTTGATGCCAGAGTTTAACAAAACAGACCTGGGAATCATCTTGCTTAGTGGATTTGGGTGAGTAAAATTATTAGCATTGTTTCCATTCACCCTGGTATTCCTAAACACTTCCCTTCTACCCATGTGATAGTTACAATTATAATGAAGATGTTTAAAACTACCACATATGTAATAAGGTTTGTTGTTGAACACAAAGTCACTACCAAATTGTCTAGATTTAACATGATTCCAACTCCTCTTGTTCCCCCTAGGAGTTGTTGATCTACTTCTGTACATCTCATCATATCTGGTAGTGGGCCTAGTATTATTAGCTTGTGTACTAGGCTTTTCTTTGACAACTTTAGGAATACTCTTTTTAACTTCCACTTGAACACTCTCAGGAACACTAGTTTTAGACTCAACATTCATACTTTCATCTTTAAGAGATGAGTCACTAGCACTATCAAATGTATTAACCTCAACCTGAACCCTTTCAATAGCAACTTCTTTAACAAATTTTGGGCCATAGGTCATGGTTGGTTCCTGGAACTCTTCTAATCCTGTGTGTGCTAAGTCAATACCAAGAGGTGATGGAATACCTCTTAGGGGTGGTGGAACTAATTTATATCCTACTCCTGATTTGGATTTATTTACAACTTGGGCCTCCCAAATTTTGTCAATACACTTAGATTGATGATCTAGTGTAATATGTAACAATTCGCATTTTCAGATTAATTACTATTCCTGGAAAATTTCACTATTCACTTTTACTATTCATTTTTCCCGAAATTTGATTTTTGTTTCTTGGCCTCGAGTGATAAATCATTTCCATGGCAAATTAAAAGTTTGACATTCATCAGATCATTTTCGCGAAAGTTAATAAGGAATTACACGTTTTAGGGTAAAACGTCATTCAAAAATTCTACGCACAACGAAACACGACCGCGTTAATTTTCCCCGTATCAGAAAAATGTTTGATACACTCATGATTTATTTGAGAATAAATCATGACTGTGAAAAACATGACCAAATAAACCTCGGCCGTGAAAAACTGGAATTTTCACTTTTAAGCGTTTTTACTCAGCCGTAACCTTAGCCTATACCTGCACCGCGTTTCTAAGATGATTTGAGTTTTCACATTTTTGGAATAAGTCAACATATTTTTCCCTCCTCCTTTGACCAAAAATCATTCCTTGATTTTATAAATCATTCCTTGATTTTTAGGCTTACGGTTTTAAGTTTAAAGACATTAAATACCAACCGACACTAGACTGAGCCCAACCTAGACATTATAAGTCATTTTAAGTCATTATTATCCTATTAGAAAAGTTACATTTTACCTTTCTCAATTTTACGCAACTTTCGTACATTTTATGTATTACGCGTTTTAGACCCGTGTTTCCAGTTTTAGCAGGGTTTGAGCAACCCAATAGAACCTATGATGGATCTAAACACCTTGAACTTGTGTTAGATTGATACTTTGAGTTATATCACTAAGTATGCGGAATCTACTTAGTAACACTTAGAAGTTTGATTGTGAGTAAGACAGTTGTATATGAATAAGAACAATGTATGTAAACAAACTATTAGCTCCAATATTATTAATGATAATAATACGAGTGATCTTGATATCACTAGGGTTACACCTTGAAGCTCTAGAAACGTATATGACAACTGATGTCAAACCTTTAACCTAGGATCTCCTTTTATAGCACAAGGAGTCCTCTTCTACAAGATAAGTATAAAGCTAATAGAATAAGATATACACAAGATCTATTCTATATTTATCTAGACGCGTTTCCTAACAGTTATCTAATAAGCAGTGGTAATGTATGTTCTTGCAGTGGTAATGAGTTTCCACTGCAAGTACAATCTTCTGTAGTTGTAACTTCTTCTCTTAGCCGTGGTAACTGTTAGTATAATTCCCAACAATCCTCCCCTAACTTATGATTAATACATAAATCAATAAGTTTCTCCAAGTATTCAGTAAACACGAGGATATGGGAATTTTTCCAAACCCTTATCTTCTTCTTCTTAACTCTTTATCAGCTTTCACACTTTGATCATAAATCCTTTGTAGTAAATCATCTATGACTTCAGTTCTTTCCCAACACCTAAGCTTCACAGTTCTCAACACATCCAATACTCCAGCTCTCAATGGATATTCTTTCTCAGCCAGCATAAAGACATCAACTCCATCTTGAGTAGAAACATGATGAACAGAACTTGAATCATAGAATTTCCACAAGGTTCTTTGATCATGAGCTTCAAATCTCCAATATCTATCACTTGTGTCAGGTTCATATAATCTTCTGAAGTGAACCCATAACTCCTTAGCTTTGACATCAACAAGTTCATCTTTCTTAAACTGATCTTGAACAATTCTCCACAAAGTATCCAAATCTTCTCTATCACAAGATCTAACAATATCTTCAAAATCTCTGCAAATGCTTGTGACACTTCCAGTTCTGATGATCTTCCAAGCAACACCAAAACTATCAGAAAAGATCTCTCAATTAACAACTGGATATTTTGCTTGTAGAGGTTCAATGTTAAGTACATCAGTCTCTATAAACAACATGTTTGTAACTTGCTCTTCTGTCAACTTGCTAGGACCCTCTGTTGCTTGAGATGATTTCTGAGTCTTCAACTTCTTTGCATCTTTTGATTCAAGACTCTCTCCAGTCCTTTTTGTCTTCATAACTATTGGTTCTTGATCCATTGGAATGAATTTACTATCTTGTCTTTTGATTCTATAGTAAATACCTTCAACCTGTTCATGTGACATTCCTTTGAACTGAGCCATCTTCATGTTTCCAACATGGCAACAAAAAGTCTTCATCTCAGCTATAATCTGTGCCTTTGTAAGCTTTCTAGGCTTCTTTTGACCTTTTCTAACATCCCCAATGATTTCATCAAGAGCCTGCTGATTCTTCATTTGAATAAAATCTTTAAGTTGAGCAGACCTTTGTTCTTCATTTAAGGTTGTATTTGCAATAAGTTCAATGGCCTTCTTCCTAATTATTTGATCATTGTTAATCAAATATTCAATCTCTTCTTCTGTAGGCACATAAGTGAATAATGGAGGTTTCTCATGTATGACAGTTGGTGAAATACTTGAAATTGGTTCTGCCATAACAGCTTCAAGTTTATCCAACCTCTTTGCTTCCATAAAGTTAACAACTTCATCTTCCTCTAGCTTTCTTTTTCTTTCAATCTCTGCTGCTTGCTGTTGTTCTGCCAATCTTGCATCAAAATTAATTTGAGCTTGTTCTTTCTCAGAAATCTTTCTTGTAAACACTTGTTCTGAACCAGTCATAATTGCTTTTCCTTTGACTGATCTTATTCTGGCAGCTTCTTCCTCTGCAGTGGTAATTTCTTGAGTAGCAGTGGGAACTTTTTCACTTGCAGTGGTAATTGGTTGATCAGTGGGAACTGGTTCTGCTTCAGTGGAAATTGGTTGCAGTTCCAACTAAATCATCAAAATTAAAACCAGCATCAACATCCATATCTTCAAAATCTAATTTCCTCCCCTCAGTCTCAGCAACATCATCTTTTGCTTGAGCATTATTAGAATCATTGAGCTCAGCAAAGTCTTTTTCAAATTTTTTTATTCCTCCCCTTAAGCTCTGCATCTATTTTCCTCCCCTGTTTGGAAGAATCTCCCAAAACTTTAGTAGAACTTGCAGAAAACTCATATTGAGGTGAAGATGATGAAGATAACACAACTTGAGGTCTTTGCTTCTTGAGAATCTCAACTTCATTCTGCAATCTTTGAATCTCAGCCTTCAATTTATTCAGCTCTGTGGCATGTTGTTCTTTGGTCTGTGGCAGATCTTTCTCCAGAGCTTGAACCTGCTTGACTAACTTGGTACAAATTTCCATCAATTCATTTTGTTGCACACTGCCTTCATCACTTCCAACTGTGTAACCTGCTGGGAGAGGTGAATCATGAGGCATTGATTCAGGCTCTTCCCTAGTTGGACTAGGATGAAGCCTTGAACCACCATTGCTTGTTCCTAAACCAAAAGGCTCAGCAACATGCAATGTTGAGATGAGAGAAGTTGGCTGTTTAGACCTTCTCTTATAAGTGTGAGTTATAGCAGGGGTATGTTGAATTTGTGGAACAACAATATTGGGTGTGTTTTGAGATGCAGCTGGGATTGGTGCATCCTCACCCTGTACTTGAGCAATTTTAGCAAGCATTTGAGGCAAAAGTGGATGAACCTCCCCATTCCAAAGATCTGAAGCCTTACACATGTTTTGAAAACCTTTTGGCTTAAGACTGGAAGGTTCATAAATTCTATTGTGAGGGTGCAGTTGAAACTCATTTAACACTGCTTGCACAAACCTTGGATACATCAAAAATTTATGTTGACTCTTTAAATTGCCTTTCATATTATTGAAAATAAACTTTGAAAAATTGAAAGTCCTATCTGTTGCCAAACAAACCAAAGGATAAGACATGGTTGATGCAAATTGTTCATAAGAAGTTTTCTTAGGACTTAGGCAATGTAAAAGAGTGTGAATTAAAAATCTCCAATGGGGACAAAAACATCCTTTTCTAAAAGTAACTTTTTGTTCAGATGTATCATACCCCATTAAAGCAATATTAGTAAAAATTTCTGAATTAGGTAATGTGATGATACCATTGAGATCATCCAATTAGAGAATTCTCCTCAAGGATGACTCAGTAACATCAATAGTTACCCCATCAATTGTGGCTCTTAGAACATCCACAGATTCTTGTGTGTCTCCCTGTTCAAGAATTATGGACTCCACAGTGTTCCAGAACTGTTTGATATGAGAGACATAGATTGTGGATTAATAGTTAAGGCATACCTTATATGCGTAGTGTTTAGAAAATCAACAATCTGATGGAAAACAGGGCCACTCTTCTCGTTTGATTTTTGTAAGTAGGCCACTTGGTTGTGCTCCTCGACAAATTTTAGAATCGCCATGATATTTGTGAAAAAGATAAGAAAAGTGTTAGTAATCAAGATAAAAAGCTAACCGTATGATGATCAATTTATACTAATAGGGTTTGAGGAGGTGCACAATGTGAATTATCTTTAGAAAGAATTATCTTTGGAAAAAGAATAATTGATAATAAGTAAGTAGATAATTCACAAAAGATTTTACCCTATTAATAAGGAAAGACGGTTATTTTTACAACGGCTAGTAAAAATTGGATTACTGACACAACAGTTGTAACGGCTAGTTCATTAGTGGAAAAATTACTCTTGCATTGGTAACTAATGAACTAGCAGTGGTAAAAATTTTCACAACATATCAAAGAGCAGTGGTAAATAAAACATGAAAATTTGCTGCTCTTATTATAGTTTTTAGCAAACTACCAGCTATCAACGGATTTGATATGTCTTTACCATGAGCCATTTGCTTATGGACTAGCCAACTCTTGATCACTTGGATGTATGGTGAGTTGATAACCTAGTTTTTGGTAAACTATCAACCATAAACGGATTTGATAAGTCTTTACCAGTAGCCGTTTGCTCTGGACTAGTTGATTCTTATGTGGATTAGACATGGTGAATCAATAACCATTTGTTGTGTATCTATGAAACACACCTTATTACTCCAATGACTCCAATAGTATGGGTTGTTTTCTGCAACTTAACTTAACCCATAAAAATTAACCCAAAGTAACTTTTTAACCAAGTTACTATTCACAAAAATATCTTCCAAAAGTCAACCCGATAATAACCAAATTTACTCCTCCAACCTACCAAAACAGGTGAGAGTAAATATTCTGCATTAATTAAAGTAACGCCTAAACTTGGCTTATTTAATCACCCCCAAATAACACATCTCAGTCACCAATTCACCCCAAATAATCTTTCAAACCCTAATTTCCCAATTAATCCCAATTCTCCACCAAAACCATGTCATCAAACCCAGAAGCCTCAGATCAAAATTCCTCTTCTTCATCATCAGAAGAAGATTTACCACCATATCCATGGGGGCTTGATAATTCTGACTATGAAAGAGAAATGGAGAGAAGATGGGATGCATAAGAAAAACAATGGAATGCACATAGAAGGGGTGAACCAAGCCATGTTCCCATTCCTGCTGAGAGAGAGCTTGTCTCTCCCTTCATCTGTACCTCTGATGAAGACTCTTCAGAGGAAGAAAATGAAGATCCAACCTTTCTTCCTCCTTCCACACCAGAGAGATCCCAACCAAGATCAAGTAAGAGAGATCCATCTCTTCCAACATCACAAAATTTGGCGTTGGATCTTCCTACTCCAGAACCTGGTCATCCTCATCAAGAACATATTGGACAGAGCAAGAAGGCTGAGATCATACGTAAGGGAAAGGAGAAGCTGAAGTAGATGATTGAGGAATGTTGCCATGGACCAAAGTTCTTGAGTATTTTCTTGACTTTGGTACTTGAGCATCTTCATAGTCTTCCTTCTCTTCTTTTTCCATTTTCATCTTCAGCTTCATCATTGTACTTGTCATAGCCTCAAGTATTTTGTAATAATTGATAGAAGCTAGTAGTACTCAATTAGCCAAATGTTTAGGAATGGTCTTTGTAATTCAGCTGGAACTTTGAATGTAAGCTGTAACTTATTTCTTTGAATGAATGAAAAGATCTTCTTTATTAATCAACTGTGTAAGACCTTCAGCATAATCAACTTATCAGTAGAAACCATGTTCAGCATACTTGACCACATTCCTTTGGCTACAGCTCTTGGTGACACTAACATACAACTTACAATCTCATAACATCTGCAAAACAGACATAAAACATACACATACACCAAACGACTTGTAAACATATTAGTGGGTTAATGTTAAAACTCAAAAAGTATGCAATAACTAAGTCATTCACAATCTTGGTGATGGTCTTGAAGTTAACATATGCCACCAATTACTCCTCCAAAGCTGACAAATTGTCCATCATAAGGTTGAAAGTCTGAAAGATAGGACTTATTGTCAGTCATGTGCCTGGAACATCCACTGTCTGAGTATCCTTGATCATTAGTAGTCTTTGAATGTCCCTGCACACAAAATAAAGGAATTAGTTCCTTTTGGGGACCCAAGCCACAAATGACTTGGATCTGCCTCGTGTATCAATATAATTAAATCTATCAAAGGTCATTGATACACCATTAGGATGGTCTGAGGTGATGGTTCTTTTGGTTTCCATTCCCATCGAGCTGAGGCCTTAACAGCATTTCCCATATTTACCCTTTTCTTGTTAACAGACCTACCAGTGGTAACCTTTGGCCTTGCAGTGGTAACTGCTGGCTTAGCAGTGGAAACTGCTTGTTTTGAAATTTTAGGTACCCACTTCTGATTATTGTTAACATTCTTTTCAAAATTGGTCTTTTTCCCTGTTTGAGTAGATTTAACAAAAGTAGTAACAGGGGACTTTGGGTAAACTCTGTTTTTATTTCTAGCAGTGGCAACTGCTGGTTTAGCAGTGGAAACTGCTGGTCTAGTAGTGGAAATGGGTTTAATGCCAGAATGAAGCAAAACAGACCTGGGAATCATCTTGCTAAGTGGATTTGGGTGGGTTAAGTTATTAGCATTTTGTCCATTCACCCTAGTATTCCCAAACACTTCCCTTCTTCCCAAGTGGTAGGTACAGTTATAAGCCAAATGGTCAAAGCTACCACATATATGATAGGGTTTGTTATTGAACACAAAATCACTACCAAATTGCCTAGATTTAACATGATTCCAACTCCTCATATTACCCCTAGTAGTTGGTGACCTACTTCTGTACATCTCTGCATATCTAGTAGTGGGCCTAGTGAAATTAGGTTGTGTCCTAGGCTTCTCTTTGACAACCTCAGGAATACCTCTTTTAACTTCCACTTTAACATTCTCAGGAACACTAGGCTTAGACTCAACATTCAAATTATCATCTTTAAGAGATGAGTCACTAGCACTATCAAATACATCAACCTCAACCTGAACCTTTTCAATTTCAACTGGTTTAACAAACTTTGGTCCATAGGTCATAGGTGGTTCCTGAAATTCTTCTAAACCTGTGTGAGCTAAGTCAATGCCAGGAGGTGATGGAACACCTCTTAGAGGTGGTGGAACTGTTTTGTATCCAAGTCCTGATTTGGCTTTGCTCATAATTTGGGCTTCCCAAATTTTATCAATACACTTGGATTGATGATCCAGTGTTTGCTTAGTTATCATTATATTCTCACTAGCCACTTTAACCTTTTCTAGTTCTTCTCTAAGAACCTTATTAACAGCAACCTGATAATCTAAGTCTCTTCTTAATACTGCAATATCATCATTGAACTTAGATTCATTTGCCCTATAATGCTCTAATTGAGTTTCTAAAACACTTAGGCCTCTTTATGATTTGATAAGTTATAATTTGTATGAGTTAACTCTATGTGTTGCTCATTAAATTGTGCTTTAAGTTTCTCATACTCTTTTAAGGCCTTACAAGATTTAGAACAAGCATTATCAGTTTGTACCTCAAAGTCAGAAAAAGCCATTAGTGCAAGCTCTGTGGCAACCATTGCAGACTCTGAATCATCTTCCTCTTCCTTAGTCATAAAGCTCCAATCAAAGCTCACTCCATCAATGGCCAATAGCCCCTTTGGCTCATCAGCAGTAGGTTCTTTCTTCTTGTCCTGCTTGTACCAAGTTGACCTGTTGTCAGACTTCCTTGGCTTCCTACACTCTCTGGCAAAGTGCCCCTTCTTATGACAATTGTAGCACTCCACCTTCTTTTTGTCAAAAACTACTGTTTCATTGCCACTGATGTTGATCTTTCTTCCAGTCTTCTTCCAAAACTTCTTTGTCCTTAAGCTTAGTAATGCCACTTGCCATTTAATGTCCATCTCCTCCATATCATCTTCATCAATTTGATCCAGATCCTCATGATTGAGAATTGAACCACCCACTTGACTTGATATAAAGGCATAAAAAGTAGTATCACCAAGCCCTGCAATCTGTCTCTTTGAGCTACCAGTGGAAACACTTCCACTACCAGTAGAAACAACAATGTTAGCACTGTCATCATCACTATCACTTTCTTCATCTGAACTATCATCAAGTGATGATGATATGAGTGCTACACTTCCTGAACTTGAGCTTATCTTGCCAGCTTTCTTCAATCTTTGTTCAATAACCTTGAAGTTATTGTACAAGTCATTAAGTTTCATGGTCTCCAATTCTGGCTTATCTTCCCACACAGCAACATTGGTTCTAAACTCAGAGGGTAAGCTTCTTAAGAACTTTAGATTGAGGTCTTCCCTTTCCACCTCAATTCCAAAAACAGTGAGTTGAGTAACAATCTTTTGTAGCCTTGTGAAGATGCTATCAAGAGATTCATTACTTGATGAACCAAAGTTTTCATAAGTCTGCTTTAGCAAGGTCTTTTGAGTCTTCTTGGTGGAATCATTACCACCAAAAACTTCACAGATCTCATCAAAAAGAGTCTTTGCAGTCTTGTACTTGCTGAAAGCTAGAACTTAGTCTCTGGGAAGTGTCATCAGCAACAAACCTCTTGCCTTGAGATCATTCTTCAACTGAAGTCTTTCATCATTACCAGTGTTGACCTTAATTACTTCCTTGCCACCAATCATCTCTGAAGTAGAACTTGGTTTGAAAGAATTTCCAACCATAATGATCTCCCAGAGTGTGTAATCTTGGACCATAAAGAATTGTTCTATCATTAGCCTCCACATCTCAAAGTCATTCAACTTAAGCTTTGGAAGCTTAGAAGCAATGTTTGAGTTACTTGTTTCTGTCTCCATTGATTCTTCTGAGTGAACTTGAGTCTTCTAAATCAAAGTATCAAAGCCTGGCTCTGATACCACTTGATGGATCTAAACACCTTGAACTTGTGTTAGATTGATACTTTGAGTTATATCATTAAGTATGCGGAATCTACTTAGTAACACTTAGAAGTTTAATTATGAGTAAGACAGTTGTATATGAATAAGAACAATGTATGTAAACAAACTATTAGCTCCAATATTATTAATGATAATAATACGAGTGATCTTGATATCACTAGGGTTACACCTTGAAGCTCTAGAAACGTATATGACAACTGATGTCAAACCTTTAACCTAGGATCTCCTTTTATAGCACAAGGAGTCCTCTTCTACAAGATAAGTATAAAGCTAATAGAATAAGATATACACAAGATCTATTCTATATTTATCTAGACGCGTTTCCTAACAGTTATCTAATAAGCAGTGGTAATGTATGTTCTTGCAGTGGTAATGAGTTTCCACTGCAAGTACAATCTTCTGCAGTTGTAACTTCTTCTCTTAGCCGTGGTAACTGTTAGTATAATTCCCAACAACCTACCACTCATTTTATATTTTATTATGGAGTATATTGACAAGTTTAGTCATTTTTTCAAGTTTTATATTTTTAGGATACCCGGTTTTACATTTCGTGACTTAACAACTTACGGTTAGCAATTTACGGAGTCAAAACTAGCTACATAAGCTTGGATAATATCATCAAAATCTAACACTTCCTCCCCAAGGATATGAACCACCATAGGAGGGGGGGGGGATTCACACCCTTGTGTATCATGATCTCATGCTTGAAGTCCTTGGATGAGAACATGTGTTGAACTTGGTCTCCAAGCTTTGACAAGTCAATGAAATGTAACCTCCTTAAGACCCTATAAAAGCCCCCCCCCCCTCCCCTCTATGTGCCATCCATCATCACACACCAAAACACCTTCACACTTAGCAAATTCATTCCTAGTTTTATGCAAGATACAAGTGCTTCAACAACATAGAAACCCTAGCTTGGTTTTAGGTAATCAAACTACTTTTAAACCTTATAAACTTTGGTGATTCTCTTGAGTTTGAATCTACTCAAGTCACCTCAACTTTCATCATCTCTCTTTCAAGAATACAAGGGTAGAAAGATTGCTTGAAGTAAAGTAGGGTGAAGCTTAAGTCTATCAAAGTCCGTACCTTACTAGTTACTTACCTTTCTTTTAGAAAGCCTCAAGTTGTAAGCAAAACCCTAACATACTTTCTTGCTAAATATCATTTTCATGCTATTTATATTTCATTCTTACTATATATTGTCTTGTTATTATGTTCATGATATATAAAAATTGGTAAAACAAGTTATGATATATATATGTTAACTTATGATATTTAAACAAGTAAACTAGTGACTTTTATGAAGAACCACGACCAAAATAGTATAACTATGATATTTGAAACTTACCTACTGTTAAAGAGGACTTAACAAGGAAAACATAGCAATTTGAATCACCCAAAACGAGTACCCGAGTCAAAAGTTATGACCATTTGAAATTACCAAAACTTTGTGGCAAATCTGCCAAATAGTTTCTGTAACAGAACCTTAAACATGCAAAAAGAAGCCCTTCTGGTCCGTTTTATTAAAAAGTTAAAGCACGAAAGTTGTCCAGAATCACGTTTTCTTCAAAAACTCAGGAGCACGTCTCCAGAAAACCAATAACGAATGAGATTTTCTTCAGTTTCTTAACAGCTATTATATATATATATATATATATATATATATATATATATATATATATATATATATATATATATATATATATATAAGTCACTATAAAATTGTTATTGTTTAAAAAGACCAAGAGGTCTAATGACCTAAAGCCAAGACCACAACCATGGCTAAAGCCAAGGTTGAGTCTCAAGACCATGGAAAAATGACCAAGGTCACGGCGAAGCCATGACTAATGACCATATAAACTTACTTAGGCGAAAACATGAGCTAAAGAATTGGCGATAACTTAAACATACAATTTGGATCTACTTCATCTAAAGAACCATGAGATCTTACAAGTAATTGTCATACAAGATTTAAGAAACTTACCCTAATAACAATCTTCATGTAAAAATAAACTTTCCTAAGTTTATTCAAATATTGGACATGTAACTTTTCGGATCAAAACTTATATATATGTTATCAAATACTACAATAGTAGGGAGCCTCATGTGAGGAGTTCAATAAGTAATCCGTCGAGATGAGTTGTGGATTTACGAATTAAAGTGTCCTGGCTCCTCAAACGTTTACTCCATGACTTCTGAATTATATCAGCCCGAACGGTAGTAAGAGATATACAACCTATACATGTTTCATAAACCATTTATATTCAAAGACTTACACTATATACTAAGTACTACATCATGAACATTATGAAAGACATATATATATAGGCAATTCTTCGTATTCTTAGATGTTACTCCAAACCTAAGTCGCAACGTTCTATTATAGGCTGCTCTTAGAGACTTTCGCGATTCGACTACCACTTCATTTCTCATTGCTTAAGCTTAAGGTGAGTCATAGCCCCTACTCTTTTTATACTTGTTTTAACTCTTTGGAGGAGATACATGCTCAACTACTTGCTTACTTGTACAAATACTCAAAACATTTATACTTGATTGTTTTATACTTGATTGTCTTATACTTGATCGCATTATATTTGATTTCATATATACATGATTGTGTTATACTTAACTGCGTTATACTTAATTGTGAGACTTCCAGTGGCTCCAAATTAAGTTTTTGGATGACCATTAAGACTTCCGGTGGCTCCAAATTAAGTTGTTGGATGACCATTGAGGCTATCTAGTGGCTCCAAATTAAGTTGTTGGATGACCATTAGCTTTGATACATCCTAACATTTGCGAATGTTGGATACATCATAAACGTGAGGTCTTCGGAGATGAAGTATAGACTCACGACTAATTGCTTAACTGTTGTGATGAACTTATACATGTCTTTATCATACTAGATTTTAGCAGTGGGTTGTGGACACACAGGTTGCAAGTGTTGTTATGGGCGGGACTTGCAACTGAGTGGATTCACAATGCCTTTGCTGTGTGAACATTCTTTATAGACTTTTCAACTATTTTAAAACAAACTCTATGAACTGACAAACCATTGTGTTGACACTTTAGTATGTTTGTCTCAGGTCTGTAAGGTGATAGCTGTTGCATGGAGCATAGAGTCGCTTGGCATGTTTTGAAGACTTATGCTTTTATCTTTACCATTCGATATGTTTTAAAACTTTTATGTATTGTATTATGGAACTCAAGTTTGTAACTCAGAATTTATTAATCGAATGGTAACTTTTCAAAATGTCTCATTTAGAGTTCGTTCTCTATACCTTGTACTTTGTATTATGAAGTAGCACCCCAATGACACAGTCTTCCATTGCGATATTTTGGGGGTGTTACAGATTGGTACCAGAGCCTTGGTTATAGAGAACTAGGTTGCATATACTACCTAGACTATAACTGCTATAAACATTAAGACTCTCCTCTTTATTTTGCCTTACACACACTTCATGCGCATATGCTTATTGCTCATTGTTTGTTTAGGAGAAACCCCAGACAATAGTCAAGTTATCAAAAATTTAGAGCTAAGTAATAATTATTTATTTAACTTAATGTTGTGACAGTTCTTGTTTGATAAGACATAAGATCAAGTTAAATAAAGGTTATTAGTTTCCTGTAGAGATTTGATGATTTGCCTTATACTTACTTTATATGATTCTAATACCTAGAAGTGATTCATATGTCCTAGTACGACACTTAAACCGTTCTACAAAGCGCGACTAGTCCTTTTTGTCATATCACCTTCTCTAGATACCCACACTACGTTACCCTTTCACAACTTAAGAGCAGATGATAGAAAGTCTACCCAATTATGTAGTATCAATTGTTGAGATATGTGTACCTGGTAATATGTATACGTGTGAAAGGAAGCAATTATAATTATGGTGGCCAACATAATTATAAATGCGTCACGACTCACGTAGACATATGTGACCATGCTTACATTAATCACGTTGACTCAAATTGACAAGATTTAAGACTAAGTAGTATAGGAATATCACCTCATATCTGACGTCGACAAAATGTCCCTCCTTGTAGATATCATGGCACCAAAGAGAGTAACTCGTAGCACTAGCCGAGGTGGTGCAACACCAAGAGGTGGAAGAATTGATGGTCGTGGAGGTAGAGGAGCTGCTCACGACACTAGTAATCCTAGTAATGATAATGGAAGAACTGGTGGATGTGGAGGTAGAGGAGATGCTCACGACACTAGTAACCCTAGTAACGCTGGTGGAAATCCAGATGTCTCCACCATTATTGCCCAACAACTACAAAACCTACTTCCCACTATAGTCACACAAGTTGGCAATCACATGAACAATTCGGGAAACCACGGAAGCATAAATGACGCTACAAATGATGGAGGAAGGAATGACAACAACAACAACAACAACAACAACAACAACAACAACAACAACAACCATATGACTGGATGTACGTATAAGGAATTTACGTCATGCAAGCCAATTGAATTTAATGGTAAAGGAGGTGCATTGGCATATACACGATGGGTCGAGAAGATGGAGTCAATGATTGACATCAGTAACTGTGCAATCCACCAGAGAGTGAAATATTCTGCATGCTTGCTATCAGAGAAGGCATTGACATGGTGGAACATGCAGATTCAAGCAAGGAGTAGAGAAGCAGTTGTAGGCATGACATGGGACGACTTTAAGGGACTATTGAAGGAAGAATACTGCCCGGTTAATGAAATGCAAAAACTAGAGGACGAGTTTTGGCATCACTCTATGATAGGGGCTGGTCATGCAACCTACACAGATTGGTTTCATGAACTAGCTAAACTAGTTCCTCATCTGGTTACCCCTGAATCCAAAAGGATTGAAAGGTACATCTACGACCTTGTTCCTGAGATTCGTGGGACAGTGAAAACAACCGAACCTCCCACAATTCAAAGTGCAATATTAAGAGCAGTGACCCTAACAGATGAGATGGTTAGGAATGGAACTTTTAGAATAGTGATAAAAGGAAGGGAGCAGGTGAATCGAGCGAGCAAATAGAGCAAGAGGATTTGCGGCAACAATTTATGATCAGAGAAAGTATGAAGGTCCACATCCTAAGTGTAATAAATGTGCTTATCATCATCAGAGGTCTGAGCCCTGCCGAATGTGTACTAATTGCAATCAGAAGAGTCATTTTACAAATCAGTGTAAAGCAACGGCAAGGCAAGTAACACCGGTGAATGCAGGCAATATAAGAAACAACCAAAAGACATGCTATGAGTGCAACAGCCCAAACCACTTCCGAGATACTTATCCTAAGTTAAATAGGGCACAGAGACAAGTGATGGATAACCCGAATCTAGCAGTAATGCTTGAAGAAAATAACCCAAACCGTGGATACAATGTTAGTCCACCTCGGGGTCGAGCATACCATTTGGGTGCTAAGGAAGCCCGCAATGCGTAACAGGTACATACCCTATCCTACCATATTATTCTATTCTAGTTCAAAATCTAGCTTTATTATGCCGCTATTAAGATAAGAGACCTAGACACACTAAACTTCGGGACGAAGTTTCCTTAAGGGGCAGAGACTGTAACAATTCGCATTTTCAGATTAATTACTATTCCCGAAAAATTTCACTATTCACTTTTACTATTCATTTTTCCCGACATTTTCCCGAAACTTGATTTTTGTTTCTTGGCCTCGAGTGATAAATCATTTCCATGGCAAATTAAAAGTTTGACATTCATCAGATCATTTTCGCGAAAGTTAATAAGGAATTACACGTTTTAGGGTAAAACGTCATTCAAAAATTCTACGCACAACGAAACACGACCGCGTTAATTTTCCCCATATCAGAAAAATGTTTGATACACTCATGATTTATTTGAGAATAAATCATGACTATGAAAAACATGACCAAATAAACCTCGGCCGTGAAAAACTGGAATTTTCACTTTTAAGCGTTTTTACTCAGCCGTAACCTTAGCCTATACCTGCACCGCGTTTCTAAGACGATTTGAGTTTTCACATTTTTGGAATAAGTCAACATATTTTTCCCTCCTCCTTTGACCAAAAATCATTCCTTGATTTTATAAATCATTCCTTGATTTTTAGGCTTACGGTTTTAAGTTTAAAGACATTAAATACCAACCGACACTAGAATGGGCCCAGCCTAGACATTATAAGTCATTTTAAGTCATTATTATCCTATTAGAAAAGTTATATTTTACCTTTCTCAGTTTTACGCAACTTTCGTACATTTTACGTATTACGCGTTTTAGACCAGTGTTTCCAGTTTTAGCAGGGTTTGAGCAACCCAATAGAACCTACCACTCATTTTATATTTTATTATGGAGTATATTGACAAGTTCAGTCATTCTTTCAAGTTTCATATTTTTAGGATACCCGGTTTTACGTTTCGTGACTTAACAACTTACGGTTAGCAATTTACGGAGTCAAAACTAGCTACATAAGCTTGGATAATATCATCAAAATCCAACACTTCCTCCCCAAGTATATGAACCGCCATAGGGGGGGGGGATTCACACCCTTATGTGTCATGATCTCATGCTTGAAGTCCTTGGATGAGAACATGTGTTCAACTTGGTCTCCAAGCTTTGACAAGTCAATGAAATGTAACCTCCTTAAGACCCTATAAAAGCCCCCCCCCTCCCCTCTATGTGCCGTCCATCATCACACACCAAAACACCTTCACACTTAGCAAATTCATTCCTAGTTTTATGCAAGATACAAGTGCTTCAACAACATAGAAACCCTAGCTTGGTTTTAGGTAATCAAACTACTTTCAAACCTTATAAACTTTGGTGATTCTCTTGAGTTTGAATCTAGTCAAGTCACCTCAACTTTCATCATCTCTCTTTCAAGAATACAAGGGTAGAAAGATTGCTTGAAGTAAAGTAGGGTGAAGCTTAAGTCTATCAAAGTCCGTACCTTACTAGTTACTTACCTTTCTTTTAGAAAGCCTCAAGTTGTAAGCAAAAACCTAACATACTTTCTTGCTAAATATCATTTTCATGCTATTTATATTTCATTCTTACTATATATTGTCTTGTTATTATGTTCATGATATATAAAAATTGGTAAAACAAGTTATGATATATATATGTTAACTTATGATATTTAAACAAGTAAACTAGTGACTTTTATGGAGAACCACAACCAAAATAGTATAACTATGATATTTGAAACTTACCTACTGTTAAAGAGGACTTAACAAGGAAAACATAGCAATTTGAATCACCAAAAACGAGTACCCGAGTCAAACGTTATGACCATTTGAAATTACCAAAACTTTGCGGCAAATCTGCCAAATAGTTTCTATAACAGAACCTTAAACACGCAAAAAGAGGCCCTTCTGGTCTGTTTCATGAAAAAGCTAAAACACGAAAGTTGTGCGGAATCACGTTTTCTTCAAAAATTCGGGAGCACGTCTCCAGAAAACAAATAACGAATGAGATTTTCTTCAGTTTCTTAACAGCTATTATATATATATATATATATATATATATATATATATATATATATATATATATATATATATATATATATATATATATAAGTCACTATAAAATTGTTATTGTTTAAAAAGACCAAGAGGTCTAATGACCTAAAGCCAAGACCACAACCATGGCTAAAGCCAAGGTTGAGTCTCAAGACCATGGAAAAATGACCAAGGTCACGGTGAAGCCATGACTAATGACCATATAAACTTACTTAGGCGAAAACATGAGCTAAAGAATTGGCGATAACTTAAACATACAATTTGGATCTACTTCATCTAAAGAACCATGAGATCTTACAAGTAATTGTCATACAAGACTTAAAAATAAACTTTCCTAAGTTTAATCAAATAATGGACATGTAACTTTTCGGATCAAAACTTATATATATATGTTATCAAATACTACAATAGTAGGGAGCCTCATGTGAGGAGTTCATTAAGTAAGCCGTCGAGATAAGTTGTGGATTTACGAATTAAAGTGTCCTGGCTCCTCGAACGTTTACTCCATGACTTCTGAATTATGTCAGCCCGAACGGTAGTAAGAGATATACAACCTATACATGTTTCATAAACCATTTATATTTAAAGACTTACACTATATACTAAGTACTACATCATGAACATTATGCAAGACATATATATAAGCAATTCTTCGTATTCTTAGACGTTACTCCAAACCTAAGTCGCAACGTTCTATTATAAGCTGCTCTTAGAGACTTTTGCGATTCGACTACCACTTTCATTTCTCATTGCTTAAGCTTAAGGTGAATCATAGCCCCTACTCTTTTTATACTTGTTTTAACTCTTTGGGGGAGATACATGTTCAACTACTTGCTTACTTGTACAAATACTCAAAACATTTATACTTGATTGTTTTATACTTGATTGTCTTATACTTGATCGCATTATACTTGATTTCATATATACATGATTGTGTTATACTTAACTGCGTTATACTTAATTGTGAGACTTCCAGTGGCTCCAAATTAAGTTTTGGGATGACCATTGAGACTTCCGGTGGCTCCAAATTAAGTTGTTGGATGACCATTGAGGCTATCTAGTGGCTCCAAATTAAGTTGTTGGATGACCATTAGCTTTGATACATCCTAACATTTGCGAATGTTGGATACATCATAAACGTGAGGTCTTCGGAGATGAAGTATAGACTCACGACTAATTGCTTAACTGTTGTGATGAACTTATACATGTCTTTATCATACTAGATTTTAGCAGTGGGTTGTGGACACACAGGTTGCAAGTGTTGTTATGGGCGGGACTTGCAACTGAGTGGATTCATAATCCCTTTGCTGTGTGAACATTCTTTGTAGACTTTTCAACTATTTTAAAACAAACTCTATGAACTGAAAAACCATTGTGTTGACACTTTAGCATGTTTGTCTCAGGTCTGTAAGGTGATAGCTGTTGCATGGAGTATAGAGTCGCTTGGCATGTTTTGAAGACTTATGCTTTTATCTTTACCATTCGATATGTTTTAAAACTTTTATGTATTGTATTATGGAACTCAAGTTTGTAACTCGGAATTTATTAATCGAATGGTAACTTTTCAAAACCTCTCATTTAGAGTTCGTTTTCTATACCTTGTACTTTGTATTATGAAGTAGCACCCTAGTGACACAGTCTTCCGCTGCGATATTTTGGGGGTGTTACATATTACAAGTTATCTGAATGTTTTCATTGGCCTTTTTAACCTTCTCTAACTCTTCCCTAAGAGCCTCATTCACAGCTATCTTATAATCTAAGTCTCTTTTTAAAACAACAATATCATCATTGAACTTAGATTCATCGGCTCTATAACGCTCTAATTGTGCTTCTAAAACAGCTAGACCTCTTTTATGATTTGCTAAGTTATAATTAGTTTGATTTAACTCTAGCAATTGTTCATCATATTGTTCTTTAAGTTTCTCATAATCTTTTAAAGCTTTACAAGTTTTAGAACAAGCATTATTAATTTGTACCTCAGAGTCAGAAAAAGCCATAAGTGCAAGCTCAGTAGCAATCATTACAGACTCTGAACCATCTTCTCCATCCTCAGCCATATAGCTCCAATCATAGCTCACTCCATCAATGGCCAAAAATACCTTTGGTTCTTCAGTTGTAGGTTCTTTCTTCTTGTCCTGCTTATACCAAGTTGACCTGTTATCAGGCTTCTTTGGTTTCCTGCATTCCCTGGTAAAGTGCCCCTTCTTATGACAGTTGTAGCACTCCACCTTCTTCTTATCAAAACCTACAGTTTCATTGCCATTAATGGTGATCTTCCTACCAGTCTTCTTCCAGAACTTCTTTGCCTTTAAGCTTAGCAATGCAACTTTCCATTTAATGTCTATCTCTTCCATGTCATCCTCATCAATTTGATCCAAGTCTTCATGTGTCAGAATTGAACCATTCATTTGACTTGAAAGAAAGGCATAAAAAGTAGAATCACTAAGACCAGCAACCTGCCTTTTTGAACTAGTAGTGGAAACTCCTCCACTGCCAGTGGAAACAACAATGTTAGCATAATCATAATCACTATCACTCTCTTCATCTGTACTATCATCAACAGATGATGATATAAGTGCTAAGTTCCCTGATCCTGAACTTAGTTTGCTAGCCTTCTTCAACCTCTGTTCAATAACTTTAAAGTTATTGTACAAATCCTTAAGCTTCATATTCTCTAATTCTGGCTTGTCTTCCCACACAGTAACATTTGTACCAAACTCAGAGGGTAAACTTCTTATGAACTTTAAATTGAGGTCTTCCCTTTCCACCTCAATTCCAAACACTGTGAGTTGAGTAACAATCTTTTGAAGCCTTGTGAAGATGCTGTCAATTGATTCATTACTTGTTGAACCAAAGTTTTCATAAGTCTGTTTCAACAAGGTCTTCTGTGTCTTCTTGGTGGAATCATTACCACTAAAAACATTGCAGATCTCCTCAAATAAGGTCTGTGCAGTCTTGTACTTGCTGAATGCTAGAATTTGATCTCTGGGAAGGGTCATCAACAGCAAGCCTCTGGCCTTCAGATCATTCTTCATTTGATGTCTTTCATCATTTGTGACTGGTCCAGTGTTGATCTTTTGTACTACCTTGCCATCAATTGTTTCTGAGGTAGTACCAGGTTTAAAGGAATTGCCAAACATAATGATCTCCCAAAGTGCATAGTCTTGCACCATAAAGAATTGTTCGATCATTAGCCTCCACATCTCATAGTCATTCAACTTAAGCTTAGGAAGCTTAGCAGCAATGTTGGACTGGCTGGTCTCTGTCTCTACTGAATCTTCTGAGTGTACTTGGGGTCTTCTAAATTAAAGTATCAAAGCCTGTCTCTGATACCACTTGATGGATATAAACACCTTGACCTGTGTTATAATGATACTTTGAGTTATACCACTAAGTATGCGGAATCTACTTAGTAATACTTAGAAGGTTTGTATGTGAATGAAACAGTTATATGTGAATGAGTAGAATGTATGAATCAAACTGTTAGCTCCAATATTATTATTAATAATAATACGAGTGATCTTTGTATCACTAGGGTTACAACCTTGAAGCTCTAAGAAAAACATATATCTAACCTTAACCTATGACCTCATTTTATAGCACAAGGAGTCCTCTTCTACAAGATACGTATAATGATAATAGAATAAGATATTCACTAAATCTATTATACACTTATCTAAACAAGTTTCCTAACAATTATCCTATCAGCAGTGGTAATAATATGTACTAGCAGTGGTAATGAGTTTCTACTGCTAGTGCATTCTTCAGCAGTTGTAGTCTTCATACTAGCCGTGGTAACTATTAATGTAATTCCCAACACCTTCCAAATGTGTCTAGCACATTACTCGTCTATGGTCTCGAAATGATGTAAAAGCCAAGTTCTAAAGTTTACAAAACTACCGGCACACTCAATTTTAGGTGGATTTGGGATAAATAAATGGAAACGGATAAGGCTAAATCTCACCATGGGAATTCAAGGGTTAAATGCGCTTTGGCTAAGGTCTATTCTAGTTCAGTTAAGAAAAACATGTCAAAAGTTTAAAAATGGCAAAACTTTTCAAAATAAACTAGAAAAATGAGGGCAAAATAAAGTTCAAGGTAATTCTACTCCCGTCCCCCCACTTGAAATGTACAAAGTCCATTTTGTACTAAAAATGAAGTAAATGTGAAGAGAAGGTAGAATTAGAAAGAGAACTTCCCTGAAATTTGCTCCAAAAATGAAAGAAGGATCACGAGGAATCTTCGTGCCTTCAACTAGTCTCCTGAGCAAACTCCGTTTCCCTGAAATCACGTCACTACCACAAGCCTAAATCTATAAAAACAAAAACCAAAACAAAGAAAATCCTAACTCACTTTCATAGGAATCACAGTTGCATTCAGTGTATGTAACAAGCCTTTTAAACCACTTGGTGTCCCTAGTGGACGAGTATAGTCACGTGAGGGTTTACAGGGAACATACCCACAAAGTTCATTTAGTTACTAATACAAGTTTAGTATGTTTGAAAATGTTTTGAGGAATACACCTCAGAGAGGTGTTACGGCGTAGTCATGGAATTGAGCTACGCTGTAGTCAGTGTAAACCTAGAGTGATCAACTACGTAAGGATGGTTATGGCGTAGTCATGGGACTTCGTTATGCCGTAACTGCTGATCCGAGAGCATCAGTTTCTGTAGTAAATAGATTCTCTCTAATCCCAAGTTCCAATTCCTGTAAAAATACAAAACATACAAACCAACAAAGAAAAAGAAAAGGATAATACGGGTTGTCTCCCATAAGAGCACTTTTGTTTATTAACGAGTCTTTACGTTAGACTCAATCCCATTGGTCACCAATGGCTATTTGTCATTTCATGGACATGACAATCTCCACGTTGTATCCATTCGATGAGCCCCGCGTCGTTTTTATAGTCTTCACCAAGTATTAAGCAAGACCCTTTTATCTTTTGGTATGGGTAGATGTACCCATTAGCTTTATCTTCATCGCTTAATTCCAAAAGTGGTCACATATGACTTAACTGTTTTGCAGTCAAATGTTTAAAGTTTCTTACCATTCTAGGCATTTTGAAAATTGTTTTGTCCTTTCCATGATGTAACCAAACTATCCCTTTTTTCGCATCAATTTCCAATCCTGATATAACCTTAAAGGGATTTCCTAATATTACTCCCGTCAATCCATCTTCAACAAACTCACTGATATCATCTAATACCACGAAATCCACAAAAAAAGTATGTATCCCGATGAATACATGAACATTCGTGGCAATCCCTAGAAAATTATTTTCCTTGTATTCCAATTCCTTAGCCATTACTTGATTGTAACATTCTTTGGAAATGATATTGACCGGAGAGTTAGTGTCGATAAAAGGATGAGAATCAATGTATCCTATTTTGCAAGAAAGCTGAAGGTTATAAGGATTCTTATGGTGTATTCTTGTTCCCGTTCCGAAGAACATGGGTCGTCCTCTTTCCAAAGGAACCTTGGGTTGCTAATCCATTAATGGCACCACGTCTACCTCATTTTGAAAATCTTCCAAACCAACTTCCAAAGTATCATTGTTCTCTTCGTAGTTAACAAAAACATCAAAGTCTTCACCGGATGAAATGTCATTGTGTTCCTGAGAAACACTAGCAGTGGCGTTGGCAAAAAATGCATCCAATTGGTCTCCATAATCACCTTCTTCTTGAACCTGATTCATCATACAAACTTTTTTGGGAAAAGTTACAATGTCATTAGCCTTAAAAGTTAGAACTTCCCAGTTTACTTCAATGGTCATTTTCCTAGCAAAAACATCTACCTTGGCATGTGCAGTGGCAAGCATAGGCCTTCCTAAAATGATAGGGATTTTATCATCTTCAGTAATTTCAAGAATAACAAAATCAACTGGAAAAACAAACCTATCAACTTTTACTAAAACGTTTTCCACAATTCCCTTAGGAGATTGTACGGACTTATCAGCCATTTCTATGTCCATCTTTTTTGATACAAAAGTTGGGCGTTCCTTATTTGGGTTCCTGTTCTCGTACCAATCAGATCTTAATGCTTGAGACCTGCGCACTAAGAAAACAAACAAACACCGTTAGGCTTATCGTGGGATTGTCTCCCACGATTATCCTCCGGCGTGAGAGTAAGTAACCGGTTTTTAGGGTTATATTGAAGAGTTAGGGTTGTAAGTCGTACCTTTAACGAGAGTTATGATATTCTTTATATAGGCACGAAATCCTTATTGGATATGTGCTCCTTACTCTTCGGTATATATCCGGTTGTTTTTTATATATATCCCTTAAATAAGAGATATCTATATCGAAAGCATAAATAACTTTGGGTTTGGGCTTTCGTGAGCCCAAACCGTTAGTATGGTAGCCCAATCATTGTTATGATAGCCCACTCGTGGTGGGTTTGGGTCTTATTAATGTTCATTAATCGGGTTCGTGACCCGAGTATGGACTATACGTCATCATGTCCCCCCAGTCTAGTATGCGTAGGTATTAACTGCGGATGCTAGACTAGTAATATTAGCGGCAAGCGTGGCGGGGAAGATTCTAGTATTTCCCGCCAAAAAGGAGATACGATGTATCTAGCCTTAAAGCGTCCCACGTATCCCTTGAAATATGTGAAAAAGTGCATGTACTTGTTGGTATTCCAACCACACAATGGAGATAGTGGGATCCACGTGTCGTTCATCAAAGGCGAGGGGAAACCCTATATAAAGGGTTCTCATTTTCACTGTGTTTACCACAGTGAAAAATACCATTTTCTCCATATTAAGAATCATCGTCCAAGAAAAAACTAATATCTTCGAAGGTAATTACGCGCGCGGACCCTAGTAAAATGGTTCATCAATTAGATGAGTTCCGTTATGAGATTGACGAGGATGAACTTCGTCAGTTCACCTCTGACTATTTAATCCCTCTCGCGGTACATCCGGAAGTACCGGATGCGAACGCATGTATCGCAGACTTCCCTGAGGGGAACATCGGGGTATACACGCGCTTTTTTGAGTTTGCGAACTAGCGCGTGCCTATATCTCTATTTTTGAGCGATGTGCTCAACTTCTATCTTCTGCATATCTCTCAGCTGCACTGTATAGGAGCGGCGAAAATAACAAATTTTGAAGTAAATTGTCGCTTACTTGCGATAAATCCTACTATCAACCTCTTCCGCGCATTTTACCACACAACGTGGTCGAACGGGTGGGTAACGTTTTCGAAGCGCCCAGGGTGCTATCAATGTTACACTGAAAAAGTAGACGCCCTTAGGGGTTGGAGGGAAAAGGTTTTCTGGATAGATGATAAGGTATTCTCTTCACTTTATGAGTTTTATACTCAAATGAGGCTTCCAAAGGATGAGAGCTGATGAGGCAAAAAATGAACCACTTTTAGGGGGATATTTAAGCCCGGAATTGAAAAAGTAGACGCCCTTAGGGGTTGGAGGGAAAAGGTTTTCTGGATAGATGATAAGGTATTCTCTTCGCTTTATGAGTTTTATACTCAAATGACGCTTCCAAAGGATGAGCGCTGATGAGGCGAAAAACGACCCACTTTTAGGGGGTCATTTAAGCCCGGAATTGAATTTAATTGATCAAATATTGCCCTAAATCGTTCCTTTTGTGATTTTAGGTACTTTGGGAGTGCAATCTGGAAAAGGAAGCAATTCGGACGTTTTTGGAGCATTAAAGTGAAGAAAACGCCAAAGACTTAATTTTCCATGCTGGGAACAGTGTATGACGGCGTCAAGAAGGCAATCCTGACGGCGTCAAGAGTAAAAACCATGACGACCCAGAAGAAACATGAAGGCGTCACAAGTAGAGCGTCAAGAGTAAATTGTGTGACGGCCTGCAAACGGGGACTACATGACGGCGTCAGATGTAGATCTAGGCAATCCGAGGAATTATTGGGCGGCGAGATGACGGCATCAGACATTTGTTCTTGATGCCGTCACCTCCTAAAATCTATATATAGTTTTCTAATTTTCATTCATTGAGAGGAACTTGTGTGGAGAAACCCTAGGGCCGAACCTTGTACGAATTTTACAGTTTTTCAAGGGTTTTCAACCCTTGAATCCTTACATGTGCTATTGAGATAAGTCTTCTCTTAATTCAATCAATATGTCTATGTGTTGGTTGTCTATATCTTATGCTTGTCTTGATTTCAACATGCTAGGCTAGATTTATCTTGTGTTTGCTTAGATCTAATGAAACCTAGATGTTGATTATGTGTTGATTACTTGTTTATGGTTGTATTGGATGAATGATTTCAATGTTAGGCTTAAGAAAACTGGCAGATCTCCATTTGGTAACATGCTTGAACGTCTTAGGAAACATGAACCGATGTGTACTAGGTTTTATTGGTTGTATTTAATGCATGAGTAAATTCTAATGATCCCATGTTAGGAGCTTCTAGCAGGCTCGACATAGGAGTGAAGTAGGCACTCATAGGATTGGGGAAGTAAGTACGCCACCCCATGAATGGTATTATGGAATACAATCCATCATCCACGCAACTATAACAAGTAATTAACGTGTAAAAGATATCTAGGGAGTAGTGAAATCTAAGTAAACACATTTCTCCCACTTATTGCTCACAACTTTAGTTTAATATAGTTTATTTTTATTTTAGTATTTTATTTTGATTGCATCTTTAGTATTGGGTTACTTGATTAGCAACTAATTCCGCCTCAAATCTTTCAAACCCGAGATTTTAATTTGCTTTCCTAAAAATATAAAAAATACAAAAAGAATCATCCCTCATCTCTAGATCTAGTATTTAGGTTTTCTAATCCTAGCGACACTATTCCTAGCTGAACGATCAATCCCCCGGTACTTGTTATTATACTATACTACATCGATCAGGTACACTACCTGGTGGGGGTTGTAAGCTTCTCAAGATCCCTTGAGAGGTAAAGCCTGGTGCAATCCCTACGCATCAAGTTTTTGGCGCTGCAGCCCGGGGAATAGTTATTGTCTAGGTTAGAATCTTTTTTTATTAGGTCTACTTGCTAGATTCCTTTCTAGTAAGATTTTATTTTTATTTTTAGGTTCTCTTTAGTCTATCTTATTTCTTTGTGTTTTTGTTCGTAACTCTTCACCACCCGACATCATGGACGATGGGAACATCTTTGAACCCGTCATCCCACCTCAACAAAACCCACCACTAGAACCTCTTAGGCCCCGAACCTTAGGAGAGTATTCCCGACCTAGCCACCAAGGCTACCGAAACACCATTGAGCTCACCGGAGCCAATGTGACCCCCTTGCGATCCGACCCCATCCGGTTAGTGCAAAGCGGATGTGCATTCCATGGAATTCGTTCCGAAGATCCAAATCAACATCTCAAGGACTTCCTTAAAATCGTAGATTCCATAGACCTAGATGTTGCAACTAGAGAGACAACCCGATTACGCCTATTTCAATTCTCTCTACATAATCAAGCTAGTCAATGGCTTGAGTGTTTACCCGCGGGATCCATCACCACATGGGATGATCTCACCACTCGTTTCCTTGCTCAATTTTTCCCACCAGGGAGAACTACTAAGCTTAGAAATGACATCTTGCTGTTCCAACAACGTCAAAATGAAACTCTCTATGAAGCATGGACTCGATTCAAGGACTTACTCCAGAAAGTCCCTCATCATGGCATAGATCTTTGGCTCCAAGTCCAAATCTTTTATGACCATACCGATCTCTCCACGAGGCGAGCCACTGACCAATCGGCCGGTGGTAAGCTACATGATCTAAGTGCGGAACAATCATGGGAACTCATAGAATATCTTGCTCTCTATGACAACGAAAGTTGGAATGATCCCCGTGATTTGAACAAAACGGTCAAGGCAATATCTTTGCCTTCGAATAACTCTAGCACTCCCGACCGTAGGATCATGGAACTTGAGGACCAAGTCAAGTTTCTCATGAAATCTTATGAAGCTCCTAAGCCTTCAAGCCAAGTGAACAAAATCACTTCTTCATGCGAATTATGTAGTGGTCCCCATGACACTTGTGATTGTGTGGAACTCCCCGAAACAACTTTTGCGGACTACGCATCTTCGCGTACCGACAAAGCGGGAGATAAGTGGTACACTTTCAAACCTGAGCCAAACCCTTACGGTGATTCCTACAACCCCTCTTGGAAAAATCACCCAAATCTTAGGTGGAAACAAAATCAAGCCAATTCTTCCAATCCGCCTAATCGTTACCAACCAAACGGACCACCCTCCAACCGTACTTTCAACAACAATCCTTCTAACAACTATGGTAGTACCAACAATCTTGAAGGATTGATGTCTAAGTTCATGGCATCTCAAGAAGCTCACATAGCTAGGTTCGAAACCGAATTCAACCAACAACAAACGGAGACGACCAACAAGATAGTCAACTTGTTGAAAGCCCTCAACAACTAAGCGTTAGCCACACCTAGGAAGGACACTAGGGACACCAATAACGGAACCCAAATTAAGGACCCCTCATCATCCAAACATGTCCACTTTGTCAATGTTGTCACCATTATGCCAATAGATAAGGAGATAGAAGAAAGTGACAAGGATGAAGTTGGAGTAGAAACCGAGACTAGGGATGAAAGTAGGGAAGTTGAGGTTAATAAGGGAGAGGAGTTAGAGGAAGTAGAGTCTATAGAAAAGCACTTTGATAAGTTGCCCACCAAGGAAGAACGGGAATACCATAAGGATTTATTCGATAGTCCCGAGAGACCATATATCCTTGGCACACCCCTTATCAAAATGGGAGACCCCTCTAACATCAACATACCATGCAACATCAGGCACATGCATATATGGAAAGCTTATATCGATCCTATATCTCCTGTAAACATCATGACAAGGACTTATTACAATTGGGTGATGAAGAAGTAACTTGATTATAGGATAATGCCCAATAGGAATTTGATAAGTAACTTTGTAGGAAGAGTGAAGGGATTGCATGTGATTATAGGTAATTTCACGTATGAGATCGATTTTATGATAGTAGAAGACACTCGTCCGGTGATAGATGATTGCCTAAGCCAAGTAATATTCGGAAAACCATTTGTTAAGGCCACTAGGATGAGTTATGATCCGACTTTAGGGATAGTTAGGTTCAAGGAAGAGAATGATGAGATTGCCTACCAAATGCCCTAGAAAATTGAGCAATACCGCCTTCTCTCCAATATAGAAAAGGAACACAAGCAAGCAGCTTATTATAGGAATGATGAGGATAGATGTAGAGGAGTAGAGTATGTGAAGAATAGGATGCCTGTTTTCTACAAAGAATGTTTGCAACTAGGTCCGGAGTACAAAACTGGTTTAGAAGACGACCTAGAGAATGAAACCAACGATGAAGTCACGTAGTAACCCATGACCTTGAGTCTAGCTACAAGACTCGTAAATAAAGAAAAGCGCTTCTTGGGAGGCAACCCATGCTTTATGTGATTTTATTTTGTTTGATTGTTATTTGCTTCCGTATGCATGCTTTATTTTTATTGTTGGTAGATCATGTTTCTAAACTAAAAAGTGGAAATACTTTACTTTGTTGTTTTGGCCTAGTCTTAATTTCACCAAAAGGTATTTTTGCAAAAGATAAGTGTAAGGGGAAACCCCAAATATGTTTTTAAGAAACAAACTGATCATGATTCTCCACAATATTAAATGGACATGTATATTCGTATTTGTTAGAGTCAAATGCTTGTATCGAGTCATAATGAAGTTTTGCAGGATTTTCCAGGAAGTAGGACCAAGTTTTTCCAGAAATTTTTCAGAAACTTAACATAAGAATTTCTGCAGGTCACTTCTGACGGCGTCACGTGTAAAAATCTTGAAATTTTACCAGTTTTGTTTTTCTAACGGAGTTTTAGCGTTGTACTCATTTTTAGTACACGAAACCCCTATGTTGGGAATAAAATGCACAAAGTAAAGAGTCTGCCAGAAGAGCCTGCTAGTTGATAATTAAGCCTGCCTCTTCAGTTTTGCTGATGTTGAAGATATACTACCAGTACCTTCTGGGTAAGAAGGTACTGCTAGTTAAAGAAGGTCCTGCCAGTATTCACGACAAGTTGTTATATTTTATTTAGAGATATTTAGTTGTATTATTAGTCTTTGTACAAAGTTATACGTTAAGTAGAAGTAGTACAGAAGTCTCAGTAGATAAAATGGAGTGTTTTACCTTGAAAGGTGTAATATTAGGATAAGATAAGTCTCTAATATATTATATTAAGCAACTTGACAACTTATAATAAGGGCTCCTTATACTATAAAAGGAACCCTTAAGTCACCTTCTTAGATATCTTTCCCATAACCTTCCCATAGTTTTCCATGCATAACTTCCATCTTTAAACTCTTTCACGTATCAAAGATTCAAGGTTACACTTGTAATCCTGGTGATAGTTTAGATCACCCGTATTATTTCATCAATAATATTGAATCGTTTTGTGTTATTCATGTTGTTTTCATTCTCATTTACTTATTCACCACCTTTGTTTCTTTAGTGTGTTTTAGTAAATTCCGCGTGCTAACTCACATTCATTCATAAATATCCTAAACACATTACTGAGATTAACATCCCAAGTGTTTGCACAAATCAATAGAATCCTTCCACAAGTGGTATCAGAGCAAGGCTGATATTTACGATATAAAAGAACAAAGCAAAAATGGATGTTGAGCACATTCAAACCAATGTGGCTGCAAAACTTCCATTACTCAAACAGAATGAGTTTAAGATGTAGAGACTGAGGGTTGAACAATACTTCCAAGTGCAAGACTATGCACTTTGGGAGATTATTGAAGAAGGAAACTCATTTAAACCAGTAACCACCACCTCCACAGTAAATGATGCACTTGTCACAACTGTGCAAGTAAATCCAATAACCGCTGAAGAAAGAATTCAAAAGAGAAATGATCTTAAAGCCAGGAGTATGCTTCTCATGTCTATTCCAAATGACCAGCTTTTAATCTTTAACAAGTACAAGTGTGCTAAAACCCTTTTTCAAGCTATTGTAGCTAGATTTGGTGGTAATGATGCCACCAAGAAAACTCAGAAAACACTTTTAAAACAACAGTTTGAAAACTTTTCAGCCACACCAAATGAGTCTTTGGACAGCATGTTCAATAGACTACAAAAGCTTTCTAGTCAGTTAGCCATTCATGAGGTGATAATATCTCAAGAAGACTTAAACTCCAAATTCCTTAGAAGTCTACCCTCTGAATGGGCCATGCATGTCATTGTCTGGAAAAACAAACCAGATATTGATTCCATGAGTCTCAATGATCTTTACAGCAACTTCAAAATAGTAGAGCATGAACTAAAGAAGTCTACTGGTTCAAGCTCAGGAAATATGGCATTTATGTCATCTCATGGTGCTTCCAAGAAAGTTGATGAAGAAAAAGATGGTGGAGAAGAAGGTACTGCCAACATAAATTTTGGTACTGCCAGTACTTCCAGTAGTTCCAAAACCATTTTAGATGAAACAATTGGTTGTGCTTTCCTAACATCACAACACAATGGTTCCACATTGACCTTTGAAGATCTTCAAGAGATCAGTGATGATGATCTTGAGGAAATGGACATAAAATGGCAGCTTTCACTTCTTAGCATGAGGGCTAAGAAATATTTGATGAGGACTGGAAAGAAGATTGTCATCAATGGCAATGAACCTGCTGGGTATGACAAGTCTAAAGTGGAGTGTTACAACTGCCACATGAAAGGTCACTACTCAAGAGAATGTAGAAGACCAAAGAACCAGGGTGATAAGGGAAGAGGTTTTGAGAACAAGAACAGGGGAAACAATGAGAACAAGAGCAAAGAAGTAGATATCACTGAAACAAAAGCTATGGTAGCTATTGATGGGCTGGGGTTTGATTGGAGCTTTATGGGTGAAGAAGAGTCATCCTCAAATGAAATGGCTTTAATGGCTCTCTCCAACCCTGAGGTACAAATTACTAAATGTTCTGCTACTTGTGAAGTTTTTAAAGAATTAGAAATCTTAAGAAAACTTTATGATGAATTGAAAGTAGAAGAAAGAAAAACTCATCAAGACCTAGTTAATCATAAATGTGGTATGGCCAAACTTGAGAAACAGATAATTCACTTTAGAGAAAATGAACTCACCTTTTCTGACACAAAAGCTATTCTTAATAGAGATATATTCTTAAAAGATGCTGAAATAAATCTGTTAAGAGCTGAGTTTGCTAAAGTGAAACAAGCAAAAGATAATATTCAACTAACTGTTACAACTTTAGAAAATGCTTCTGCATGTACTAAAAGTATAGTTGAAAACCAAATGAACAAGAAAATCAAATATGGGATTGGATAAAACACATGCCCACCTCCTTACAGAGGAGTTCCTTGTCCCCCAGGTTTAGATCTTGCTGAATCAGGTTTACATGAACTCACAAATAAACCACTAGAAAAAGTAAAACCTGTAGAAAATAGTGAACCTTTTGAGAGTGCAAGTGATACTTCACTCTCCAAAGAAAAGGTGCTCACTGATAAGAGCTCAGATGATACATCTATTGAAGGTTGGACATCTGATGAGAATGGAAAAGAAACTGTTTCTAAGAAAAGGAAACAAAGTAGGACCAACCAGTCCTAAAAGTGTAGAAAGTATCACAAAGACTAAAGTTGTTCTAAAAACAGTTGAATGTTGTGCTAAATGTAATAGCAAACCCAGAGGTAGTCATAGAAATAGGAACAATCTTAACTCACATCAACTTGGTGATAACTTTGTTTTGTACAATAAAGCATGCTATTACTGTGGTAGTTTTAATCATACTCATGCTTATTGTAACAATTAGGTTTCTGGGAGTACATCAAGGTCTAAAACAAATAAAACAAACCCCAGAAAAGGTTTTGAGAAATCTAACACACCAAAATTCAATCATAATGTTAGACCAAATGAGCCTGTTTACCCAAAATTCACTACTAAGGGTACAAGTACTACTTTCAAACATGCACCAAAAGTTGTGAAAAGTCATATTGAAAGGAATTTTGTGGTTAAAACACAAGACTGGAGACCAAAACCAAAAGGTCCTGCTAGGCCATATGGTCCTGCTAGACCAAATGGTACTGCCAAATTTGGTACTGTTAGACCAAAAACCACAAAATGTATTAAAAAATGAAAATGCTGTTAAGTCCTCAGCATGTTGGATTTGGAGACCACTCCAATCAAATGGTGCATCAACAGTCCTAAAAAGGTTTGATTACATTGATGCATGAGGCAAACCCAAGTCAGTCATGGCTTGGGTACCCCAAGGAAACTAATATGTGTATACATGTGCAGGAACATTCAAATGATATTGCAGATCAAGGATATGTAGATAGTGGATGTTCAAGGCACATGACAAGCAACATGTCTTACCTCACAGTCTTCAAATCATTTGATGGAGGATATGTTACCTTTGGGGGAGGAATCAAAGGAAAGATTACTGGTAAAGGTACAATTAAAACCAGTAAATTAGATTTTGAAAATGTGTACTTTGTGAAAGAACTACAGTTTAATCTCTTAAGTGTCTCACAAATGTGTGACACAAAGAACAATGTTCTTTTTACTAACACTGAATGCATTGTACTTTCTCCTGATTTTAAAATTCCTGATGAAAGTCAGATTCTTCTTAAAATCCCTAGAAAGAACAATATGTACATTGTTGATTTAAAGAACATTGTTCCTAAAGAGAGTTTAACCTGTCTAGTAGCAAAAGCATCATTGGATGAATCTATGCTTTGGCATAGAAGACATGGTCATGTAAACTTTAAAACAATCAATACAATTTCAAAATATGATTTGGTTAGAGGTTTACCCAAAAAGATTTTTCAAAATGACCAAACCTGTGTTGATTGTCTAAAAGGCAAACAACATAGAGCTTCTTGTAAGCCCAAGACCCATAACTCAATTTCTCAAGCTTTATACATGCTTCATATGGACCTCTTTGGTCCTACTTCTATGTATAGCTTGAATGGTAAAAGATATTGTCTTGTAGTTACTGATGATTACATCAGATTCTCTTGGGTTTTCTTTTTAAGAACTAAGGATGAAACAAGTGAGATCCTTAAGTCCTACATTACAGGAATATAAAACAAAATTGATAAGAAAGTAAAAGTAATTATATGTGACAATGGGACAGAATTCAAGAATAGAGTTACGGATGAATTTTGCAAAGAAAAAGGAATAAAAAGAGAATATAGTGTAGCTAGAACCCCACAGCAAAATGGAGTAGCAGAAAGGAAAAATAGAACACTTATAGAGGCTGCTAGAACAATGCTAGTAGATTCTAAGTTGCCTGTTTCATTTTGGGCTGAAGCAGTAGGTACTGCTTGTTATGTACAGAATAGGGTTCTTGTGATTAAACCTCATAGAAAGACTCCTTATGAACTTTTGTTTGGTAGAACACCATCTCTAAGTTTTATGAGACCTTTTGGACATCATGTCACTATTCTCAATACCAAAGATCATCTAGGAAAGTTTGAAGGAAAAGCTGATGAAGGCTACATGATAGGGTATTCTTTGCAAAGTAAGGCCTATAGGGTGTATAATAGATGCACTAGGCTAGTGGAAGAAAACCTGCACATAGAGTTTCAAGAAAAACTACCAAATGTTGCAGGCACTGGACCAGATTGGTGTTTTAACATTGATAAGCTTTCAGAATCTATGAATTATGTGCCTGTCACAGGTACAAATACTAATGTTAATACAGGTCTTGAAGACAATGTTGAAACAACTGAGGATCAAGATTATATCTTGATGCCAATTTGGACAGGATTGGATTCATCTTCAAGTCATGGAGAGCCTTCAAATACAACAAATGATGGTGTTGAAGATGATCATGGAACTCAAGATCAAGGGAATCAAGAAAATTCTGAAAATGAAAATGGTACTGCAAATTCACAAGATGGTACTGCCAGTTCAACAGATGGTACTGCCAGTTCACAAATTGGTCCTGCTGAACCATTAAAAGTTCTATCAGATGATTCCTTACCAGAAGATGTAGGGATTGGAAACCTTCCAATCTCCTATGATGTTCCTACAACACATAACACAAGAATTCTCAAGGATCACTCCATTGATAATGTGATTGGTAGCATTGATTCTGGTGTTAAAACAAGAACTTAAGTCTTATCTTCAGACAAAGATGGGTTTGTCCTAGCTGTGTATGAAGAAAAGAACCATGAAGTTGCCCACATGTGCCTATTTTCATGCTTTCTCTCTCAAGTAGAACCCAAAAACATTACAAAAGCCTTAGATGATTCAAGCTGGGTTGAAGCAATGCAAGAAGAGCTTCTTCAATTCAAACTGCAGAAGGTTTAGGTACTGGTTGATTTGCCCAAAGGTTACAGGGCAATTGGAACCAAATGGGTTTTCAGAAATAAGAAAGATGAAAGAGGAATAGTGATAAAAAAAACAAAGCCAGATTGGTGGCCCAAGGGTATACTCAAGAAGAAGGAGTGGATTATGAAGAAGTTTTTGCTCTAGTTGCAAGAATTGAAGCAATTAGGCTATTCTTGGCCTATGCTTCTTTCATAGGATTCACTGTCTACCAAATGGATGTCAAAAGTGCCTTTTTATATGGTACTATTGAAGAAGAGGTGTATGTTTCTCAACCTCCAGGCTTCATTGATGCAGAATATCCAGACAAGGTGTACAAGGTTACCAAAGCTCTTTATGGTCTACACCAAGCTCCTAGAGCATGGTATGAAACATTGGCTTTCTATTTATTGGAAAATGGATTTCAAAGAGGCAAGATTGATCCAACTTTGTTCATCAAAAGAACCAAGAAAGATATCTTGCTGGTGCAGATTTATGTTGATGACATTATCTTTGGATCCACAAATCAGGAACTGTGTGTAGAATTTGAAAAACTTATGCATAGTAAGTTTGAAATAAGTTCCATGGGGGAACTTACTTTCTTTCTGGGTCTCCAAGTGAAACAATCAAATGAAGGCATATTTATCAGCCAAGATAAGTATGTAGCAGAGATCCTAAGGAAATTTGGGTTTGCAGATTCAAAGGTTGCAAGTACACCAATGGATCCAGAAAAGGGGTTACACAAAGATGCTGAGGGTGAAGATGTTGATATGCACAACTACAGATCAATGATTGGGTCCCTAATGTACCTTACATCATCAAGACCAGATATCATGTTCTCAGTGTGTGTATGTGCAAGATTTCAAGGAAATCCAAAAGTTTCTCATCTCACAGCAGTCAAAAGGATCTTTAGATACCTCAAGGGCCAGCCTAAGTTGGGTCTATGGTATCCAAGGGGATCATCTTTTGATTTGGTAGCTTATTCAGATAGTGACTATGCTTGCAACTCTAGACAGAAAATCCACAACTGGTGGATGTCAATTTCTTAGCTGTAGACTCATATCATGGCAATGCAAGAAGCAAACAATGGTGGCCAACTCTACAACTGAATCAGAATATGTTGCAAGTGCAAGTTGTTGTGGCCAAGTTCTTTGGATCCAGAATCAATTGCTTGACTATGGGTACAATTTTCTTAACACCATTATTTACATTGGCAATAGCAGTACTATTTATATCATTAAAAACCCAGTTCAACATTCAAAAACAAAACACATTGAAATCAGACACCATTTCATAAGAGATTGCAATGAGAAAAGGTTAATACAAGTTGTCAAAATTGATTCTAAAAATAATTTTGCAGACCTTCTCACCAAAGCTTTTGATTTAGGTAGGTTTAAATATCTGGTAGCAGGTATTGGTATGATAAATCTTTGAAAAACATGTGTTTTGTATATAAATAAACAAGTTCTGGCCTCCAAACATGGTACTGCTAGTTAGTCATAAGGTACTGTCAGTACATAATTGGTACTGCTAGTTCAAAGTTTGCTTTGTTTTTGCTCATCTTGGTGTTTAAATGTTAACAATGCTATAAAACAAGTGCTTTGCACTCTGTTCTTTTGGTTTACAACTAACCATTTCAGGTTACTTAAGATTCCTAACAAAATCAGGATGTGGAAATGGTAATCAGTTCACCAAGTTTTTTTTTCAAAACTTAAGAGCTGGCTAGTCCAAAGCAAACAGCTCTTGGTAAAGACTTCTCAAATCCGTTGATAGCTGATAGTTTGCTAAAAACTATAAGGTAATCAGTTCACCCAGTTTTAAAAACTTAAAGAGCTGACTAGTCCAAAGAAAACGGCTCTTGGTAAAGACTTATCAAATCCGTTGATAGCTGATAGTTTGCTAAAAACTATAAGGGATGTTTTCTAAAATTTCAAATAGACTGCCAAGTTTTATTTCAAGAAAAAGGTACTGGTAGTTCAAATTTTAGTAATGGTAGAGTAAAAAGGTACTGCTACATAGCCGTTGAGTCTGTCAGTTTAAAAATATAGCCGTTGTTTTAAAGGGTATTTTTGTGAATTATTCATGTTTTTCTCGAATTAAGGATATAGTTATTATAATAAAAGATCTTTTTGACCGCCTCTTCAATTACTTATCCATATCTTTTATAGTCGGTCAAAAGTCATTTTTCTCATAATCAATCCTTATCACAATTCACACTCACCTTTCATCTTCTACCAGTACAACAATAAAATCCCACCATCATAATCAAAATTTTCATCAAACCTTTCACCATGGCTCGTCTAAGTTTTGTCAAACGTCACAACCAATTAGCATTTTTGGAAAAGTCTGATGACAATGAAACTTTTCATCAAGCAGTGGATTTTCTAAAAAATTCTTATGTCAGGTTTGCTTTACTCGTGAATCCCACTATTTTTGAATCTCAAATTTCACAATTTTGGCAAACTGCTAGAGTTAACACTCTTAGGAATGGGATTCAAGAGTTAGAGGCCAAAGTGGATGGTAGAACCTTGACTTTTACCGAATCATCCATTAGAAGACATCTTCATTTGGATGATTCAGATGGCATTAGTCAACTGCCTGATACAAAAATCTTTGAAAATTTGACAAAAATTGGGTATAATGTAACTTCTACAAAGCTTACATTTCTTAAAAAGCATTTTACCCCTCAATGGAGATTTTTGATTCATATCATCCTTCATTGTTTAAGCCAAAAGAAAACCTCATGGGAGCAATTTAGTGGTAACATGGCTACAGCTCTAATTTGCCTGGCAACAAACAAGAAATTCAACTTTTCAAAATATATTTTTGAAGGATTGGTTAAAAATGTGGACAGTGAAACAAAGTTTTTGATGTACCCAAGGTTTATTCAGTGCCTCATCAACAAATCCAAACATTTGTTACTTCCCCCAAACAAACCTTTTAAAACTCCCAAACTTACACACAAGGTGTTTTCAAACATGAAAATTGGTTTTCAAGGAGAAGAAGTACCACTTTTGAGGAAATGTTACCACAACATTCTGAAGAACCATCCACATCATCTGATCATTCATCACCACATCCATCACCAGTACCATCCCACTCATCAACAGTACCATCAGTCACACCACCATCACCAGTACCATTACCATCTCACCAACCAACACAAACACCATCTGCAACATCACCATCATTATCACATCATAACTCACCACCACAATCTCCTCCACAACAAAGTGTAGATGCTCAGACTGTCAGGGAATTAAAGGAGCAAGTGCAGCACTTGCAAACTACTCTTGAAAGTCAAAACAAACATTTTACAGAGATCAACACCAAGTTAGTTAAGAGGGTTGAGAAATTAGAGTTGAAGGTGAAATTGTTGAAGGGTAAAAGAACATCTCAGTTGGTTGTTTCTAGTTCCTCAAGTTCAGATGCAGAGGGTTTGGGTCTCTCTTCCAAAAAGGGGAGGATGGGTAGTTCTAAGGATGAAGAAGAGATTCAATTTCAGTTTCATGAAGGAACACAAGTGATTGATGAAGAGCCTGCTATTCAAGAAACAGAGCCTGCTACTCAAGAAAAAGAGCCTGTTAGCTTGAAAGATACTGCTGAAGCAGAGCAAGAGCCTGCTGGGATTCAGAGGCTATTAGCTATGAATTTAAAAGGTTCTGATCAAGTGTCTTACAAAAGAAAGAGAGGATCACAGCCTCAGGGGAGGTTTCTTGTTTTTGATGAACAATCTGCTGCTCCAAGTCCAGTATCATCACCAAAAGACAAGGGCAAGAAAATTGTGGTTGAAGATGAACCAAAGCCTAAAAAGATGAAGCAGAAAGAGCAAGCACAATTGGCTGTAGATGAAAAGTTATCCAAACAGCTTCATGAAGAAGAAGTTTTGAGGGCTGAAGAAGAATCAAGAATGTTGCAAGAAAAGTTTGATGCTCAGCTGCAATACATCATTTCCAATGATCCAATTGTAAGAGGTGAAGCTTACACTCTGGTGTGTGATGAGTCTCTTAGCTCAGATGAAATGACAATCAAACTCATTGATTTCATCACCAAGAAATACAATCAAGAGGCATTGGATGATGTCTATCAGCAGATTCAGAAGAATCAGAAGAAAGGATTTAAAATGCCACATTCTGAAGCAGATCAGAAGAAATTCTTCAAGATATATCTGAAAAGAGAAGTGAACATGAAAGATCATCAACTCAAAGGTAAATCTTTTGATGAATTGAAGCTTCTATACTTAGAGGCTTACAGAAGAAACAAAACCAGTTTTCTCATGGATACACAAGAAAGACCTTCTAAAGAAGAAAAGATGATCAGAAGGAACAAACAACAGACTTGCCTCCTGTTCAATCAAGAGAAATGGTTGTCCATGTTCCATAAGTTATTTTTGCTGAACCCTTACATGCAAGGCATCCAGTCATAGATTGGGAAATCTTCAATGACAAGTTTGGCAAAGCATGGAAGATAACAAGAGTTGGAAATAAGATTGAGATTTTCAAGAACTTTGAAAATCTACTTAGAGCTTGTAGCAGAATGGATTTAGATGAATTATGGGTATTACTTCAAGAGAAGCTGAAAACCAAGTATAAGCATGATGCAAAGGAGCAAGAGCTATGGGTGGAGTTCAGCAGATTGTATGATCCAAATCCTACTGATACACATTGGAAATTTCCTTACTATAATTTATCTGTCACATGGGAATACTTCAGCATGAGTCATGTTCATCATCTTTCCATTCAGAGTGGAATAGAGCTCTTTATGCTAGGTGAGAAGGAGTATCCTTTAAGCTATGAAGTATTATCAGTCTTAATCTCCAACAAGCTATTATGTGAAGAAGAAACTGATGCAGTCAAAAGATTAAAGGAAAGCATATTGGATCAGTATGAAAGCCTAAGGAGAAATAGATAAAGTTTTTAGAAGAGTTCCCTCAAATCCTCAAGGTATAAATTTTATTCACAAGAAACTTGGTTATTTTAAAGGGAATAACAAGTTTAGGGGAGGATTGTTGGGAATAAAATGCACAAAGTAAAGAGTCTGCCAGAAGAGCCTGCTAGTTGATAATTAAGCCTGCCTCTTCAGTTTTGCTGATGTTGAAGATATACTACCAGTACCTTCTGGGTAAGAAGGTACTGCTAGTTAAAGAAGGTCCTGCTAGTATTCACGACAAGTTGTTATATTTTATTTAGAGATATTTAGTTGTATTATTAGTCTTTGTACAAAGTTATACGTTAAGTAGAAGTAGTACAGAAGTCTCAGTAGATAAAATGGAGTGTTTTACCTTGAAAGGTGTAATATTAGGATAAGATAGGTCTCTAATATATTATATTAAGCAACTTGACAACTTGTAATAAGGGCTCCTTATACTATAAAAGGAACCCTTAAGTCACCTTCTTAGATATCTTTCCCATAAACTTCCCATAGTTTTCCATGCATAACTTCCGTCTTTAAACTCTTTCACGTATCAAAGATTCAAGGTTACACTTGTAATCCTGGTGATAGTTTAGATCACCCGTATTATTTCATCAATAATATTGAATCGTTTTGTGTTATTCATGTTGTGTTCATTCTCATTTACTTATTCACCACCTTTGTTCCTTTAGTGTGTTTTAGTAAATTCCGTGTGCTAACTCACATTCATTCATAAATATCCTAAACACATTACTGAGATTAACATCCCAAGTGTTTGCACAAATCAATAGAATCCTTCCACACCCTAGTACACCCCTCCGAGCCTATCTTTTCGTTTCTAACTTTAAGCATCTTACTTAAAGGAAGAATTTGTTACACCTCACTTAAATGTACACCCAAATCGCCTTAGCCTTCCGTGTATGCGCTCATTTTTAGTGCATTATTGTTATTTGTTAAACCCTAAGTTAACTATCTAATTGATTACATGGTTGCTAAGTCGAGTCATATCCTTGTACATATTGTTTTGGGACGATTGGGACTCATGGGTAAAGTACTTGTGTTATGGAGTAATGGGGAAGAACATCATTTATTACCCTCATATGTGCGTTAATCTTAAAAGTGCTCCAAGTGTTTTGATTTTCTTAATTCGAGTCATTAGATTAGTTTATTATAAAGTATGTAAAAATTCAAGTGTAAGGGGAATGTTCATTCCCTATGATGTATTATTTTGGATGGTAGGGTAAGAGTGTATGCGAAAAAAAAAAAAAAAAAAAAAAAAAAAAGAGAAAAAAAACATATGGACTACCATCCCTTTTTATTCTATGTTCATTTTATGTTTTTGTTATTTTTCATTTATAAGCTTAAGTCGAGTCTAGTCTTGGCTTAGGAACGCCATATTGTACATGTAATTAACCAAGATTGTTAACTCGCCACCAGTAAAGACTGCCTATATCCAACAAAACCGTGTATTTCATATCCCTACACCTAACGTTACAACCCTTTAAAAGACCTCTTTGATAGTTTATCCTAGGTGCTTACGCCATGTGGTGGAGGTTTGATCCTTTTCCAAGCCTATGGTAATCTATTTTGCTATGACAGGTAGTGAGAGATGTTTTCCATTTCCATACTGTAATTTATACTTTATTACACCCGAGAGATGTGAGTATCTAAACACTATTTGTGGAGGTGCTAGTGTATGAGCTCCGTGCTTGTCTTTGGTCTTTAGTGGAACGATTATTTGTTGTAATTACTTTTATATTAGTGTTAAATGACCCCAAACTTGTATTTTGATTAGAATAAAAGCGCATTTGCTTGAGGACAAGCAAATCTCAAGTGTAAGGGTATATGATGAGGCGAAAAATACTTTTAGGGGGTCGTTTAAGCCCGGAATTGAATTTAATTGATCAAATATTGCCCTAAATCATTCCTTTTGTGATTTTAGGTACTTTGGGATTGAAATCTGGAAAAGGAAGCAATTCGGACGTTTTTGGAGCATAAAAGTGAAGAAAACGCCAAAGACTTAATTTTCCATGCTGGGAACAGTGTATGACGGCGTCAAGAAGGCAATCCTAACGGCGTTAAGAGTAAAAACCATGACGACCCAGAAGAAACATGAAGGCGTCACAAGTAGACCGTCAAGAGTAAATTGTGTGACGGCCTGCAAACGGGGACTACATGACCGCGTCAGATGTAGATCTAGGCAATCCGAGGAATTATTGGGCGGCGAGATGACGGCGTCAGACATTTGTTCTTGACGCCGTCACCTCCTAAAATCTATATATAGTTTTCTAATTTTCATTCATTGAGAGGAACTTGTGTGGAGAAACCCTAGGGCCGAACCTTGTGCGAATTTTACAGCTTTTCAAGGGTTTTCAACCCTTGAATCCTTACATGTGCTATTGAGATAAGTCTTCTCTTAATTCAATCAATATGTCTATGTGTTGGTTGTCTATATCTTATGCTTGTCTTGATTTCAACATGCTAGGCTAGATTTATCTTGTGTTTGCTTAGATCTAATGAAACCTAGATGTTGATTATGTGTTGATTACTTGTTTATGGTTGTATTGGATGAATGATTTCAATGTTAGGCTTAAGAAAACTGGCAGATCTCCATTTAGTAACATGCTTGAACGTCTTAGGAAACATGAACCGATGTGTACTAGGTTTTATTGGTTGTATTTAATGCATGAGTAAATTCTAATGATCCCATGTTAGGAGCTTCTAGCAGGCTCGACATAGGAGTGAAGTAGGCACTCATAGGATTGGGGAAGTAAGTACGCCACCCCATGAATGGTATTAAGGAATACAATCCGTCATCCACGCAACTATAACAAGTAATTAACGTGTAAAAGATATCTAGGGAGTAGTGAAATCTAAGTAAACACATTTCTCCCACTTATTGCTCACAACTTTAGTTTAATATAGTTTATTTTCATTTTTTTATTTTATTTTGATTGCATCTTTAGTATTGGGTTACTTGATTAGCAACTAATTCCGCCCCAAATCCTTCAAACCCGAGATTTTAATTTGCTTTCCTAAAAATATAAAAAATACAAAAAGAATCATCCCTCATCTCTAGATCTAGTATTTAGGTTTTCTAATCTTAGCGACACTATTCCTAGCTGAACGATCAATTCCCCGGTACTTGTCATTATACTATACTACATCGATCAGGTACACTGCCTGGTGGGGGTTGTAAGCTTCTCAAGATCCCTTGAGAGGTAAAGCCTGGTGCAATCCCTACGCATCAAGCGCCCAGATCCCTGTTCGTATAGCACAGAGGATGCGGAGACTAATAATGAAAACTGCATCCCCATCATTACCTATCCTGAGGAGTTTTTGGTTCACATGGGACTTAGTCGCAACTATTTCCAAGGTTTTGATGAAGTTCCAACATTTCTTGATGAGAGCGGCCGGGGTGGATGCTTATCCTTCCTTATCCTCACGTTTATAATGTAAGCGCTCTTGTATATTTTAACTTTATCAACTAACTTGTTCTTTTCTGTTCGTTCATGTGTTGCGCAGAGATGGACTTGTTTGCTGTGGTGAAGTTGACAAAGCCCACGCAAGTGACTGTAGGTGTGCGCCCCCTGAGGGAGGGTGAATTTCCTATCTTGGAGGCTACCGCCGAACGTCTTCTAGAGCCTGCGCAAGAAGAATCCTCTGATGTTGTGCAGCCTGTTGTGAATGCAACTCCGGTGCAGACTGTTCCCGCGAAGGGAGTTGCGGTTCCTCAGCTCGATGTGCTATTTGTTAGTGCAAGTTTTAAATTTATAAGGATGAGTTACCAAATCTAGAAACAACACATACGAGCAAGTGTACTCGTCCATTATAGCAAGATATGATGGTAAGTCGGGATCGTTCGCAGGGATTTGTGAGTGAATCGAAATATAAGTCTAAAAGTAAATCTCTAATGTACGCAAATAAGATAATAAGCAAATTCAATAAATTAAAAACTACACTTGTTTAGACTAGTTTTCTACTTAATGACACACATGATTGTGATAACTATTGATAACATGTTGGTTGAGATAATTAGATGGTGATCTAATCTATTGTTTCTACAAGTTAAACCTTCGTCAAGATTTTAGTTCATAAAAACAAGCTTTAGGTGTAAACCAATCAATTCAAGATCTATCCAAAGTTCATAAGGTATGGTGGATATCTTAAACACAAGAAAAACTTTTATTACCAATCAAATACTCTTAGGAAATGGTCAATACAAAAGGTAACCTCTTCATAGACAAAAAGGTCACAATCGTTTATAAACATTTAAACTTTTGTCCTACTAAAGGTTTACAAACAATCCGATTTGATGTTATAAAAGCATTCTCATTACAATCATACTTCTTGTTTCTTTGTTTAGTCAAGAATAATTATGGTGAAAAACAATCATTCATAGACAAATGATTATAACTAGTTGAGTAACAACAAATCTTTCGACCTTTGAAACTATTATCAATTAGTTAACCTTGGCTAAACAAATGTCACGATGAAACTTAAGGTACAATTGGTTCTTAGGATTGACTTGAAATTGAATTAAAACATATTATCACAATCATCACTATCACTAAGTATAAAATATCATCAAAACAAGTGTAAAAAGATTACTAGCCACTCATGGCAAACATGCAAATAAACTCAGAATATTTAACATAAGAATCCATGGTTATAAGTCTTACAATGCTTTGAAATTGATAACAAATGACAAGGTATTGATAACCTAAGAGTTGGTGATGATTTCTTAAGATTTTCGGATTCCAAATGTTGCTTCCTTGGTCCTCCAAAGTTCCTGGTTCTTTCTGCACGAATTTTCCTCCTTAGAGAGCTAGAAGATGATAATAATTATTTGTAGTAATGAGAATAAATGGTATCTTCAATTGTGTGTTGAATGGTATTGAGTTATGCACTTTTGAGGTCCCTTATAGGCTTGTCGAACACTCATGGTAATAAATAAGAACTTAAATGCTTGAACTTGGACAATAAGACACTAAAAATGGCCTAGAACCATGGGACAAAAGACCAAGATTCGTGCACAAAAGGTTGGCAAAACATGCAGCTTCGGCCATCCGATCGATTGCGGGTTGGCACCGATCGGTTGGTGAAAGGTAATTATGGCCATCCGATCGGTTTCACACCAACCGATCTGATGGTAAGTTTTGGCAGCTTTGGACTTTAACTTTGACTTGTGTAGCTCTTTATGTACTATCCAAACTTGATTAACTTCTGAACTAGGAACTTTGAGATGACAAAACTTAGGTTCTCATATGAATTACTTCATAGATTGGACTTTTGAGCTTGGGAATCTTCGTGTAATCGCGTATACTTCATTTCCTTCACTTTTTCTCTATTTTTCCTGCATTTGGCTACATATGCTACAAAACATACTTTGATACGATTTAGTGACAAAAGCATATAAAAACAACCAAATAACATACACAAAAACACTAATAACGCTTATAAAAACATGTTAACTTTGAGCGTTATCAAATCCCCCACACTTAAACGTTGCTTGTCCTCAAGAAAATCTAGAAGAAAACTAAATATCCACTTGGTAACCAAAAATGATTAGAAAAATGTGATGCAAATCCACCAAGTACAAGTACAAGATAAGATTCATCCTTTTTAAGCTTGAATGCTGAAAAATCGAGATGTTTGACAATACCCAATGATTTTCTTGCTTGATTAACATTTCTAAACACCTCACGAAAAAGAAACAAAGTATAAATCACTCAATCACTCATTTATTTAGATAGTGGAGTAAATAAGAGAAATCACACTCATTGCTCAGTCACGATCTAATTATTACCATAAGCTTGCACAAGAAACAAAACTACACCGCAATGGCGTAAGCACCAAGTCTACATATCAAAGAGGTCTTTTATTTGGGTTATAATGTAAGGCTTAGGGTTGTACCAGGCTTATGTTTAAACATCTCATACAAAAACATAATAGATTACTGGCGCGAGTTCTTGATTACTCAAAAACCGGATAGTCACTACAATATTCTTGTACTTGATATTCTCACAAAGCCATTACAATATCCGGATAGATAAAGTAATTTGGTAAGGGTAGGGATAAGGCATGGGAATATTTACGAAATTGGTTTTTAAAAGAAAAATAAAGTAAAGTCTAAGTCTCATTGTTGCTAGCCACCAAACAAACCACAAACCCATAAATGATTATAGTTACAATCTTCCTCTTCTTCAAATAACGATACATCGATTCGCCATAACAATATTCTTTATACTTAGCACATTGGCTAACAACATATCACAAGATTTCCTTTATTCACATATATAGCACATTTGCTATAATTGTCACCTTATAGTTGCGATGACTTCTTTTTTTTTTTTTTTTTTTTTTTTTTTTTTTTTTTTTTGCAAATAAAAATAAACTCCCCCACACTTCGCATAAGCATCACCACAACAATACAAATAAGAAGCTGCAGTCTCCGTCTTTGTTGGAATGGCACACACATGATTGGTGAAGTGTGGCTAACTAATAATCATCAGAAACTATCCAACAACCAAGCAACTAGCAACCCACCATTTAGACTTTGACAAGGTTAGGCTAAGGTTTAAAGTGTAAAATATTTTTGCATTTTTCTGGATTTATTAAAAACGAAAAGGATGGCTCGAAGGGTGTAACTAAGGGTATCTAGCGTTAAAAATGAACGCTAACAAAAGGGTTAAAAATTGGAAATTAACTAATCAATGTGACTAGCTAAAAATCAATAATGAAGGCTATTTGGTTAAAATCCTAAAGTTGCCTCTTATCACGTATGCAAACTTATATTACAAAAAATGTAATCTCACAACGGCCTCGTAATGATTTACAAGCACAAGTTCTAGAATAAATAAAATCATCGGCACACTCATAACAAAAGATTCAAGCATAAAAGATGTATGCTAGATATGAAATAGGCTCAAATCCTCACAATTTAGTGGAAAGGGTTATAATATGCGCTAGCAAATGTTATCAATCCCAGAATGGATTGCAATATTAATCGGGACACATCTCAAATTTTCAAAAATTACTAATTTTTACCAGTGGATTGATCCAGTTATTCTAATTAATTATTCCTAAAAGCGTGAAAACAATTAGATTACAAGGACAAACAAAATTTAAAAATTAAATCGATATTAGTCTTAATTTCTTATTTTACCTACTCACCCCCCCCCCCACACTTAAGTTAAACATTGTCCTCAATGTGATAAATGAAAAAGCATAAAAGTAGGGAAAATGAGAAAATAAACCGTGATATCCGGTGTTATCCAATCTTCTGTTTCTTGTAGTCAATACCTATATTATTAGAAACAAAAACAAACAAACAAAAAGCATTGCAGTTTTATTCAAATTAGTGGTACACCCCCACACTTAAGTTCGACCAAGTAGTAAAACTTTGGGGTATAATCACTGAAAATCAAAAATAAAAAATAAAATACACGGGTTGCCTCCCGAGAAGCGCTTGTTTTATTAACGAGTCCTCATCCGGACTCAAACTTCGGAATAGATTATGAAGTTTTAGTGTTATGTTTCCTTTTAGGGATATACAACACATTTCCTATCACAATTCCCTCTCCTGTTTCATCTATGTTTTCCAATTTAACATTTTCCCATGCTCTAGGAAGAGCATCATAGATAAAACCATTACTGTGTGCCCAAGGAACCATTTCCTTGTGTGGAGCCATGAATGTGATAGCTTCATATTCAAATTCGGTTGAAATTTCTTCATTAGAAATCATGTTTAATTGCTCCTTATCATAATAGAGTTTAATTCGGTGCCCATTTACAATGAAACTTCCACCATGTTTGTCATAAAGTTCAACATAACCTGATGGAAATCCATGTTTCACTATATATGGTCCAAACCATTTTGGCTTGAGTTTCGGAGCTTTAAACTTGTATTTCATATTGAAAAGCAGAACTTTATCTCCAGTTTTGAATTGTTTTCGAATTCTCAGCTTTCTATCGTGATAAGCTTTGGTTCTTGCTTTGTATAGCTTGGAGTTTTTATAAGCTTGAAGTCTTAACTCATCAAGTTCATGTAATTGCAAAAATCTCTTTTCTCCAGCTATTTTTAAATCAGGATTACAGCTTCTTAATGCCCAATAAGCACGGTGTTCAAGTTCGAACGGTAGATGACATGTTTTCCCATACAAGAGTCTGTACGGTGTCGTACCAATTGGTGTCTTATATGCCATACGAAATGCCCATAGAGCGTCATCTAATTTCCTTGACCAAACGGAAGGATTGTCTTTAACCGTTTTTTCAAGTATTCTTTTTATAGCTCTATTGGTATTTTTGACTTGACCACTAGTTTGTGGATGATAAGCTGTAGCAAAACGATGATGAACTTCATATCGTTTCATTACTTTCTCCATTTGTTTATTACAGAAATAGGATCCTCTATCACTTATTAAAGCTTTAGGAATTCCATAGTGAGCAAAAAGCTTTTTGAGAAAGTTGACAACAACTCGTGCATCGTTAGTAGGAAGAGCTTCAGCTTCAACCCATTTAGAAACATAATCGATTGCAACGAGGATATATTCGTATTTGTGTGATTTAGGGAAGGGTCCCATAAAATCAATTCCCCAAATATCGAATATTTCACAGACCTGAATGCTCTTTTGAGGCATTTCGTCTCTTCGTGAAAGGTTACCAGATTTTTGGCACGCATCACAGTTTTGAACAAGAGTATACACTTCTTTGAAAATTGTAGGCCAATAGAATCCAGCATCAAAAACTTTTCTAGCTATAGTGGAAGGACCATAATGTTCCCCAGTTGGGCCATGATGACATTCATCAAGAATTTTTCTTGTTTCGGCACCCGAAACACATCTTCGTATCATTCCATCCTTGCACATCTTAAAAAGATAAGGTTTCTCCCAATAATAGTGTTTTAGTTCTGAAAAGAACTTACTACATTCGTAGTGACTCATCCCTTTTTTAAGAATGTCTCCTGCAAGATAATTTGCGTAATTTGCAAACCATGGTATTTCCTCATCATCGTCTTTATCTATCGTCATGAGAGTTTCTTCTGGAAAATAATCATTAATTTCATTTTCTTTTAATTCTTCCAAATTTGGATTCTCGAGACGTGATAAATGATCAGCTGCAAGATTTTCTGCTCCTTTCTTATCTTTTATTTCGATATCAAATTCTTGCAGTAATAAAATCCATCTGATAAGACGTGGTTTTGCATCTTGTTTGGTAAACAAATATTTGAGTGCGGAATGATCGGTAAAAACTATCATTTTTGAAAGCACAAGATAAGATCTGAATTTGTCAAATGCAAAAACTACGGCTAATAATTCTTTCTCCGTAACCGTATAGTTTTGTTGAGCATTGTTGAGTGTTTTACTAGCAAAGTAAATAGGACGAAAATGTTTTCCTTCACGTTGTCGTAAAACAGCTCCAACAGCGAAATCGCTTGCATCACACATGATTTCAAATGGTAGTGACCAATTAGGTGCAACCATAATTGGGGCACTAGTCAATTGACTTTTCAATGTTTCGAAAGCTTTAATGTAGTCAGCATTGAAATCAAATACAGAATCCTTTTCTAAAAGTTTAGTCATAGGACGTGATATTTTTGAAAAATCTTTGATAAATCGGCGGTAAAAACCGGCATGTCCTAGAAAACTTCTAACAGCTTTAATTTCACCATTGTGGGTAATTTGGTGATAACATCTATTTTAGCTTTGTCAACTTCCATTCATGAACTTGATATCTTGTGTCCTAACACAATTCCTTCAGTTACCATGAAATGACATTTTTCCCAATTAAGAACTAGATGTGCAGCTTCACATCTTTCAAGCATTTTATCGAGATTGGAAAGACAAGTTTCAAAAGAATCACCAAAAACTGAAAAGTCATCCATGAAAACTTCCATAGATGTTTCAAGCATGTCTTGAAATATTGCGATCATACATCTTTGAAAAGTTGCAGGTGCATTACATAGACCAAAAGGCATACGCCGGTAAGCGTAGGTTCCAAAAGGACATGTAAATGTGGTTTTCTCTTGATCGGCTGGATCGATAGGAATTTAGAAATATCCCGAAAAACCATCAAGGAAGCAAAAGTATTTGTTTCCTGCTAATCTTTCGAGCATCTGATCCATGAACGATAAAGGAAAATGATCTTTCCTGGTGGCTTTATTAAGTTTTCTGTAATCAATACATACTCACCATCCAATGACAGTTCTAGTAGGAACTAACTCATTCCTTTTGTTTGTCACTACAGTCATTCCTCCTTTCTTTGGAACACAATGAACTGGACTCACCCATGGACTATCCTCAATAGGATAAATAATTCCTACGTCAAGAAGTTTAATGATTTCCTTCTTAACAACCTCTTTCATATTTGGGTTGAGTCGACGTTGTCTTTCTACAACGGGTTTAGAACCTTCTTCACAATTGATTTTGTGTTTGCAAAAATCAGGACTAATTCCTGGAATATCCGAAGTTTTCCACGCAAAAGCGCGTTTATGCTTCTTAAGAACAGAAACGAGTCTTTCTTTTTGATTTGTTTCTAGCAACGACGATATGACTACTGGAAGAAGTGAATTTTCTTCTAAGTAAGCATATTCGAGATTATTGGGAAGGGTTTTGAGTTCCAAATCAGTAGGTGGTTCTTCTAGAGATGATTTGATTTTTAATTGATCTTTCTCAATGATATCTTCAAATTTCTCTTCTTCCTCTTCTTCTACTTTTATTTCCATGAATTCCTCAAATTCTTTATCAGAATCTGTCTCACTAATCTTTTCTGAAGTAGTCATGAATGGTTTTGAATCGTCAAGTAATGCATCCAATTCTTCTTCAGTGACTTCATCAATTACATCGATGTTATAGCATGTGTCATCACTGGAATTTGGATATTTCATTGTTTTATCGATTAAGAACGTAATTCGATCTTCTCCTACTCCAAGATTTAGTTCTTTACCTTTAACTTTAATCATTGCATCAGCAGTGTTTTAGAAAGGTCTTCCTAAGATTAAGGGTACTCGACTATCTTCTTCCATTTCTAAGATGACAAAATCCACAGGAAAAACAAATTTACCAACTTGAACAAGCATATTTTCAGCAACCCCAACAGGATATTGGTATGTATGGTTGGCTAATCGTATACTCATCTTAGTAGGTTTCAATGTATTGATGGAAAGTTTAGAATACAACGAGTAGGGCATCAAATTGATACTTGCACCTAAATCGGCTAAAGCATCACATGTGATGTTGTTTCCTAATGTACATGGTATAAGAAAACTTCCGGGATCTCCAAGTTTTGGTGGAATTTTGTTTTGAATTATAGCAGAGCATTCTTCATTAAGAACGGTAGCGGAAATTTGTTCTAACTTGTTTCGATTATTAAGAAGTTCTTTCAAAAATTTCCCATAATTGGGCATTCCAGCTAGAACATCAACGAGGGGTACGTTAATTCTAACTTCTTTGATCATCTCTAAAAACTTCTTATTTCGCTCCTCTCTTTTCTCTTTTCTTAGGGCTTGTGGATATGGTATTTTTGGTGTATAAGGCTTTATTGGTGGAATGACTGGTTTTTGGGTTGGTTCTTTTTCAATTGCTTCTTCCTCCTCTTCTTGAATAAGAGTATTATCGGTAGGAATGGGTGGTGGATCATACGAAAGACCACTTCGAGTGAATACAGCATTGATATGCTCATTTCTGTTGTGTGGTGGACGATAATTCTTATCGCTTGATCCAGATGGTTTTGGATTAGATTGGGTGTTACTTGGTAATGTACCAGGAATTCGAGAAGAAAATTGATCAGAAAGTCTACCAAATTTTTGTTCAAGATCCTGAATAGAAGCTTGATGATTTTTCTGACCTTGCTCAACTTTGGTTTTGAGATTGAAAAATTGAGTTTTTACGAACTCATTTGTGGTTCTTTGAGCATTTACGAATTCTCGCATCATTTTTTCGAAATCAGATTCTTCCTTTTTATCTGAATTTGTTGGGTTTGGATTTTCTGTTCTAGGTTGAAAATCACGGTTTTTATCCCTTTGTTGGCGATCTTGCCAATTTCCAGAACTTCTTCCGTAATAATTACCACGAAAACTTCCTCCACGATATCCTCCTTGGACATAATTGGCTTCCCCTTCATTGGGTCCATTCATAGGTTGGTCATCACACTCGGATGATGTGTGATTTCCTCCACAATTATTACAGCCATCTCGCATTTCTTTCATTTCTCCTTTTATATCTTTGTATTGCGAGTCCATTTTAGAAGACAAGGCTTCTATTTTGTCCATGAGTTTTGAATTATCTGAACTTTCGGCAAAAGCAACGGTTTTCCGTAAGGGTTTGGTTTTGGAATCTTTTGACCAATCGAGTTTAAGAAGTACTCGATCTTCAAGAAGTTGATATACCTCGTTAGGTGTTTTGTAAAGGAAAATTCCTCCGGCATCAAGGATTGCTTGAGATTCTTCATCAAGACCATGATAAAAGATTTGGATTATTGTTCCTCGTCCTAAATTATGACCATGACAACTTCGAAGCAAATCTTTCATGCGAAGCCAAGCTTCAACAAGAGATTCATTAGGATTTTGTGAAAATGCACGGATTTCTCCCATTAACCTATCATACATGGCAGGTGGAAAGAATCGGCTTACAAAAGCTTGCCTCATCTCTTCCCAAGTATTAATAGTTCCTGGGGTTAATTCGTTATACCATACTTTGGCATCTCCGACGAGTGATGATGGAAAAAGTTTGAGCTTGATAGCATCGACATTAGTGTCTCCATAACGAAACATGCCACAAATTTCAATGAATTCGGCAATGTGTTTATGCGGATCGGCCCGCGAACGACCATCGAATTGACGGTCTTTGATCATAGAAAGATGGTGACCTTTAACGGTAAAATTTTCACCAAGGTCGGCGACAACAATAGCAGCTCCAGGAGTGGGTGCTACGGTTCTATTGGCGGCCCACATGGGTAAATCGTCAGCCATGGGTAATGGTTCAAAAAGATTAGAAATTGGGTGTTCTTCGGAAAAATTATCAAACCAATTAAGAATAGTTGAAGATCTCTTCTTACGAAACAAACTTTCGGGATCGGATAAAGGTGTACTAAGCTTTTTAATAGTAGAACGAGTGTTCATACAACTATAAAGAGAATCGAGTTAATTACCTAAACAAAAGAACAAGAAGAATAAAAAACATAAAAAATTCAAACCGAATCGGTTGAGAATCAAACCGATCGGTTGGACGCTACGGTAAAATTAAAATTTGAGAAACCGAATCGGTTGGAAGAGAAACCGATTGGTTGGTCAGCTCGAATTTATTGTTATTTTTTTTAGAAAACGAACACGAAAAGAAAAGAACTTTAAAACTTAAAGAAACACGATCAAAATCCCCGGCAGCGGCGCCAAAAACTTGATGTGCTATTTGTTAGTGCAAGTTTTAAATTTATAAGGATGAGTTACCAAATCTAGAAACAACACATACGAGCAAGTGTACTCGTCCGTAATAGCAAGATATGATGGTAAGTCGGGATCGTTCGCAGGGATTTGTGAGTGAATCGAAATATAAGTCTAAAAGTAAATCTCTAATGTACGCAAATAAGATAATAAGCAAATTCAATAAATTAAAAACTACACTTGTTTAGACTAGTTTTCTACTTAATGACACGCATGATTGTGATAACTATTGATAACATGTTGGTTGAGATAATTAGATGGTGATCTAATCTATTGTTTCTAAAAGTTAAACCTTCGTCAAGATTTTAGTTCATAAAAACAAGCTTTAGGTGTAAACCAATCAATTCAAGATATATCCAAGGTTCATAAGGTATGGTGGATATCTTAAACACAAGAAAAACTTTTATTACCAATCAAATACTCTTAGGAAATGGTCAATACAAAAGGTAACCTCTTCATAGACAAAAAGGTCACAATCGTTTATAAACATTTAAACTTTCGTCCTACTAAAGGTTTACAAACAATCCGATTTGATGTTATAAAACCATTCTCATTACAATCGTACTTCTTGTTTCTTTGTTTAGTCAAGAATAATTATGGTGAAAAACAATCATTCATAGACAAATGATTATAACTAGTTGAGTAATAACAAATCTTTCAACCTTTGAAACTATTATCAATTAGTTAACCTTGGCTAAACAAATGTCACGATGAAACTTAAGGTACAATTGGTTCTTAGGATTGACTTGAAATTGAATTAAAACATGTTATCACAATCATCACTATCACTAAGTATAAAACATCATCAAAACAAGTGTAAAAAGATTACTAGCCACTCATGGCAAACATGCAAATAAACTCAGAATATTTAACATAAGAATCCATGGTTATAAGTTTTACAATGCTTTGAAATTGATAACAAATGACAAGGTATTGATAACCTAAGAGTTGGTGATGATTTCTTAAGATTTTTGGATTCCAAATGTTGCTTCCTTGGTCCTCCAAAGTTCCTGGTTCTTTCTGCATGAATTTTCCTCCTTAGAGAGCTAGAAGATGATAATAATTGTTTGTAGTAATGAGAGTAAATGGTATCTTCAATTGTGTGTTGAATGGTGTTGAGTTATGCACTTTTGAGGTCCCTTATAGGCTTGTCCAACACTCATGGTAATAAATAAGAACTTAAATGCTTGAACTTGGACAATAAGACACTAAAAAGGGCCTAGAACCATGGGACAAAAGACCAAGATTCGTGCACAAAAGGTTGGCAAAACATGCAGCTTCGGCCATCCGATCGGTTGCGGGTTGGCACCGATCGGTTGGTGAAAGGTAATTATGGTCATCCGATCGGTTTCACACCAACCAATCGGATGGTAATTTCTGCCAGCTTTGGACTTTAACTTTGACTTGTGTAGCTCTTTATGTACTATCCAAACTTGATTAACTTCTGAACTAGGAACTTTGAGATGACAAAACTTAGGTTCTCATATGAATTACTTCATAGATTGGACTTTTGAGCTTGGGAATCTTCGTGTAATCGCGTATACTTCATTTCCTTCACTTTTTCTCCATTTTTCCTACATTTGGCTACATATGCTACAAAAACATACTTTGATACGATTTAGTGACAAAAGCATATAAAAACAACCAAATAACATACACAAAAACACTAATAACGTTTATAAAAACATGTTAACTTTGAGCGTTATCACAACCCGTGCGCACTGAGTCGTCTGACAGTGTTGGGATCCTCAAGGTTGACACCGACTATGAAGAGGAGCACCAGGGTGCTAAGTGCAAGGCTGCTGATGATGGTGGTGAGCGTACCTCCAAGCGCAGACATCATACTATCATTGTGGATGAGTCCACAGATGAGGAAGCGTCGATATCCTTTGCTGCGCATGATACTGCTGAGACTTCACCTCCTACGTGAGTGATGATTGTTTTATTATCTATTTTCTTTTTCCTTGTTCGCCATACAATGCCTTGACTTCTTTCTGTTTGCGTGTAGTGACAAAGCTGCAGGGGGTGATGCAGCGTTTGTTGAGGGGTCGGTGCCACCCTAAGCGACTCATTATCATGTGGAGGAGCCGTTGAGGATGGGTGAGGAGATGTCTGCACAGCAACTGATGGAAGAGTTGGGTGCGGCTGCTGATCGTCAGGCTGAGTTGGTTACTCAGCTCAAGGCTCGATATGTTGGTGAAAATAGCAGCCTCACACAGAAGGATGAGGAGATTGCACTGCTGAGGGCGCAATTGGCTGATGCGCAGACGGATGTAGAGTCCACAACTGCGCACGCTAGGAGGCTTGCGGATGAGAAGTTGTCCTTGATGGTGGAGATGAAGTACGAGCGTGCTTCTGCTGAGCTGTACAGGTCTAGCTGCACCTGGAGGTTGAAATACTTGCAAGAGAATAGGAGCAAGCATTTTGCCCAGCTTGATGAATTCTGCGAGCGTGTGGAGGCGGCTCTCAAGGTGCAGGAGAGCAAGCTGCGCAAGTTGAGTATTGAGTACGATGAGGAGCTGTATCCTCATCTAGTGTCCTCTATTGCTGAGCGCGGGTATTTATTTCTTCTTTTTTTTACTCCTTTGTTATCTTCTGACGTGTGCGTTGTTGTATTCACAAGTGGTTGATCAGTCATGGTCTGCGTTTGGCTACCATGGGCACGCTGGAGTCCCAGGAGGTTGTGGAGGCCTTTGGGAAGGTTGTGCAGTGCGCCATGGCGCGTGGCAAGGCTCAGGCTGTGGAGGAGCTTCATGAGAGCAAGATGTTGACGGTGCCACTTGCAGAAGTGCCTGGTTATAAGGCAGATGCTTATGATGAGCTTGTGGAGGCCATGGAGAAGATGAAGGTCTTCGATTTTCCCCACATCGCCCAGTTAGAGCGTGATCAAGATTATCCTATCAGCGTGATCATGTAGGGCCTGACTCTGGCCAGACACATAGCCGAAGATGCGGAGGCGCAGCCTGACTTCTTTTTGAAGCCAGATGAGTCGCAGCTGAAGGTGCCTATCTTTGCTCGCCCCCGCCACATGCTCAATCCCTTCGCTCTTGAGAAGGAAATATCCTTGAAGAAGTCTTTGGTAGCGCACGCGACAAGGCTTGCACATAAATAGGGCGTGAAAGGGAAGGCTATTCTCTGCGGTGTTGGCGCGGCCCATCTCCCCAGGTTTGATGGGATTCCCGTCAGCGTACCGACAGTATCTCAGGAGGATAGCAGTCTGTTGAGAAGGCTGAGTGAGGTTGGGGAGTTGGCGTCTACGGCTAGTAGCTCAGGTCATAGACGCGCTCGTAGCATGTAGATGTCTTATGGATTTATTTTTTGTTGTATATATTGGATCTGTAACGCTTGGTTGATGAATAATAATATTTATCTTTTTTGTATGCCTTGTTTGTATTATTTGTACTTGGATTGTTTGTTTTTTTTCACTAAAGATTTCCAAGAGTCAAATTGAAACCTATACATACTTAGGATGATTTGTATTAAGTGCATAACTTAACAAAAAAAAATCATAAGGGTATGGATAGACTTGCATTGTGCTGCAAATACAATATCAATTGACCAAGAGTCTTGGTTCGTAAATTGCTAAACATGTACAGTGTACGTTATGTTGCGTATCCTTCTTGGGATGTGCATTAAACTTACTTCAACGTCTTGAAAGTAAGGTGTTTAGCAAATGATGAGGCGAAAAATGAACCGTTTTTAGGGGGTCATTTAAGCCGGAATTCGAATTTATTTGATCAAATATTGCCCTAAATCGTTCCTTTTGTGATTTTAGGTACTTTGGGAGAGAAATCTGGAAAAGGAAGCAATTCGGACGTTTTTGGAGCATAAAAGTGAAGAAAACGCCAAAGTCTTAATTTTCCTTGCTGGGAACAGTAGGTGACGGCGTCAAGAAGAAAATTTTGACGGCGTCAAGAGTAAGTTCCATGACGATCCAGTACAGATTTGACGGCGTCACAAGGTAGGGCGTCAAGAGGAAAAAGCATGACGGCCTGGAAACACATAACACTTGACGGCGTCAGAACTAGATCAAGGCAGTCCGAGAAGTATTTTGGCGGCGAGATGACGGCATCACAAATTTGTTCTTGACGCCGTCAGACCCTATTTCCTATATATAGTTTTCTAATTTTCAAATTAAAAAAAAGGAGAAGTTTTGGAGAAACCCTAAGGCCGAACTTGGTACGAATTTTACAAGTTTTTCAAGAGTTCTCAGCCCTTGAACCCTTTCATGTGTAATTGAGATAAGTGTTCTTTTAATTCAATCAATATGTCTATGTGTAGGTTGTCTATATCTTGTTCTTGTCTTAATTCCATCATGCTAGGCTAGATCTATTTTGTGTTTGCTTGGATCTAATGAAACCTAGATGTTAATTATGTGTTGATTACTTGTTTATGGTTGTATTGGATGAATGATTTCGATGTTAGGCTTAAGAAAACTGGCAGATCTCCAAATGGTAACATGCTTGAACGTCTTAGGAAACATGAACTGACGTACACTAGGTTTTATTGGTTGTATTTAATGCATGAGTAAATTCTAATGATCCCATGTTAGGAGCTTCTTAGCCGGCTCGACATATGAGTGAAGTAGGCACTCATAGGATTGGGGAATTAAGTGCGCCACCCCATGAATGGTATTAAGGAATACAATCCGTCATCCACGCAACTACAACAAGTAATTAACGTGTAAAAGATATCTAGGGAGTAGTGAAATCTAAGTAAACACAACTTCCCCACTTATTGCTCACAACCTTAGTATAATTTAGTTTATTTTCATTTTTAGTATTTTATTTTGATTGCATCTTTTGTATTTGGTTAGTTGATTAGCAACTAATTCCACCCAAATCCTTCAAAACCCGAGATTTTTACTTGCTTTCTAAAAAATACAAAAATACAAAAATAATCATCACTCACCTTTAGAACTAGTATTTAGGTTTTCTAATCCTAGCGACACTATTCCTAGCTGAACGATCAATCCCCCAGTACTTGTCACTATACTGTACTACAACGATCAGGTACACTGCCTGGTGGGGTTGTAAGCTTCTCAAGATCCCTTGAGAGGTAAAGCCTGGTGCGATTCCCACGTACATCAAGTTTTTGGCGCTGTTGCCGGGGAATAGTTATTGTCTAGGTTAGAATCTCTTTTTATTAGGTCTACTTGCTAGATTCCTTTTTAGTAAGATTTTATTTTTATTTTTAGGATTTCTTTAGTCTATCTTATTTCTTTGTGTTTTTGTTCGTAACTCTTCACCACCCGACATCATGGACGATGGGAACATCTTTGAACCCGTCATCCCACCACAACAAAACCCACCACTAGAACCTCTTAGGCCCCGAACCTTAGGAGAGTATTCCCGACCTAGCCACCAAGGCTACCGAAACACCATTGAACTCACCGGAGCCAATGTGACTCCCTTGCGATCCGACACCATCTGGTTGGTGCAAAGCGGATGTGCATTCCATGGACTTCGTTTCGAAGATCCAAACCAACATCTTAAGGACTTCCTCAAAATCGTAGACTCCATAGACCTAGATGTTGAAACTAGAGAGACAACCCGATTACGCCTATTCCAATTCTCTCTACGGGATCAAGCTAGTCAATGGCTTGAGCGTTTACCCGCGGGATCCATCACCACATGGGATAACCTCACCAATCGTTTCCTTACTCAATTCTTCCCACCGAGGAAGACTGCAATGCTTAGAAATGACATTTTGATGTTTGAACAATAGCAGGGTGAAACTTTCTACGAAGCTTGGGCCCATTTTAAGGATCTCCTCCATAAGGTCCCTCATCATGGTATAAACCTTTGGTTATTAGTCCAGATTTTCTACGACCATGTTGACTATCACACTAAGCGCACAATCGATAGGGCCGCGGGAGGTAAACTGCGTGATAAGAATGCCGAGGAGTCTTAGGCAATTATCGAGGAGCTCGCCGCTGATAATCATGAGATGTGGGAGTTTAATCATACAATAAAAGCGGCCATCAATGCAGTCTCAACATCTGGAGGAACCACCAAAATCCCTGATGAACTCCTATGCAAACTCGAGGCAAAAGTTGACTATTTTGAGGAAAGGCAAAGGAGACCTTTAAGTCTTAGACAGGCTACTGTCAATTCTGTCTCGAAACCAACTTCAACACCATTATCTGAGTCTTAGGCAATTATCGAGGAGCTCGCCGCTGATAATCATGAGATGTGGGAGTTTAATCATACAATAAAAGCGGCCATCAATGCAGTCTCAACATCTGGAGGAACCACCAAAATCCCTGATGAACTCCTATGCAAACTCGAGGCAAAAGTTGACTATTTTGAGGAAAGGCAAAGGAGACCTTTAAGTCTTAGACAGGCTACTGTCAATTCTGTCTCGAAACCAACTTCAACACCATTATCTGAGTCACCCTCTAGAGAAAATGTCGAGACTTTCAAAACTATGCCCCACCTTGTTCCCCTCCCGAGGAGCTTAGCTCGGAGTTTGAAGCTAGGATGAGAGAATATATGGCAACTCACTCAAATCGGCTTGCTAGATTCGAGGAAGCAGTCTATAAGCAAAAAGAGGAGATGCAGGAGAAAATGAATGAGATGATGAGTCTATTAGAGGAGTATGCCAACCAGAGAACCCCCAAAACAATGCTACTAAGGAAAGAAAGCGCCACTCCCACTACCCAATTTGTTAATTCCATCACAATTGTCCACAAGGATAACGAGAAGGTAGAAGCCCTTACTAAACAGACCTTAGAAAAACCACCAGAATTCCAACCCTTGAGTCACTACCTGAAACATGATATAAACGAAAACACCATAACAAATTGGATTAAGGGTGATGGGCGTAACCAACCTTCCAAATAGGGTTCGGAGAAAGAGGAAAAGGCAAAAGATGAGTATGATACGTTACCTGGGGGATCAGTATTCGAGAGGCTGTTGGTACAAAAAGTGGCTACTAAACAGATAGCATGTGGGAACTTTGAGATACCAACTAGCATCGGGGATTTGAAATATCTTAGTGCTTTCGCCGACCAAGGATCGGAAGTAAATCTTATGCCCCTAACTATTTACATCCAACTAACGTCAAAAATGCCAGCCACTACTCGTGTTAGGTTGTCCCTCGCTGGACACTCGTACGTATACCCCCTAGGAATCGCAGAAGATGTATTAATTAATGTCGCAGGGATCATGTACCCTGTTGATTTTATGATCATCGATGATAAAGGAGATGGATGCATGCCAATAATCCTTGGGGCACCATTCCTCGCCACCGCTAGGGCTGTCATTAAGTATGAAGGTAGGAAAATTGAGCTCAAATCTGGAAAAAGAAAGATTAGCTTCCCCATGACTCCGCGAAGTGGGCATGAGAGTTTGAGTTGGAGAAAGATCAAAAAAAACATTGACACGACACCCATTCGTGTTCAGAATAAAATTCTTGCATGGGAGGCAAGAATCAAAAGCTATAAGGAGGCTAAATATGAAAGAAGCAAAAGCAATAAGGTTCAGGTCGAATTCGAACACACTCAACCCGCAGAAAATCATGTACCATTTGAGGAAGGGAACTTGGTACTCTTGAGACACTTGGAAACAAAGATACCACCCGATAAACCAAGTCCTTGGTGGTATGGGCCTTTCACAATTGAAGGCGTGAGCCAAGATGGAATGGCTAACTTAAGAAGTGAAGTGGGTGGAATGGTGATTGCAAGTATCGATAGGTTAAGGCACTACCACCATAACAGTAATGATCATAACTACATGGGGTATATCATTTCAAGGGATGAGGTCACGTAGTAACCCATGACCTTGAGTCTAGCTACAAGACTCATAAATAAAGAAAAGCGCTTCTTGGGAGGCAACCCATGTTTTTGTGTGATTTTATTTTGTTTGTTTGTTATTTGCTTCCGTATGCATGCTTTATTTTTATTGTTGGTAGATCATGTTTCTCAATTAAATAGTGGAAATACTTTACTTTGTTGTTTTGGCCTAATCTTAACTCCACCTAAAAGTATTTTTGCAAAAGATAAGTGTAAGGGGAAACCCTAAATATGTTTTTAAGAAACAAACCGATCATGATTCTCCACAATATTAAATGAACATGTATATTCATATTTGTTAGAGTCAAATGCTTGTATCGAGTCATAATGAAGTTTTGCAGGATTTTCCAGGAAGTAGGACCAAGTTTTTCTAGAAATTTTCCGGAAACTTAACATAAGAATTTCTGCAGGTCACTTCTGACGGCGTCACGAGTTAATTCTTGACGGCGTCACGTGTAAAAATCTGGAAATTTTACCAGTTTCATTTTTCTAACGGAGTCTTATGGTTTTTGTGAATTATTAAGTTTTATAATCTCCAGGAAATCTGCAAACTTCATTCCACAAGCATTATATCTTATTTTGTTTTCTAGGATTTAGTAACTTATATAGGATGCCGCCGATTTTATGCGAGGTTGTCTTGTTTGTTTTCTCAGGATTTACAGGTTACGTATGACAAGAAGATGATTATTATTCTGGAAGGGAAGCTTTGATTGTTCATTTTCTTGGAGGAAGATCTAACCTGGCCACCTTATTATCCATACCGAGCGAATCAGGGGAGTATTTGATTTCATTCCTTTTACTTATTTCACTTTTACATTCTTTACTTGAACATTGGGGACAATGTTCATCTTAAGTGTAAGGGGAGGGTAAAAAGATGATACCTTACATATGCACTTTCGCTTGAGTTTGTTTTGTTTGATGGTAGATGTGTAATAAAACTATGAGAAATACTTGTTAGTGCAATTTTAGCGCCAAATTTAAAATTTTTTACAACATTTAGGAGTGAAACTTTAGCCATAGCAAGCGTCTCATGGATAGGAGATTGTATGACTAGCACATAACCGTATATTCAGAAAAATTTTCCACCCAAATATGTGAGGTTCGCCTTTAGATTTGATAGGAAAAGCATTTACTATTAGCGCTTATGAGTGTACCGGTAGCATTTAGATTCTAGAACTTGCGTTAGTGATGCATCCCGAGACCGCTAGTGAGACTACATTCGTGTAGTAGGATTTACTACATGATAAGAGGCATTAGGATCACCCTTGTGTTAAACCCGTATCATAATTACTTGACCATTTATGTCATATTACTTGGCTAGTTAAGTCAACTAATTTTTCCCACACCTTAGCGTTGTAATCATTTTTAGTACACGAAACCCCTAGTACACCCCTCCGAGCCTATCTTTTCGTTTCTAACTTTAAGCATTTTACTTAAAGGAAGAATTTGTTACACCCCACTTAAATGTACACTCAAATCGCCTTAGCCTTCCGTGTATGCGCTCATTTTTAGTGCATTATTGTTATTTGTTAAACCCTAAGTTAACTTTCTAATTGATTACATGGTTGCTAAGTCGAGTCATATCCATGTACATATTGTTTTGGGACGATTGGGACTCATGGGTAAAGTACTTATATTATGGAGTAATGGGGAAGAACATCATATGACCCCCCCATATGTACGTTAATCTTAAAAGTACTCCAAGTGTTTTGATTTTCATGATTCGAGTCATTAGTTTAGTTTATTGTAAAGTATGTAAAAATTCAAGTGTAAGGGGAATGTTCATTCCCTATGATGTATTATTTTGGATGGTATGGTGAGAGTGTATGCAAAAAAAAAAAAAAAAAAAAAAAAAAAAAAAAAAAAAAAAAAAAAATTAGAAAAAAGAAAAAGAGAAAAAACATACGGACTACCATCCCTTTTTATTCTATGTTCATTTTTACGTTTTCGTTATTTTTCATTTATTAGCTTAAGTCGAGTCTAGTCTTGGCTTAGCAACGCCATATTGTACATGTAATTAACCAAGATTGTTAACTCGCCACCAGTAAAAACTTCCTTTATCCAACAAAACCGTGTATTTCATATCCCTACACCTAACGTTACAACCCTTTAAAAGACCTCTTTGATAGTTTATCCTAGGTGCTTACGCCATGTGGTGGAGGTTTGATACTTTCCCAAGCCTATGGTAATCTATTTTGCTATGACAGGTAGTGAGAGATATCTTCCGTTTTCATATTGTAATTTATACTTTATTACACCCGAGAGATGTGAGTATCTAAACACTATTTGTGAGGTGCTAGTGTATGACCTCCGTGCTTGTCTTTGGTCTTTAGTGGAACGATTATTTGTTGTAATTACTTTTATATTAGTGTTAAATGACCCCTAACTTGTGTTTTGATTAGAATAAAAGCGCATTTGCTTGAGGACAAGCAAATCTCAAGTGTAAGGGTATATGATGAGGCGAAAAATGAACCATTTTTAGGGGGTCATTTAAGCCAGAATTCGAATTTATTTGATCAAATATTGTCCTAAATCGTTCCTTTTGTGATTTTAGGTACTTTGGGAGAGAAATCTGGAAAAGGAAGCAATTCGGACGTTTTTAGAGCATAAAAGTGAAGAAAACGCCAAAGTCTTAATTTTCCTTGCTGGGAACAGTAGGTGACGGCGTCAAGAAGAAAATTTCGACGGCGTCAAGAGTAAGTTCCATGACGATCCAGTACAGATTTGACGGCGTCACAAGGTAGGGCGTCAAAAGGAAAAAGCATGACGGCCTGGAAACACATAACACTTGACGGCGTCAGATCTGGATTACGGCAGTTCGAGAAGTATTTTGGCGGCGAGATGACGGCGTCACAAATTTGTTCTTGACGCCGTCAGACCCTATTTCCTATATATAGTTTTCTAATTTTCACATAAAAAAAAGGAGAAGTTTTGGAGAAACCCTAAGGCTGAACTTGGTACGAATTTTACAGGTTTTTCAAGGGTTCTCAGCCCTTGAACCCTTTCATGTGTAATTGAGATAAGTGTTCTTTTAATTCAATCAATATGTCTATGTGTTGGTTGTCTATATCTTGTTCTTGTCTTAATTCCATCATGCTAGGCTAGATCTATCTTGTGTTTGCTTGGATCTAATGAAACCTAGATGTTAATTATGTGTTGATTACTTGTTTATGGTTGTATTGGATGAATGATTTCGATGTTAGGCTTAAGAAAACTGGTAGATCTCTAAATGGTAACATGCTTGAACGTCTTAGGAAACATGAATTGACATGCACTAGGTTTTATTGGTTGTATTTAATGCATGAGTAAATTCTAATGATCCCATGTTAAGAGCTTCTTAGCCGGCTCGACATAGGAGTGAAGTAGGCACTCATAGGATTGGGGAATTAAGTGCGCCATCCCATGAATGGTATTAAGGAATACAATCCGTCATCCACGCAACTATAACAAGTAATTAACGTGTAAAAGATATCTAGGGAGTAGTGAAATCTAAGTAAACACAACTTCCCCACTTATTGCTCACAACCTTAGTATAATTTAGTTTATTTTCATTTTTAGTATTTTATTTTGATTGCATCTTTAGTATTGGGTTAGTTGATTAGCAACTAATTCCGCCCAAATCCTTCAAAACCCGAGATTTTTACTTGCTTTCTAAAAAATACAAAAATACATAAATAATCATCCCTCACCTTTAGAACTAGTATTTAGGTTTTCTAATCCTAGCGACACTATTCCTAGCTGAATGATCAATCCCCTGGTACTCGTCACTATACTATACTACAACGATCAGGTACACTGCCTGGTGGGGGTTGTAAGCTTCTCAAGATCCCTTGAGAGGTAAAGCCTGGTGCGATTCCCACGTACATCAGCAAGGATGTGTGATCCAGTGTTGATGGGTTTGCAACCCTCTTACTCAACGAGTTATTTAGTAGGTTTACTCATCCTTTCTGCCATCGTAGGTCTTAGTAAGTGCATGCACGCCATGTAGGCAAAATATAAAGTAACAATATTGAGACATAAGAAAAAAATGTAAGCAATAAAGTTAAATGTGTTATAGAATTAGCTAGAAACCACAACGTTTTATTAATACTTGCAAGTTTTTGAAAATAAAAGACAATTTCCTAAAAAAGAAAATTCAAATACACGGAAATTTATTAGGCACGTACTAAAGTGCAGAGTTGTCTGTGCATGGGCGTAGCCTTTCCTAAATATAGCATCTCTTGAGATTGCAGATATTCCAAGTGCGTGCTGGTTCATGGCCTTCCATATTACGCAGCTTGTATGCGCCATTGCCTAGTGCTTCTGTGACTTCATAGGGTCCTTCCCATTTGGGTCCAAGCTTGCCCATGTCTTCTGCGTGGCTTGCATCATTGGCGCAGTATACGAAGTCTCCTGGCCTGAAAGAAGTGTTTCTGACTTTTGCATCATAATACTTCTTCATCTTTGACTTGGCCTTTACTTCACGTATGGCTGCGCATTCACGCCTTTCCTCCAACAGATCCAAGTCTATGCGCCTCTCATCGTCATTTGTTGTAACATTGATTTCCACCGTACGGATAGTTGGCATTCCAATCTCGGCTGGTATGACAGCTTCTATCCCATAGACAAGAGAGAATGGTGTATCGCCAGTGCTAGTTTTTATTGTCGTGCGGTGCGCCCATAAGACATGCGACAACTCATCCACCCACCTTCCTTTATGTTTGTTAAGGCGCACTTTTATTCCTTCGCCCAGACTACGATTCGCGCATTCAACCAAACCATTGGTTTGTGGGTGTTTAATTGACGCAAAGTGTTGTGTAATGTTTAATTGCGCGCACCAGTCTTTGAACGGGTTGTGACAGAATTGTTTTCCGTTGTCCAAAATAATTTCTCCAGGTAGGCCAAAGCGACATACAATGTTGTCCCAAACAAAGCATTTGACTTGGTTGCCTGTAATACTTGCCACTGCTTTTGCCTCGATCCACTTGGTGAAATAATCTATGGCCACTATGAGGAATTTTAGCCCCCCACTACAACTGGGAAGGGGCCTGCAATTTCGATGCCTCATTTATAAAATGGCCATGGTGAGGTGATGGGGGTCAGCTCTTGTTGTGGTCGGCGCGGGATTGGTCTGTGAACTTGGCAATCGCTGCATTTCTTTATCATATCCCACGCATCGCGGTGCATAGTGGGCCAAGAGTAGCCTGACCGCAGGGCGCAGGCCGCGACAGACCGTGGTCCTGAGTGCATACTGCGTGAACCAGCGTGAATCTCTCAGAGTACGTAATCTGCCTGAAGAGGTCCAACACACCGAAGCCATGGTTGTAGGAATGAACGTCGATATAGGATGCCATCTCGGAGTTCAAATCTCTGCGCTGTGCGCCGTACCCTATGAGCGTCCTTCTGTTCTTGTGGCAAGATCCATTTGCTTATGAATTCAATGATAGGTGTCATCCACGTTGGGTCCTGTTCCTCTATCACAGTGGATATTTCCATCTCCAAGATTGATTTATTCTTCAGTGTTTCCACCAATACTTGTTTTGACAAGTGTGCAAAGCTTGTGGATGCAATTTTGCTAAGCGCGTCTGCTTTCCTGTTTTCCCCTCTAGGGACTTGTTTGATGGTGAACCTATCGAAATTCTGAATTAATGACTTGGTTTTTTCGAGGTATTGGACCATGTTATCTTCTTTAGCCTCATATTCGCCCAGTATGTGGTTGGCTACTAGTCGGGAATCAACGTTTGCCTCTAGGTTGCGTACACCCATTTGAGTTGCAATGCGTAGTCCAGCAAGTAGGGCTTCACATTCTGCCTCATTGTTTGTGGCTGTGAATTCAAAACGTAGTGCGTAAGTGAATTTCATTCCGTCTTGGTTAGTGAGGATAAGGCCGGCGCCTGATCCATCCACGCACGAGGATCCATCTGTGAATAGAATCCATGGTTCTTGTAATTCTACCTTGCTCGTTGAAGGTGGAGTATCGGTATCTGGCTTCTCAATAATGAAGTCGGCTAATATCTGCCCCTTGATTGCAGTGCGTGGTCTATACGAGATGTTATGCTCGCTCAATAACACACTCCATTTTTGTAGCCATCCCGATGCGTTGGGTTTAGAGATAACTTGCTTGATAGGTTGGTCCGTAATTACAGCTATTGGGTGCGCTTGAAAGTATCTGTGTAGTCTCTTTGTTGCGAATACTAAAGCTATGACCAACTTTTCCATGGCAGTATAGTTAGTCTCTGTCTTCTTGAGTGCTTTGCTTGCAAAGTAAATTGGTGTTTGAACAGAGTTCCTATCTGTCAATAACACCACGCTGACAGCTCCATTAGTTGCAGATAAGTACATGATCAATTCTTCCCCTAGTCGGGGTGCCACAAGCTTGGGAAGTGCTGCTATATGTTGCTTGAGCTATTGGAAAGCTTCTTCCGCTTCCGCAGTCCACCAAAAGTCTCCCTTTTTGTGCACTTCGTGAGTGTCTTGAAGAGAGGGAGTGACTTGTCTGCTGACTTGGACAAGAATCGATTTAGTCCAGCTAATTTGCCGTTTAATAACTGGACTTCTTTTAGCGTGCGTGGTGAAGGGAGTTCAATGACAGCTTTTGTCTTTTCTGGGCAGGGCTTAATGCCACCAGGTTCTATAAAATACCCAAGAAACATACCCTCGGTAGCACCAAAGGTACACTTCTTGGGATTTAACTTCATGTTGATCCTTCCTAGGGTTTTGAATGTTTCCTCAATGTCGCCCACCAATTCTTCCTCCATATGACTCTTGATAACAAGGTCATCGACATAAACTTCAAGGTTGCGACCTACTTGCTTTTCAAACACAGTGTCCACCAATCGCTGGTATGTTGCTCCCGCGTTCTTTAGACCAAGGGGAATTTTTGTATAGCAATAGACCCCTTGACTTGTGTGGAAGGCTGTTTTCTCTTCATCTTCCTCAGCCATCTGAATTTGATGGTACCCTTTGTATGCATCTAAGAAACATTTAAAGGGGTATCCACACAGAGATTCTACCTTCCAGTCTATCTCTGGTAGCGGGTAACAATCCTGTGGACATGCTTTATTAAGATCAGTAAAGTCCACGCACATTCTCCAACTGCCATCGCTCTTCTTAACCATTACTGGATTGGAAAGCCAGTCATGGTAGTAGACTTCCCGCATGATGCCTGCGTCTACAAGTTTGTGTACTTCTTCCAGGATGGCTTTTGCGCAATCTGGAGCCTGGCCGTGCTTTTTCTGTCGTATTGGAGGATATCCTTGTCGGATTTGTAGCTTGTGCTCCGTGATAGACCGTGGCACTCCAGTCATGTGCTTTGGTTCCCATGCAAAAATATCTAGGTTCTTTTGCAAGAGTGCGCACACAGCTGCTTTGCCTTTGTCAGACAGCGACCCTCCAATTGATACTTGTTGATCTGGGTAGTCAGGGTGAATGGCAACTTTTGAGTTTGGCACTTTGGCTGCGCGCTGTTCTGGAACATCCTTCACTTCACTGGTTACTGTGTTGCATTCTTTAGGTGACACAGTGGTATTGTAGAGGGTGACAATGCCTCCTTCTACTAGGAATTTGAGCATCCCATGCGCTGTGGATGGTACAGCACGCATGGATGATATTCCAGGTCTCCCAATGATGCCGTTGTACGGCGAGGGAGATTTGATTACCATAAAGTTCATCCAAGCTGCCGTAGAGTGTTGCTCATTACCAATGACTACAAGTAGGCGTAATTGCCCCATGGGCCATATCTTCTCTCCTGTGAAGCCAGTCAGCGACGTCGTGGCCGAAATTAACTAACTCTGTATTTCAGGTCGCAGCCTCTTGAAACAATGTTCGTACATAATATCTTCGGATGCTCCTCCATCAACATACATGTGGTGGATATCGTGAACCCCCGTATGTATTTCAATGGATAGTGGTTCCACTACTGCGTTGTCCACAGCCAGAGTGGGGAAAGAGATTTCGTTCCCAAAGGAAAACTTTTGGCTGACTTTTTGTCTCGTCTTGTGCTGCCATGACTGTATCATGTAGATGGTGTCAGCCTTTTCTTTAGGTGTCTCCTTCTTACCTCCATTCTTCTGGTTATCCTTTCCTTCTTTGATGTTCTTAACAAGGTGATCCATTCTACCCTCTTTTACTAACTTTTCGATTAGTTGTCGTTGTTGGACACACTCGTTAGTGGTATGGCCCTTTGGTCCATGGTATTCGCAGTATCCATTCCCTACGTGCCGATCCTCTGGGGTGCTCATTGGTGGAGGTTTTGGGAAGTTTGCACCTTCTGTCACAAATATCTCCCTCGGGGTCTTTGTGAGGGGAGTATATTTTTCATTATCTCGTCCACTTCCCTGGCTGCGATAACTCTTGTTGCGGTTGCTACTCTGGTCATTGGATTGTCTCCTGGACTGTTCTTGTGTCCTATAATTTGAGCAACCTTTTTTGCTATCCACAGCAACTGCTTCTCCTTGGATAAAAGACCTTGTGCGCTTCATTAGTTCATCAAAGGTTTGGGGAACCTTGTCATTTAGTCTCCTAATGAGCTCTGGGTTATTAATCCCATTCATGAACCCTGAGATCTTTAGTACCTCGGGACACGCCTTGACGTGTATACATTCATCCTTAAAGCGCTCCACATAAGCGCTTGTGGATTCTCCCTGGCGCTGTATTACTCTGGCAAGTTCAACAGGGTTCTTGGCGCACTTCTTTCTTTGAGTGAAGTTCAAACGGAATGCTTTCCGCAAAATTTTCAAACCCGTTTATGCTTCTTCATGGAAGCTTGCTGAACCAGGTTCGCGCATTCCCTACCAAGGTGGAGTTAAACATATGGCACCACACAGGTTGTGGCCAATTCTCGATAGTAGCGGCTGATTCGAAAATTTTTAGGTGATCATCAGGATCACAATTGGCGGGCGCCTTCTCTTGTCATCCGAATATTCACTGATGCGCCGTGTGAAAGCGTCAACCTTTTGACGGTGCCAAGGAAGAGATATATCTTCATCTTCTTCCTCGCGATGTCTTCCTCTGGACTTTCAGTGTCCTGTTTCTTTGTCCTCCTTGTCCGAGGAGTCACTTGAGGAGGAGTTGCTTCTTTTGCGGCGCTTGCGCCGTTTTTCCTCAGAGTCCGAGCTTGGAGGACTTTTACTTGGGGAAGCTCGCCTCCCAAGCCTATCATGAATTCTTCTACTACTAGACCTTGAAGAGCTGTCGCTCGGTGAGCGCTGTCGTCCAAGTCTATCCTGCATTCTTCCGTTACCAAGTCTAGCATGGACATTGGTATGCCTTCCATTATCTTCATACTCCTATGAGTACTGCGAATCAGATGCTTCATCCTTCGCAGCTTTCCTTCCGATTTTGGTGAACACTGGGGGTCGGCGGGTATCTTTTTCGCGCATCTCCTTCTGATAGCGAGATGGGGATGCTTCACATTCGGGGCCAAAGTTGAGCCGGGCTTGCAAGCTCATACTTGACCTTCTTCTTGCTTCCTCTTGCATGAGAGCAGTTAGGGTTTCGTAATTTTGGGATACAAAATTACTGAGCGTGAATTCAGGAGCCTCCCTCTCTACCGCGAGGACATCTGTTTCCATGTTAGGTCCACTATCTCGGTTAGGCGCGCACGACAGCACAGTGTTGTCCACAGTGGGTACCGTTTGGTAGGGAGTAGTGAAGAGAGTGCACTGGAGATCTTCAGCGCTTGGGGCCACCGTGGTGGCCTGGGTAATCCCTGTGGGCAATTCTACCATTGGGAGAATTAGAGTTGGGCCCGTTTCTTGGTTACCAGGCGCGCTGGTTGTTCCAGAGGCCTGTCTAGGGGTCGAATCTTGATTCTTCCTCCTCTGGGAATCACCATGTGTTTTTTCCAACTGCGGAGTCCGCTGGCTTGAGTTTTTGTGCTTCGTCATTCTAGTTCTTAGTGTAGGGTCCCACGGATGGCACCACTTGTTGATACAAAAGTTGGGCGTTCCTTATTTGGGTTCCTATACTAGTCAGATCTTAATGCTTAAGACCTGCGCACTAAGAAAACAAACAAACACCGTTAGGCTTATCATGGGATTGTCTCCCACGATTATCCTCCGGCGTGAGAGTAAGTAATCAGTTTTTAGGGTTATATTGAAGAGTTAGGGTTGTAAGTCGTACCTTTAACGAGAGTTATGATATTCTTTATATAGGCACGAAATCCTTATTGGATATGTGCTCCTTACTCTTCGGTATATATCCGGTTGTTTTTTATATATATCCCTTAAATAAGAGATATCTATATCAAAAGCATAAATAACTTTGGGTTTGGGCTTTCGTGAGCCCAAACCGTTAGTATGGTAGCCCAATCATTGTTATGATAGCCCACTCGTGGTGGGTTTGGGTCTTAGTGATGTTCATTAATCGGGTTCATGACCCGAGTATGGACTATACATCATCAATCTTGATAGGTCGAAGGCTACCAACCCCAAAACATAAGAACATGGAATATGGCATAATGCTTATACTAGCTCCTAAATCAGCTAAAGCATTATCAATCTCAAATTCACCAATTAGACAAGGGAGAGTGAAGCTTCCTAGGTCTTTTTCTTTTGGTGGGAGTTCGTTTCTTAGAACCGCTGAACATCTAGCGTTGAGTTTAACTGAGGCCATCTCCCCAAAGCTTTCTTTTTGGTTGATGAGATCCTGCACAAAGTGCACTTTGTTAAAATTATCCTTAATATATTCAATTAGAGGTAGATTAACAGGAAGGGCTCCCAGATCGTCAAGAAGTAGCTTTTCTTTGTATATTCTAGTTTTAACTTTTTTGGAGAATGTTTTTGGCTCACTAATGGTCTCTTTTGCAATGCCTGTAGTAATTCTGTCGACAATTTCTTCAGTTACTACAGAATTATTCAAGCCATTTTTAATAGCGAAACTACATTCGTCAACTATTTTCTCCAGGTTGGTGATTCTGTTATTGTGAGCTTTAAGGGACGCTATTGTATTCTCAATAAATGTCTTTATCATAGCTTCCTCATGTTCTTGTCTCTTTGTGGTTTCTTCAATATATTTCGAAACTAATTCTTCAATTCCAACCTTTGTTGTACCCATCATGCTCTTAACTTCTTCCTTCCTTTGTTCCTTATTCATCATATTTCGTTCATCCCTTTTTCTCATGAATAATTATCCATATTCCTTCTTATTTTTTACGAAGGTTTTCATTACTTTATGTCCAAAGTTGTCCTTAGGTCCGAATCCGGTTTCCGCATGCCACTTGTAACAATGATTAGCCATCCTTTGTATCGCCTCCCAAGCAAGATCTGGAGTCATTCTAGGAATGTGGTGTTGATTATCAAGCAATTGGCGATTATAGCTATCAAGACCTCTGTAGAATATGTAAACTATCTGGTGTTTGTTAAGGTAATGTGTCAGGCATCAGTAAAGGAGTTCGTTGTACCTTTCCCAGGCTTGATAAAGTGCTTCTCCCTTTATTTGCACGAATCGGTGGATGCTCTGAAGTAACTCAACCATTCGGGATGGCGGACAAAATTGTTTTACAAAGGATTTTCTTAGATTATCCCAAGATTGTTTTGATTCAGATGGTAACCTATGAAACCATCTCCTTGCTGTTTCAACTAGACATATCGGGAGTACCTTTAGTATCAACGAATACCTGGATACATTAGGGATGTAGAAAAGACTACAAAGATGCAGCACTTCTTCCACATGTTCTTGTACATCTTGATCATCATTCACTGAGAATTGTTGATTTTGTAGTTCTTGGATGAGCAGACTTGGAATAGAATACCCATTTTGATCGGGTGTTGCATCAAAACTCCTCTGGCAGCTCTCGTTAGTCTTGCCTAAGTATTGGTTCATTGTGATCCCTTCAATGTCATGCTCACCATTTGTCTCAGATTCTGACTCGGAAGGTTCGGACTCGTAAAATGAGAAGATATTATGAATTGGCACAGGGGAATTGTTCCTCTTTGCTCGAAACTGTCTTTCCGGATTGTCAGATGGTGTAACCAAAAATGGTTTTGAGCTCCTAGTCTTGTATCCTGACATACTAAATAATTAGAAAAACCGAAGAAAGGAAATAAAAGTAGACTTAAAATGATAAACCCTAAAATAGCTCCCCGGGCGGCGCCAAAAACTTGATGCAGGATTTCTGACCAGTTTACTATTTATAAAGTCTCGTTTCTACCCTAGGTCTACCTTATGCACTAACGAACAGAGAATCCGGTCGTGTGTAGGCTAGTAATGGTAACTCCGAGGTCGTCTCAACAGCTATGTGGTGCGGATTATATCTAAGTCTAATGTCACTAAATTAATAAAAAGAGAATAAATTGATTGATTAAACTAAATGAAATGAAAAATAAAAGCAATTAAAATAAAGGTTGTGAGCAGTAAGAGAGAAATGTGCTAACCTAATTACTCTTCCTATATCGCTTATGGTCATGCTCCCTATTAAACTAATCTCATGCTTTAGGTGGGGCGAACATATATCACTAGGTGCATATGGTTAAGTTCCCTAGCCTATATCCCCCGAATCCTGTCAGGAACCACAGGCACTACCCATGCTAGTAAGCCGATGTACGGTAGACGGGTTTGAGTCATTAAGCGCCACTACATGTTAGACTTATCTCTAATGGCCCATTGTCACGATCATATGCCATTTCTCTAACTTCTTAAGTTCATCAAACATCAGTAGGTGATCCTATGGTCAATTCGCACACAAGGCAGTATGGTCAGTTGTCATCCCTCCCATTTCCTCGCAATCCATCAGGCTAGTGTCCTATGGTCAATTCTTCTAGCCTACTAACTAAACTGGGGTCTTAATCCAATTTAAGCTAGCGTAACAGAAACTACCGCATCTCAAAACTACCGAAACAAGAGGTTCTCAAGATAAACTAAGCATGCACACACGTAAAAGCATTTAATAAAAATACGGAAACATGATTAAAACAATATAGGAATCATAACTAGGCTAGTACCAAAGGTGCTTAGCCGATCATATTAAATTCAACACTCGAAGTAATGTTTACAAAAACCATGAATTCGAAATGTAAATGAAATGATGAAATGCTAAAACTTATGGTGATTGAGGTGTGATTTCTCCCTTGGAAAGGCTCCGTATGCTGCGGTAGAAGGGCCTCCTAAAAGCTCCCAACAATCTCTGACTTTGCGTGTGAGAAAGTTATATCAAAATGTAGAAATTAGGGTTGTATTTATAGGCCCGTCAAGAGTTATGGCGTAACTTAGAAATATGTTACGCCGTAACTAGTGTAATCTTATCCAGAACTAAAGGTTACGGTGTAACTGGTGAAATGTTACGCTGTAACAATGATATTAGGGTATCTTCTGTAGAAAACTAGAAGGGGGGGTTGAATAGTTTTACGTCTTTTTCGTTTCAATAAAATTTTGCTTTCAAGTAAGTAATGGTAGTTTGTAAAAACCCTTTGAAGCTAAAGTATAGATACAAGTTAATTCACATATGTAACATAAATACTTCTTATTTAAAGTGTTAAATAGAAATTATAATTTCATATGTCTCACTTAAATATAAGTTTGTATTTATATAAGTATATGTGTTTTAATGATTGTATATACTTTAATTTACTAATGTATAATTTATGTTTTGAATGGAACCTAACTTGATCTTTATGTGAAACCAATATATGCACAACACACAAGCAATTGTAACTATGAATGATATGCAAGTAAGTAATTAATCAAAGAGTTAGAGATGGAAAGATCAAACCGAGAGACAAAGGATTTATAGTGGTTCGGCTACAAGGACACCTTCCTTGCCCTACTCCACTCCCCGAGTCACCTACTCGAGAGTTTTCTTCACTAGATCAAAAACCTCCTTTATGGCGGAGAAAACCTTACACACCAATTAGCACACCACAACAATATCACACCACAATCACAACTTCTTCACACCAATTTTCTTCACACCTAACTTCTACACACCAATCTTCTACACTTCAAATTTCTTCACAACTTTCTACTTTGCTCCTAGCTTCTTCACAACTTAATACTTCCTAACACTTTTTCTTCACGTCACTTGTTTCTTCACACCTTCACTACTAAGTCTTATCCACTACCTCAAGATATATACTACTTCACAATTTCTAGACTTCAAGGTCTTTTCAACTTCAAAGCTTCAACTTCTTCGTCTTCACAACTATCTCCACTTCAATGAACTACCACAACTTATTTCTTCTATCACTAATCCTATCCACCTCTACTTCTTCACTTCTATTACTACTTCACGCCTTCAATAGATCTAGATTCTATATCTAAATCTATCTAACCAATGTATACAATATGTTCACAAAGAAATAAATGATATACAAGATTAACTAAACAAACAACTTAGATAGCAAGATGATACTAAGTTGTAATACTTCTAGTAGAAGTATTCTTCTCTTTGCACTTGAGTGTTAAGGCTTGAATCACTTTTAAAACAAGGATCAAAGTATATAAGATCAAAGGATTTTTAGAAGATGGAGAGGGATGTTTAGATCAGAAAGTTTTTGTGCAAAAAGGTGAGGAAAAAATCCAGGTTTAAGGTGGTATTTATAGGCAACAGAATCTGACAGAGGAGCGTGGCCGGTCCCCTTAAATCATGGCCGGCCCCCTTAAAATTAAGGGGACCGCCCTTTGTAATTAAGGGGGCCGCCCAGCTGAAACGGCCAGATTCTTTGTCTTTTAGTGGAGAAAGTTTATTTGGTGAAAAACTAACTGATTTTGGTTAAAAATTTGAATTCATATATTTAGTATGAATAAAACATTTTTCTTTATTACCAAAAATGTTTTTCAAAAATATATAATATGTTTATATAATTAAGTAAGCTTTGTAATACTTAATTAAACTTTTCTTTGATCTTATAATGCTTTAATCACTATGTTTATTCATACCTTAAGTGATTAGATGGTGAAAGTGATTATTAACTACTAAATACTTGTTTACGTCATTATCTTAGATTTAATGAGTTTTCGTTTTGTGATTATCAAAACATAGAGATATCGAAAGATATGAATAACGTTTTTAGTCGTTTATTTATATCAACAATCTCCCCCTTTTTGATGATTACAAAACCTAAACTCATTAAATCTAAAAATGAATTTTTAGACAAGTATTAAGTGAGTTTACATTCACTTCTCCCCCTTTTTGTAGAATCAAAAAGGTTTAAGCTAATAAGATAAAAACTCCCCTTGATGTATGCTCCCCCTCGTTTGAGAGCACCAAGGGTTCGAGGAATGGAGTTCTTGCAAGAAAAATATTAGAAGCACAAGCATGGCACAAGCAAACACATATAGCATAGTACTAACTAATAATGAGCATGGAAAAAGAGAATTAGAAACATATATTAAATCGTTCATTAAAAGAAAATGATTACGTCAACCCATAATCATTGTTACATAGGCTACAAAGATGAAATTCTAAGCTAAGTAGAATGTCCTAATGTGCCAACAAGAAGTGTCACCAAACTTTCTTGAATCCCAAAATGGTTGAGGAGATTTATTTGAAAATGAGAAACATAAGCATGTAAAATGCTTGATGGTTTAGTGGAGGTAAACATTTGGTTGCATGGATGTTGTTGGGTTTGGAGATGTGGAGTTTGTAGGTGGTGAAATTGAAGATGAGTTTGTTGGTTGAGGGTTTTGATGTTGTTCAAGTGATGGTGTTTGTTGAGATCTAGTAAGAAGATACTCAATCCAAGTAAAGTGCTCATTCAATGCAATGGTTTGTTGTTGGAGGAAGATGCAACAAGGGCAATTGTTAACATGCTTCTCAAGTTGGTTTTTGTTATGTGGTGATGATGGTGAGCTTGATTGTGGTGGATCCAAATTGCGTTGAGCAAGATGTAATGCTAAAAGAGCACTAAGCTCATGTGCCTCTTTTAGCTCCTCAACGAACTTCAAGTGTTCGGAGGAAGGTGATGGTGGTGGATCTTGATAGTTGTCTTGGGTGAAAGTTTGAACATGCAACATGGGAGTGGCATGTGAAGTTGTAGGATGTGGTGGTGGTACTCTTGGTGGTGGAGACATGGTTGAGCTTGGATAGTCATAAAAACATGAAATGTTTGGGAGAGGTTTTTCATGAGTGGGTGATGTTTTTGTTGAATGAACAACATGTGAAGTGTTGATTGAGAGATTGGGATTGATGTTTTGGGATGGAGCATGCTCATCATAAGAAGAGGCATGAATGAGGGAATGAGTGGATGATAGGTTGTGAGATGAATCATTGTTGTGGTTTTGAGGTTTAGTAGTTGGTTGACTTGGAACAACATCACTTGAGTTATGACAAGAATCAAGTTTCCTCCTCCAAACGGGTTTGACGGAGATCCTTGCGGTTCTTGAAATCTTAGGTTTTTGGTTGTTGGGAGATGACATGTTTGGGTGTGATGGCATTAATGATGGGAAGAGGGTATTTATAGTGTATGAGAAATGTGGTTTAGGAAAGTAAATTTTGAGGGATAACATGGGACAAAATATGTTTGTGGATTTTGGGAAGTATAGGCTGAAATGGGTCAAAAAGTGATAAAGAAAACAGTATCCCCGACCATCAGATGGCCGGTCCCCTTAATTAGGGGCCGGTCCCCTTAATCATTAAGGGGGGCGCCTTATATAATTAAGGGGGCCGCCCATCTGGTGTTTCCCAAAATTCCAGAAATGAATTTTTGGCAGAAAATTTTCAAAAAGGTTGTGTTTTTGGATTTGGATTCAAGTAAGTTTAACTCTTTGAGGCAATATAGGGCACACTATTCATGAATGTAGAGAGTGATATAAAATTAATAGAAATAAGCAATAAATTTCTAATAATCATGCAATCCATTTATTTATCAATTAAGATATGCAATTAAGGAGGCAATAAATTAAATAAGCTAAATAAGCAACTATATGAAAATGATAACACTTAGCCTAGAGCAAGCATGTTGATGATTGTTAACAAGTAACACATAGGTGGATATGATTATATGGACTTCAAGACTTGTTACAAACAAGATCCATATGGGCAAGTCATGATTCTCATGAAATGATTTGATTAAATTGTGAATGTCATTTCCAATAGAGGTGTATGATACATGTGAGAAGGTTAAATGTGTTTTAAGCAAAACATTTTTAGTTTTATTCAACAATGTTTTGAAGTGACTTCAAGTGTGCATTATAATAAAAAAAAAAATTAATCTTGTTTTTTATTAAAATAATGGTTATGAAAGAAATCTTAGTTAAGTAAATAAATATTTCATTCAAAAAGAGAGGAGTTTTAAATATGATGTTTTAATCTTAATAATCAAGAAGTTACAAGTGAAGAATTTGAAATGGAAGCTTGTCATTGTCATGAGAATCAATTAAGCCCATTGTCATATATAATCATCTTTAATGACACCTAAAGATATTAAAGTGAAATGATAGATACTTAAGATCTAAATGCAATGGGACAGGAAGAAACAAGGTAAATAATTCATGGATACAAGATAGACATATGTATATATATATATATATATATATATATATATATATATATATATATATATATATATATATATATATATATATATACAAAGAACATCATAATATCAAGTTGCAAGCAAGTATCAATAATAATGCATCTATTAAGGCAACTAGTAAGACATGTAGCTTAAGTGGAAGGGTTCTACTATAGATCATAGAAGATTTAATAAAAATGATACTAGACTAAGCAACAAGAAGGTTAATAATGCTAATATCATATATGCATATATAAGTGTTGATAATCTAAGAGCATGGCAACATATCAGTTAAATTTTATTCACACACTAATTAAAACATTCTAAATTATAATATAACATTGACAAGTTTTAGAAAAGAAAAACTTATCTCAGGTCCAGCTTTTCAAAAAGGATGGGCATGACGGTGAAAGAAGAAATTTAGGAGGCTTCATCATGAAAAAGTAACCGATACACCATGATACCAATACTCCAAGAGTGAAGAACAAAATGCCGATACATGAATAAATCCGCAACAACATCATAGGCGAAACATTTGTAGAAACTGAAACAATATGATAGAGACCAATATCCATCAAAGGTAATAGAGCGAGATGAGTAGAATAACACGTAATAGACTCTTCATTCATAAATTACCTAAACAAGATAAACAGCTTGGTACCCAGATTCTCATGGGTCCTAGTTGGTTAGATGACAACATCCATTGCATTTGAATGCACATGATGTAGATGTCGTCGATAAGTACAAGAATTCATCAATAGTTTGTTTTAATTAACAAACAATGATTTTCTTGACTAGAGTAAAAAGTAATGAATGTTAATAGTATTAGTTCTAAATTTACTCACTAGATTTAACAAATTTTATTTATTTTAATGCATTTGTTGAAGGATCATTTACGATAAATCCTAACCCGGTTTTATCATAGAATGGCTTTCGAATGTCGAGAAGATATTTTAAAGACTTAGAGTTATTTTCGAATTTTGCCAATGTTTTTGCTTTTTCATTTTCCATTTTAATTTCATGTTTGTAATCTCGACATTTTTTACATACAAGATCGATTTCAATATTACTTTTAAGTCTAGACATTTTATCTTCTAAAATGATTTCTTTTTCAAAGTTGTTTTCAGCAGATGTTGAAAATTTATTTTTAAAAATAATTTTTGAGTCAATGTTGCAAAAATGTTTGAAGTTGTTTTCCATTTTTAAAAATTCTAATATAAATTGATCATAACAAAAATGTTCAGTTTTGAATTGTACCTTCTTTGTAGTTGTACATTCCTCACATGCTATACGGTGATCAATTTCATTTTCCATGTCGCTCCATGTTTTGTTTGTAGTTTCACTTGGATCTAGGAACATGTAGTTCTTGCCATCAATACTCGTGTTCTCATTTGTTTGAATATTCTCATGAGCCGTATTATCATCGTCTTCTTTGCACTTGTTGCACCATGATTTATTCACGCTCTTTCTTTGGATTTGACTCATGTATTCTTCGTTGTATATACCTTCAATGATCACATTTGAACTAGTAGTACATGCATTTACATCAACTAAATATTTATTTACTAAATTTTCTAGATTAACTATTTCTTGTGCAATATCAAGTTTATTATCTTTGGTTTTACATTTCTCTTGGTGAATCTTTAAAAGACATTTCCAAATATCATTTGCCGTTTTACAATGAAATAATCTTTCATATTTAACTTTTGGTAGAGTTTTGAAAATAAGTAATTTGGCTTTAGTGTTTTTATCAATATTAGTTTGAAGATTATTATATTGATTTTCAAAATCTATTTTGGTTGGTTTAAGATCACCAATTGAAATGATATGCCATAAATCACGATCTATTGATTTCACATAGTTTTCAAATTTGTTTTTCCATTCAAGAAAATGATCATTTTCAAATAAAGGTGGTTGTTGTGCAAATTTCCCTTCTACATATTTTTCAAATTCCATTAATCGTTGCAAGTTTTAAAATACAATCTATTTTAAAAATCTTGCTAGACGTGGCTCTTGATACCAATTGTAGAAAACTAGAAGGGGGGGTTGAATAGTTTTGCGTCTTTTTCGTTTCAATAAAATTTTGCTTTCAAGTAAGTAATGGTAGTTTGTAAAAACCCTTTGAAGCTAAAGTATAGATACAAGTTAATTCACATATGTAACATAAATACTTCTTATTTAAAGTGTTAAATAGAAATTATAATTTCATATGTCTCACTTAAATATAAGTTTGTATTTATATATGTATATGTGTTTTAATGATTGTATATACTTTAATTTACTAATGTATAATTTATGTTTTGAATGGAACCTAACTTGATCTTTATGTGAAACCAATATATGCACAACACACAAGCAATTGTAACTATGAATGATATGCAAGTAAGTAATTAATCAAAGAGTTAGAGATGGAAAGATCAAACCGAGAGACAAAGGATTTATAGTGGTTCGGCTACAAGGACACCTTCCTTGCCCTACTCCACTCCCCGAGTCACCTATTCGAGAGTTTTCTTCACTAGATCAAAAACCTCCTTTATGGCGGAGAAAACCTTACACACCAATTAGCACACCACAACAATATCACACCACAATCACAACTTCTTCACACCAATTTTCTTCACACCTAACTTCTACACTTCAAATTTCTTCACAACTTTCTACTTTGCTCCTAGCTTCTTCACAACTTAATATTTCCTAACACTTTTTCTTCACGCCACTTGTTTCTTCACACCTTCACTACTAAGTCTTATCCACTACCTCAAGATATATACTACTTCACAATTTCTAGACTTCAAGGTCTTTTCAACTTCAAAGCTTCAACTTCTTCGTCTTCACAACTATCTCCACTTCAATGAACTACCACAACTTATTTCTTCTATCACTAATCCTATCCACCTCTACTTCTTCACTTCTATTACTACTTCACGCCTTCAATAGATCTAGATTCTATATCTAAATCTATCTAACCAATGTATACAATATGTTCACAAAGAAATAAATGATATACAAGATTAACTAAACAAACAACTTAGATAGCAAGATGATACTAAGTTGTAATACTTCTAGTAGAAGTATTCTTCTCTTTGCACTTGAGTGTTGAGGCTTGAATCACTTTTAAAACAAGGATCAAAGTATATAAGATCAAAGGATTTTTAGAAGATGGAGAGGGATGTTTAGATCAGAAAGTTTTTGTGCAAAAAGGTGAGGAAAAAATCCAGGTTTAAGGTGGTATTTATAGGCAACAGAATCTGACAGAGGAGCGTGGCCGGTCCCCTTAAATCATGGCCGGCCCCCTTAAAATTAAGGGGACCGCCCTTTGTAATTAAGGGGGCCGCCCAGCTGAAACGGCCAGATTCTTTGTCTTTTAGTGGGGAAAGTTTATTTGGTGAAAAACTAACTGATTTTGGTTAAAAATTTGAATTCATATATTTAGTATGAATAAAACATTTTTCTTTATTACCAAAAGTGTTTTTCAAAAATATATAATATGTTTATATAATTAAGTAAGCTTTGTAATACTTAATTAAACTTTCATTTGATCTTATAATGCTTTAATCACTATGTTTATTCATACCTTAAGTGATTAGATGGTGAAAGTGATTATTAACTACTAAATACTTGTTTACGTCATTATCTTAGATTTAATGAGTTTTCGTTTTGTGATTATCAAAACATAGAGATATCGAAAGATATGAATAACGTTTTTAGTCGTTTATTTATATCAACATCTTCTATGTCGTAGTCTTCATGTGCGTTACGCTGTAGATAATTTCTCGGATCTCAGATTACTCTCATAGTCTTCATTACGTCGTAATCCAGTGATGTGTTTACGCCGTAAGTTAATTCTTGGTCTAGGACTACTCTTCGTACACGTTGTTATGCCGTAAATCCAAAGTTGTGTTACGGCATAGCTTCAAATCTGAGGATTCATAAGACTTATGTTTGTTACGGCGTAAACCATGAAATTGGTTACGCCGTAAACTCTTGATCGTGTTGACTTGGTCTTCTTAATTGAAATCCTAGCTACGGCGTAGTTGAGAGATGATGTTATGACGTAGCTTATTCAAGCATACTTGGATTTTTCTATCTTTGCACGTTCTTTCCAATTTTCTCGTCTTGTTAGCTCCTATGCTCACTTGTAACCTGGATACAAAATATAAAGGAATCAAAGTATATATCCACATAATTAGTAATATAAATGAGCATAATAGAGGGAAATTGGCACTTAAATATCAGGATTATTTGATGTCATCATGTATAAAGTTATATTATAGTATAAGGTAAATTGACCTAAACAGTTTCTGGTCATGGCATCAGTTTTTGCTATGCACCAAAACACCCATCTCTGACATAACATTAGTTTTTAATGTCGTCGTGCATATATTTTGCAATTTTCATTTTTTATATAAAACAATATATTTAATTTTATTAATAAAAAAACACATTATATAAAATCAAAACTGTAATCCAAAATTATATCAAAAGTTTAGCTCTCATAGCCAAAAATATTCAATTAAAACAAAATGCAACCCACCTGTTATCAACTCATGGTCTCAAACAATATTATACTTATAAGATTAAGATCCTTTAATGTTCTTCTCTTATATTTTGTCATATTTAACCAATCAAATAAAAGTAAACTAAAAAGTGACACCATTATCAAGTAAAACCTAGGACCCACTAAATTATTCCCTCGCACAACATGTTAATATGAGAAGAAAATGAGGGACTTAAAAATGAGAGGATCGTAATCCTATACTTATATCTCTTAAATCAAAATTGGCCTAAATGGTAAAAAAAAAAAAAAAAAAAAAAAAAAAAAAAAAAACTTTAACTCAAATACCATAATCTCAACCCTAAACTCACTTTTACAAAATCGCAGTCACACAACTTGTAGTCACTACAAACCTGCAAAACAATGTTCACCCCTTTCAACACATCTCGAACACAACACACAAACACAAAAACATAAAAGAAACAAACAATAAATAAATAAATAAAAGCTAGCTTTCGCGTGGGCTGGTGGCTACGGCGTCACAACCACCAGCTGACCTTCGATGTGGTATCTCGCGACTCGTGCCATAGACTCGTGCCGAAGCCCATGGCTTGAGTCATGGTGCACTATACCGAGGGCTCTGAAGAATGATACGCTCACAAAAACAAACCCACAAAATGAGGTGTCACTATCTGATTGGTGTGCTTTGTGATAGTTTATCTCTTTTTTCTATAATTCAGTCACTCACTTTCTAACACGTCATTTTGTTACAGGTTTTGTGGATATGTTTTTGTGGGTGTATCATTCCTCATTATAGTATAGACATTTTCTTGAAAAAAAAAAAAAAAAAAAAAAAAAAAAAAAAAAAAAGCTTAGATCAAAATACTCTTTACTATATATAAATGATAATTTATTATCATAAATCATATGATCTTGTAATGTGTAATTTTAATACTAAAAAATAGTAATAAAATAAAATAAAATATAAATCTGAAGAAAAATTCATCTAAAGTATATAAAAGTGTCTTTTTATAAAAAAATAATAATAATTTAATTCTATTTGCGATAACATGATTAGTTTCGCGTAATAATTAATAGTTTGTGAGATATCTAATTTTTTAAAAAGAAAAGTGTAAGAGTATTTTTTTTTAGTTTGATGAAAAATGAGTGGTTAAGATTTGTTTATTTGATATTTAGAGAATTTCTTATTTTTATTGATCTCACCTCTAGCCTAAGTTCAAAATTTTATCTCGCTTGTGCTTTATTTTTTATGAATAGAAAAGCAGCCATTTTACACTACCGGGCTACATGCATTCACAAATGTGAAATGTCTCACGTACTCGTTCACTACCGGGCTATATGCATTCACAAATGTCTCACGTACTCGTTCAATATATAATTTTAATCTACAATCACTTGGTTTTGGAACATTTCATGACTATCGTTTAATGGTTTCGTTTATTATATATAGATCTTGGTCACCAACTAACTGAATCAATTTTGACATTTGAGATTCGACTAATAGTTTCAAGTTAACGTCGTAGTAGCTTGGTCGCCTTGCTGTTTTATTCTAAATAAATTATAAAAAAGTGGTGAGGCCCTCTTTGCCTTTCTCTTTCCCATGAGCAGATATCAATGTACCTCCTCGATATTTATTTTTTATATGTCGAACACACTACAACAAGGGAATCATGCCAATGTTTTGCTTTTCCGCATGCTCATTGCGAAACTATTGTCACAATTACTTTATACTCCTGTCTCATCTATTGTTTACATTGCTATTTCAGAATGTTTTAAAATAAGTGTACACTTTATATTTAATCAATAAAAATAGAGTTTAATAGGTAAATATGATATTTGATTGATAAAAGGTATAATTAATATGATTTTCTGAAACATTATGCAGTATGAAGATCAAATTGTTTAAAGGTCTTGTATATCAAGTTACATTTCACAAGTAAAAATCCATTAACTATTTGTCAAAGAGTAAACTTCCTGTCTGTGTAGCTAACAATTATTTTGGGACGACAGGACAAATCAATGACACTTAATTAATGTCGGATGGCATGTTTGACCTCTTAAACGAGATGATGCACATCGATTATGACCAATTTAATACGAGTTAAATGAAATTTCTCAATTATAAACACCTCAAATGAAAAATAAGAAATCAATAAGCTATTCTCCGGGCTTATGTCCGACTTTCATTATCATCGAACTAAGTCGCACGTTTCCTTACCCTTGTGTTCGTTACTGTTATCCCCTACACCCTTGGCAGCAAGACATTCTTTCATGAAATCTAGAATGAAAGATCGGTATATATATGGGAATGTTCTGTAATGATCTAGATGTGAGGACGACTTGAAGTTAAATGTGGTTACTTTTCTTCCTTGCTTCTTTTGGTGCTCGGCGAGTGATTCTATTTTCTTAAATGGAATGACCTCATCGATTGTACTGTAAAGGTAGAGTTGTGGATAATTAGGTTGATTCTGAGAGAGAGTAGTAGTTACTTTTGTCACCCTCCTGTCACATAAGATTGCATTCGTCGTGTTAACATAATGACATATGAAATTAGAAAGATGGATATCTCTAATAAACAAAGGCACGTACGTCTTTACACTTGGAATCAGAAGAAACAAAGTGAAGAACGTCTTAAATAATGTCATAATTAAGATCTCGGTGAATGAAGGTCTCTTCTCTTCTATATTCCCATTTTGTACTTCCCTGACCTCAGAGATGTTAACTGCAGAACTTTGCTTCTTTGTGAGTATTGCCTTAGTGAATCCAGTCGCCCATACCTGCAACGTATCAAACAAACCATATAGTAGCAAGATATTATTACAAGTATTTTGAAAAATGTAATGTGAATCTAAAAAAGCTAACAACTAATAGAAAGGATGAAGTCTAAAGTTCACAATGATTAAAGTATATAGTGGCGTGCACTATGTTTCGCAATTAACATTAACTTCGACAATTGAGTGTTTGGCATTGCACTTGAAAATGATTATGTGATAAGGAATAATCACATATATTAAATGTAGCAAAATTATCTGCAAGCGATAGTGGTCGGATGTGCTTATGTTGCTTGAAGTGGTGATAATAAGATACCTAGTCATCTTTGAGTGTTTAATTAACAGATTACATGTAAATGACCCCTAAAATCCATTCTTAGAAACAATTTAGTTGACCCTTAAAATTTGATAACAAGAATCTGTTTCGCTATTAAGAGAAAAGTATAACTACTTATTAGCAACGTCAAACACCCCCAAGAGAGGATTACTACACAAAACCTTAGCATTAGGATCTGGATCACCTCCCGAGTCAACAACACATCCTATGATCTTCTCATGTAGTTCATCTCTACCTTGCAGTATGTTCAAAATATAACCATAGCTGCACACAATAAAATCAACATTAGAAAACTAAATACTAGGGAGTTTAGAGATTGATTATTAAAAACCATCGGCATTTTTCCAAATATTCAAATAAACAACACTTCAGAAATATAGTAGTTTGTTTAACTGATTTTCGAAAACTACTTATTTCACAGCAAATAATCGAATAAATAGTTTTGATAAACAATGCAAAAATAATCATATGCTGTATCAAAACCCAAAAAGTTACAGTATTTATCTAGCTATTGTATCAAATCTCAATAACTACTAATTGTGAGTTGCATCAAAACTGAATAACAAGCCAACCCGTGTCTTATAAAAACGCAAAACATACCCAAGCCAACCCGTATTACTAAAAGTATGAAACATCAGCAACCGTTCCCGCCCATCATCCTCCTTCCCCTCAACCCACTCCACAATGTCATCACACAACGCCTCAACTCTCTTCTCCACCGTCCTCCCTAAATCAAAACCAATAATACCTTCAACAGAAACCGCACATGTAACAACATTTACACCAAGCATACTATACATCTCAGCATACCTCCTCAAATGTGCCTGTTTTGATCCCAACCAACCCAACACAACAACCGTCACAACCGGATTTTTGTCTTCACCATTGGAAGCAAACTTCCATACGAATGATGTGTCGTTTTGGCCAGATACAATGCTAGCAACGTGATTAAGAGATACCGGAGTAGTGTATATGGATTGGAATGATGGTGGATTAAAGAGTGAGGTTGTGGAGAGTGTGGTGTGTCTAGAAATGAGTAATGGTGATTGGTGTTTCGAAAGAAGGGTGTTGGAGAAGTGACGATTTGTGGGTTTTATGAATGATCTATTGATGAGTGATGCTTCCATGTTGGAAGAGATTGATGAAAACAATAATGGAAGCTGGCGAAGTTTTGGTTCCACTTCTCTTCTATAGTTATTTTGGTTGATTTATATAGTCTAAAAAGAACTGCTAAGAAGCTTTCTATAAAAAGTAACAATAATGTACTGCAATTTAACTCAAAGATCTATATGCAGCTTAATTTAAACTTTGGATGTTAATGTATATCAATTTAGTTGTTAGACATATGTTTTTATCACTATTATGCTTAAAATCCTTGATATGGTAGCCTAATAGCAGTGAACATGTAACATATTATAAAGGTCATGAGTTCAAATCTTGTCCTCATATCTCTTAAATCATGTTGTACACAACTTAACTTTCAAATGTTGGCCGTGGAACAAGTTGATGTGTAGTTTTTGCACATAAACTACGTTACTTGAAAGTAATAAGCTGTTAATCATGCATCCATACCCTATGAGTGCATGGTGCATATGGTTATAAGACCCGTTATAGGACAACTTTGGTGCCTATAACAGCGCCATAGGCGCGGTGCCATGGCTATAACTTATGTTATCTTTTATTTATTTATTTTTATTTTTATATTTTTTAAGAAATGTTACGAGGGACGTGTTTTATTGTTGTGTGTTAGAGAAATGCTATACGGTCAAGTTAATGTGATGGAGTGGATAACACACATATAACTACAACAACAGGCGCACATAGCTCTCTTATGACAACGCATTTCTGATCTATGAAGATACCCAACAAAGATATGCGTTCCTATAGAAAATGTTGTTATATATAGAATGTGTGGTCGTGGTTTCTCCTCACCCTTCTCATTTTAATTTTTTTCTCTTTTGATCGTAACACATATAATATGATATAAGCTATTTTTATATCTAAATGCATGTTAATAAAAAAATAACAGTGTTTTTTTTTTTCCTCTTGCGCAACTTCTAAGCTAATATTGCAAAAAAATAATTGATTGGCATTACTAAATTGACTATATTTATAAGCAATTGACATTTAATGTTCGATATTATGCTTGACTTGTTAAAGGACTGAAGTAGCACGTCAAGTTGGAAAATTTTGATAGAGTTAATGAGTAAATTAACATTTGAGATTAAGATGTCAATATGATTGCGATGGATGGTGACTTGGTGAGCAGGACGTAAGTGAAAATGTGAATTAGATGTTGCAACACGGTTAAATGATTAATAGAGTATGAATAAAAACAATAGAAGCAATAAATATCGAACGTAACACATCTAATGTGTGTGCTAATTGTAAGCACGCCAGGTTTGTGACTTGTGAGGTCTCAATACCAAATCATTAAAAACTCCTAAGAGCACAATGTCGCTGAGTAATTCCTTTAATTCGTGTGGGATCCGTAAATTAATAAGGACCAGCAATCCATCCCGCGTATAATAAAGTTTCACTGGTTTCGACATGCCTTTGACTCATCATAGGAGCGGCCCCAACTCTCCAGCAGTGTAGTCATGTCGATTCCTCTACTCGTGGCACGTACTACACTTTTTTTTTTGAACGGCTGAGTTAGTACAAATATAGTTAGTGTAGTTAGCGAGAGCCCACTGACAAGTCCAACAGGATATCAACATGCTTCCAAATAGAATCCGACCCTTTGGAATTTGGCTCATGACATTATCCCATCACCAATTCATGCACGACCTCGTGCATGGTCATTCGCCTATGAGAATAACATCCATAAAATGATTTTGGCTTTAATCCGACTTCATAGTTTAAAGGGACATTTTAGTTTTAACTTTTTCGGCCCCAGCGTGCAACAACTATATTTCCTCGTAGATTAGTCCATTATTCTTTATGGCGACTAAAGATCCAACATGCAACGATTGTCATCCTACTTGAATTATTCCATTACTTTTTCCGGCCTCCATCACCTTCGACGTTGTGCCTCGACACGAGATCATGTTATCCTTTACAACATCCCATGAGATTTCTCCCCACCATTGCGCAGCCAACACTTTTAAGAACTTTGGTAAAGCGACATAAGTGATAATACTTCGGCTCACCACTGTCCGACTTGACTCTGAAAACCACTTGTCACATAATAACTTTGACCCTATGTGGCGTCCTAACCTGATAAGGACCAACAATCCGTCCCGCGTATAATAGAGTTTCAATGGTTTCGTCTTGCCTTGCACTCATCAGGGGAGCAACCCTAACTCTCTACCAGTGTGTGCCATGTCGAGTCCTCTACTTGTGGCACATACTACACCTTTAGATACTCCAACACGACCAACATGATAAACTAGGAACCCTTAAATTCAACACGCTTTTAAGCAGAACTCGACCCTTCAGAATTTGGCTCGTGACATTCTCCCATCACCAATTCATGCACGACCTTGTGCATGGTCATTCACTTCAACAAATAACTTCCCTCAAATGATTTTTCTTTACTCCGGCTTCATGGCTTAAAAGGACATTCGACTTTCGACTCTTTGGGTCCCAGCGTGCATCGACTACTTTTATTTAAGATTAGTCCATTACTCTTTTTGTCGACTTAAGATCTAGCATGTATCGACTGTCATCCCACTTGGATTAGTCTATTACTCTATCTGGCTTCCAACGAATGAGACATTATGTCTCAACATGACATCATGTTATCCTCTACAACATCCCGAGAGACCTTTCCTGCCATTTTTACACAACCAACGATTTTAAGAACTTTGGGAGAGCGACATGTATGATTTCGCCTCGGCCCGACTTGGCTCTGATACCACTTTTCACGGAATCATTCCTTCGACCCCGCGTGGCGTCCTTAACCCGATAAGGACCGTCCATTCGTCCCGCGTATAATAGAGGTTCATTGGTTTCATCATGTCTTGAACTAATGAGGGGGCGACTCTAAATCCCTACTAGTGTAGTGTCATGTCGAGCTCTCTACTCGTGGCACATACAACACCTTTACTATTGGGGGTACTGCAACAAGACCAACAACATAAACCAGGCTTCCTCACATTCAACACGCTCCCAAGCAGAACACAGCCCTTCAGAATTTGGCTTGTGATAGCAAGGTATAATAATTCAAGCCAAGCTACTTTTATAATGTCACGTATTTCATATTATTTTTTTCCCTTTAATATAACTTTTTAACTCATCCAAAATAACCCATCCGTCATAACTTAAGCCAAAACACCCATTTTGGGACACACTACTTTATTATATTTTCCATTTTTATGAACAAACTAAATTGTCATTATTAAAAATAAAAATACATTATGTTAAATATGTTACATAAAAATATAAGAATTACATTTATTTTAGATTAGATTTGCAATTTGTTTTATATTTTAATGGTTGTTTACTTGCACTTATTAAGGATGAATGTGGATGAAAAACCCTTACTCCTTATTTTGGAGACCAACACAAGTTTATCTCTCCCTTTTGAGAGGCTAAATAAGAGCCTACTGCTAAAAAAAAAAAAAAAAAAAAAAAAAAAAAAAAAAAAAAAAAAAAAAACTTAGACAAGTTATATAGGCTTTTCAAATGAATGACTCACTATTTACAAAAGGTTTTAAATAAATAAAAACAAAAAAACCTACACATCATCTTTCACACTTCAAACACATACAGACGCACACATAAACATAATAAAAACACAACACAAACACAACACACAAATACACATACAAACGCACACGGTGTGGTAATTTGGCCTTGGTGGCGCCAAAAGACCCAAGTGGAGGGGGTATGTGTTACCCTATCGTGTGCTCTAACAAAAAATCATGATTAGGCTAATTTCTGCTAGCCAAACGAGCATTAAAAATCACAACGCTCAGTGCTTACCGCTTCTAAATACTCTGTACCAAACTACCCTCAATGTCCCTATGTCTCGCTTTATGAACTTATTTTAATTCTACAAAGCACAAGCTCCCACTCTAGGTAAGCACTTGGCGGAAAATTATAAACCAATGTCTCGGTTGGTTCAGCGGGATCTACACTAGGGGTGATTACCCTTGACCTTGTTTTTGGTATAGTCTTGAGAAAAGCACAATTACCCAAAAAATAATAATAATAATAAAAAATAAAAATAAATAAAAAAATAAAAAAATTGATGATGCTAAAACCACCAATAAATGACACTATCATAACCAAAGAGCCGGGAGGTCTCAAGTCCAAACTATACTTGATGCAAACAACCCTGAAATAATAGAGACTTTTAATCGGATTAGTTATGTTTTAAACTAGTTTTCAACATCTTTAGATTACTCTGTCACAATGCATGGTTACCCATAAAAAAAAAGGTTTAAACCATAAAATAACAATCAACATTTTTTTATGCCCCAGAAGTGTACTAACTAAAAATTACTAATAGTGCAAACTTTCAACAACCGTTAAAATATGCACATTTGGATGACGTGTTATAAAGAGGGTTATTATACAAAGATGTAACTAAAGTTTGCGTGAAATTTGTCCTAAGTTAATAAACTTTCAAAGTTGTCATCCAGGTTACTAAACTATAAAAAGCAAACACGTCTATAATTTTAGTGATTTTTACATTTATTTTTTTTGTATGTTAAGTAACATAAATGTCATGTCTTTACAAGTTCAATAACCAGGAGGACAAACTTTCATAAAGTCAGTAATCTTGATGACAACTTTTATAAATTTAGTAACCTGGATGACAACTTTGAAACTTTATTATCTTAGGACAAATTTCACGCAAACTTTAGTGACATCTTTGTATAATAACCCTTAGAGCATTGGGTACAGTGGTGCCGTGGGCAAAAAGTACTGCCACGTCAGCAAAAAAGCTCCATGGCACCAGAAACACCACGACACCACATTCACGGGGTATCCGTTGGCACCAGAATTTATGGTGCCGTCGGCCAATTTCTTTTTTTTTTTTTTTAATATATAAACTATAAACTAAATAAACTTCATTAATAATAAAAACAAATATTACAAATAAAAAAACACACATTGCAATAAAAAAAAATACAAACTAATTAAGATACTTAAACATAAACTACGATTAAACTAAACTACGATTCAATAAAACGAATCATCCGACATGTAGCCCTCCTGACTTGAATAGGAGGCACTTGAATCGTCCTTACTCGATGGCACATGTGGAAGTCCATTTGCCCATCACCATTTTGTTCGACGGTTTCGACGATCCTGTTTGGCTTTTGCTCGCTGCTCACGAGCTCTTGCTTCCCTTTCTTCCTCTGCTTCAACACGTAACAATTCTTGCATATTTTGTTCAAAAAATTCTTCATCAGTCAACCCTCTCCAAATGGGTTGGTTTTCCACCGGTAGATTGTTCACCGGTTGATCAGGTTGTTGTTGGACAACATGTGGATTAGGCACCGGTTCATTTTCCGGTGTGAATACCGGAAAGATGTCTTCCGGTGGAGTGTTCACGGGTGCAGTTGCATTCAAATTCATGCTGGAGCTTGGGAATTGCTGGCCAAAGTCATGGTGACTTGGGAATTGCTGAGAAAAATCACGGCGAGTGGGAAATTGTTGGGAGAAGTCACGGTGAGTTGGAAATTGTTGAGAAAAATCTTTGCGAGACATTGTCTAAGAGAAATGTGTGAAAATTATGTGTGAATTGAGTGAGAATTAACTGTGAACTGAAATGGTGTTAAATAAGCTTAAAAATCTCGCCCATTTATTTCAAATTTTGAATTTTAAACGTTCAAAAAAAATCCCGCCCATTCATTTTAAATTTTGAATTTTAAACGTTTAAAAAAAAATCCCGCCCATTCATTTCAAATTTTGAATTTTAAACGTTTAAAAAAATCCCGCTTCTTCATCTGAATTTGAATTTTGAAACTTTTAAAAATCCCTTATAAATAACACACCATCTAATACTTTTCTTCACACATCTCTTCACCACTATCTAATACTTTTCTTCACACATCTCTTCACCACTATCTAATACTTTTTTTCACAATGAATAATCGTTGGTTAATGGAAGAAGAAATCTTGCTAGCTATCGTTTGGCTAGAAGTTCAAGATTCTACAGACCTTTTGAATGAACGTTCTTTTTGGAATGTCGTTACACGAAAGTTTAACGATCAGACTAATGGTGTTCAACGTAATAAAAATAGTATTACGGCTCAATGGAATATAATGAACGTTGAATGTCGTAGATATAATGCTATTTACAAAGAGTTGCAGCGTACCAGTCAAGACACTAATCGTCTCACCAATGCAAACCAAATTTATTATGAATGCTATGGGAGAGAGCTATATTACCAACAAGTGTGGTTCACTCTGAGAAACACAAGGGCATGTGACAGATACGATGAGTAATGATCTTTTATGTTAAGTATTCCGTTTCGTTTCTTTCTGTTTTCCGTATCGTGATTAATTGTTTCTTGTATCGTTTGTAACCATGTTAACTTTGTATGGTGTTTATGTAATGTTTACGTTTTTATTAATGAAATTAATGTTTTATTAAGTTTTTAGTTTATTCATTTATTTTGAAATCTTTATAAAAGAACCATGTTAACTTTACAAGTTATTTAAGAACCATGCTCTCATTTTGAAAAAAAAGATCACTAATTCCAGCCAAAAAGAAAAGAATATATATATATATATATATATATATATATATATATATATATATATATATATATATATATATATATATATATATATATATATATATATCGATGGCGCTGAGCCGTGGGTACGGCGCGAGCACCGACGGCGCCACCACCGGTACGGTGCGCCGTCGGTTTTGCTTGGCTGGTGGTGATGGCGCCACTCACGGCGCATTTGTACCCCATGCTCTTATAAAAAAACAGTGGCCGTAACACGTTATATAAGTCGTTTTCTTCCGGACCCGAAAAACTTGTTAAAAAGAAAAAAAAAGAAAAAAAAAAAAAAAAAAGTTTGAAACATGTTTTAAACCTAAATTTGTAGGGGGGGAAAGTAAGTAAACTTGGCTTGGGGTGAGCCACACTCTCAACACTCCACTTCCACCACTCAAATCAAACCCTTCTTCACTTCAACTCCCAAATTCACAAAAACGAAATTTCTTAACTCACAATTATTACTACAGTTACAATGTCGTCTTCATATACTACTAGTAGTACAGGTGTTAGAACACAATGGCCTTCTGCTAATAAATTCAGTTCCACCGTTAAAATCCAACCATATACTAGTAAGTTTTTTGTTATTTATAGTATTTATTAGAGTTAATGTTAAACCACCACCAAATGGCCTAGTGGTAGGATCCTTACCTCTTGAAACAAGAGGTCAAGGGTTCAAACCTCGCTAAGTGTATACATTTGGGGTGGCCAGGAAAGGGTCGGATACGGTCCAGGAGTTAACCCGGTGAGGCCGCGTACAACTTAGTGAAAAAGGCTGGCCCTCCCGAGTAACTTGAACAGGGAAAACCACATGAGTTTACCGAATTATTAGAGTTAATGTTAAGTGTTGTTAATTGTGTGGTAGGAAATAGATGTGGATTGAGTAGGAGAGACTTAGCTACTAAAGGAATTGTTGCGGCTGGAGCTTCGGTCTTGCCGTCTAGCTTGGTATCTCCACCTGCTCAAGGTTCTTCATTTCTCTTTATATATAAATGCTTAGATATTTAAATGTTTTGGAGGCAAAATGTCCTTTGTTGATTCATATCCTGAACTGTGCAAGTGATTAGTAGGCACAGTGCAGTGTCCTATAAGTGCCAAAATGGCACCTATGGCGCCCCTATAATTATTATACTGCGACACCCCTTTGTGTACGTTATAGGTGCCAACGCCATTTGCTTCACATTCGTTATGCGTTTTTTGTTTGTTTGTGAGTGAGTGGGTATTTTTTGTGGTGTGTTATAGGAATGTTATTGTGGAGGGTGTTTATGTTATAGGAGTGTTAATAGGGTACAAGCTGACGTGGTGGTGTCTATAATTGTTATGGGGTGCAACTGCACCTTGCACTCTTAATGTTAGTTGATTATTGGGGGTGTTTGGGATTGCTTATTAAAACAATTTGTCTACTAATTGTTCTTTGATGTATGCAATTTTGAGTGTTTGGGTAAAAGCAAACTGCTGTAAGTGATTCTAATTATTAGCCTCTTAAATCCGTAAATAAGTAGAATTGCCAGCTGCTTATCTGATCATTGCGTTTTGTTACAGTATAAGCAAATTCAAATACTATCTTTTGCTTTGCATTTGGTTACAACAGATTGTCTTTTTGTGCATATGTCAGAAAACATACTCAGTTGAAATAAGTAACCCTGAAATTGGGATTGGTTGTATTTTATTTTTCTTTTACACTCTGATGTAGCTTCGTTCGTACTGAAACGATATCTGGTATTTTTATAGGTCTAGAGAGATTACCTTTCAAGAAAGAAGGATATAAATTTTGGACATGGAGAGGTCACAAAATTCATTATGTTGAAGAAGGAGAAGGTTTTCCTATCGTTCTTATTCATGGTTTTGGCGCTTCAGCTTTCCATTGGCGGTACTAACATTTCCTTCTATCATTGTATTAATTTGTTGTATGGTTCCTATATAGTTGTGTGACCATACAGTCCCAGAATTGAGCTAACATTTGGTGTGTTTCCCTAAAATTTTCTGGTTTTTATAGGTACAATATACCGGAATTGGCCAAAAAGTACAAGGTTTATGCCGTGGACTTGTTAGGGTTTGGGTGGAGTGAGAAGGCACTCGTCGACTATGATGCATTGGTGTGGAGAGACCAGGTTGCCGATTTCTTAAAGGAGATTGTCAAAGAACCGACAATATTGGTTGGGAATAGGTAAAATATACTTGATTAATAGTTCCATAAATTGCAAAACCATGATCTGTGTTCCTTGTGTCGGACTTTTGATTCATATTATTAATTGGAAACTTTCAGTCTTGGAGGATTTACTGCTTTGGTCGCAGCAGAAGCAATGCCAGAGCAAGTTGTGGGCATTGCATTACTGAACTCTGCAGGACAATTCGGAAGCCCAGAGGATGATGCAACAACCGAGACTGAAGAATCCCCCTTGCAGAAATTCTTTGTAAAGCCACTCAAGGAAGTTTTCCAACGTGTGGCTCTCGGATTCTTATTTTGGCAAGCTAAGCAACCAGCACGTGTCGAATCCGTCTTGAAGAGTGTATGTTACATTGTCCTTTAATTACTGGTTTAACTTTATAATAACCATTGATATTACGGAAAGCTTATATATTTATGTAAGACTCGCCCCATTTAACTTTATACTCAATGGAAATAACAACTTTTACTCACATGGTTTTAGAAACCTATTTAGAATATGTTTCAAACATTTTAAGCACCCTTCTAACAAAAGCAAATAAGAGGAATCTTGTGAAACCGAATCAAATCCGTCGATATCTCCGTATACCAGACTAACAAAATTATTCAATTTAATTTCAGGTATATAAAAACACTTCAAATGTTGATGATTATCTCATCGAGTCAATTACCAAACCAGCAGATGACCCGAATGCTGGTGAAGTCTATTACAGGTATCCTACTTGGGTCAGAACCATAGTTTTTCAGTAAACATAATCAAAGATTGACATGCCATTCAGTTTTTTTTATACAATTGATGCTTTATTTACGCAATTTTGCAGATTAATGACACGGTTCATGTCAAATCAGAGAAAATACACGCTCGACAGTGTGCTGAGCAAACTGTCTTGCCCATTATTGTTAGTCTGGGGAGATTTAGACCCATGGGTGGGCCCTGCAAAGGCTATTCGTATCAAAGAGTTCTATCCAAACACATCTATTGTGAACTTGCAGGCAGGACATTGCCCCCATGATGAAGTTCCCGAGCTTGTCAACAAGGCCTTGGTAGATTGGTTAGCAACTCTGCCATCCACTGCTCCCCAAACTGTATAAACATTTTATGTCGAAAATTGTAAGTATATATAGCCTGTATTTTCATTGATCACATAATTTGATGAAATATTATAAACTTTAATCTTTTAATTAGTGAGCAATTTTAGTGGGTTAAGAAGTACGTTTGGATTCATGGAGAACGCATACCCAGAAATGTAAAAGGAAAACTTGATTAGTATCGTTAATTGGTTGTGAGTTTTTTTTGGTTAATGTTACATCCCCTATGCCCCAATTCGATTTAATTCAGGGCAGGAGCAGGCAGCTCTTAGCTCACTCGCTTATTAGATGCCACCAAACAACAACCCCCCTTTTTGTTCTTGAGAGTTTGTTGTCTGGTCAACTATAAGCGTTTTAAAATGTCTTTGAACAAATATATGGGATTATGGGGTATGTGAATGATTTGGTCAAAAAACTTGAGCTAGTAAAGAATGAACATGAAGCATGTGTGGTAACCAATACTTTTAGCCCATCTAGTTTATAGGATTCTTGCAAAGTGTTCTATATATGACCCCAAATATCTTACAAAGTCAAATGGAAGGTTTGGAACATTTAAGCAAGGTGCTTTATTTGACCAATTACTTTTTGCGGTCCAGTTTTTCAACAACCTGTTCTTACCATTTGCTACCAAACCTTGCTATAAAAAAAGTACTCATTCGTTCTCAAAATTAGACGATAGCATTCATAGTTCTAAAAAATGGATGACATTTCACTTTTGAGCTAGTTTCAATCTACAAGCACATGTCTGGTGATTGTTATAAAGCATTGGTATCATACGTTTCGATGAACTATCTTATTATATCTAGTAGATAAATATGGCAAAAACAACAGTATAAATAAAAGTGAGACTTCAAACACACCCGAATTCTACACCTATGTTACAGTGAGACTCCAAGCCTCAACTCTTAGGAGAGGCACACCTTAATTCAGGTTTTATTTTGATGATAATAAATCGTGCAGATAATGAAGTGAAAATGTAGCCAAAAGAAATGTCTAATGGGTTGAAGTTGAAGTGTTGAACTGTTGAAGTACCACTATAGCATATTCATTCTGAGAAACTTTTTGGGTGTCTTTAGTTGAAAGAAAACAAACTTGCTTTTTGCAAAATATTTTGTACAAAATAAAGCGAATAAAGATTATTTTCAAATCAAACTTTTCCCGACACATTCTTTACAAAACACAAAACATGCATGTCTCAACTTAACAAGAGAAACTGCAAAACATTTTTTTTTCCTTGTAACTCCTCTTCTTTTCTTCAAAATACAACACGGTGTCAGATGAATGCGTTTTCTTTTGTGAAAAATTTAATCCCTCATTCTTTTAACTAAAAATAAAAAATTAAGAAATTTTTCTTCAACTAAACGTGCTCTAAAAACCTAACTGGAACATTTAGGCAAGGTTTCCTTATTTCAGTATTGTATTTCTCTAATTCACATATAACATGATGAATCTTTATACATTTAAGAGAAAGGTATAGATATAGAAAAGTGCCATGTCAATTCAACTCGACTTAATCCGTTCTGAATAAACTTTATTGGCGTACCTATTAGACATGTCTGCACCATTTGTCTGTTTTTTTGACAAAAGTAGCAGTGACATGAGCAAGTAGCAGTGAGTAGTAGCTGTAAGCATTTTTTTTTTTCATAGCTCTAGGTGTAATAACTCTTAAATGTTCAAAGCTCCTACATTTTACTTGATGGAGCTTTGGAAAAAAAAAAAAGCATTAAAAAAATTGTTTTTCAAATGAGTATTAAAAATCACAATGCTCAATGATCACCGCTTCTAAACACCTCTGCGCCAAATACACTTATCTACTTAATCAAATATAAGTCTTTCGCAATCATTAGTATAAACCGTAGTTTGATCAAGTAACTAATCAGCTTTCTAAAACTGCAGTAAGAGTTAAAAAAAGGTTTCATCTCACAAAAGCTAAGGGACCGTTTGGTTTGTAGGTGAGTTTAAAATCAGGATTTGAATCTGGATTTTGATTTTAAAAATTAAAACAAATAAAATATATATTTAACTAAATAAATAATCACTTTATAATTTGGGAGAATTTCATCAATATCCTTATAAAACTTTAAAATTACAACAATATCTTTTCAAAACTTTAAAATTTCAAATTTATCCAAATTAACAATTAAATTATAACTATATTAAATTAAGAGTTTTTCTAACTTATGCCATGATTGCACAAGCTTAAAAGTGTTTAATGAAGACAAATATTTCTTTAAATAACTTAATTTCCAAAGAAAACATTGATAATTTTGGTAAACATCATAAATATAGAAAATTATTAATATCAAAGAACATGAGAACATGATAATTTAAGTTTATTTAATGGCTCTTAACCTTTACCACCTAAGAATTTTCTTAAATTAATGTTATATCTTCATATCAAAATATAATAAACATACAAAATTACAATTTTACCCTTCTAACCCAATCAAAGAAATCAAACCCACCATTTCTTTTTGGGAAAATTGCATATATACCCATTAAAACTCAAAAACTTGCATATATACCCAAAATACAAGTTTTTAATGCATGATGTACAATGTCAATTAAGCATGTTTTGGGTATATATGCAAATATTCAAGTTTTAATGGGTATATATGCAATTGCCCCCTTTCTTTTTCTTCGTGGCACCCATAAAGCACCTACATCCCATTTTCATTGTTCAATCACGAATACATCATTATAATTTTAAACTGTTATAAAAGTTGCTTCCATGATGTATGTTGTTACTCAGGAAGTTGAAATGAAATCATGGTTAATAACTTAATATATAATTATAATAATGTCTAATTATTAATTTATTATTGTGGAAATTATTGTCGAAATATTACATGTGATGAAGAAAAAGAAATTCCAACTCGCCAGTTGTTTATACAATTGAAATCAGAGAGCCATGGTGAATGTGGATGATGCGTGTGATGTTATTTTGAATCATAAGTATATGTGTATTCTTTTTTAATTGTAGGATAAATGCTTGAGAAAGAGGTAAAATTGTAAGGTAAATTGTTAAATTAGAATTTCAATATTTAATATTACCCGTATTTAATTAAAATGTAATTATGAATTTGGATATCTTTGTGTATTTTAATTTCTTAAAAGGATATTGATGTAATTATGATTTTTGTAAGGATATTGACATAATTTTAAAGTTTTGTAAGGATAATATTTAAAAAAGAAAAGATAAAAAGAAATGAGCCCACATATTTTATAAAGGGTAAAATGCAAAATGGTCCTTAAACTATCACGAAATCGTAAATATAGGACCAAGATAAAAAGTAGCGCAAAAAAGCCACTAACGTTATGCAAATGTGCAAAAAAGTCACCGAGAGGCATTTTCCGTTAGTTTTCCCGTTAAGTGCCATGTCACCGAGGGCATTATCGTCATTTCATTGCTTTAAGGATTAATATGTCCACGTGTCGATTCAGGGACTAAATTTGCAATTTGATTTTGATCTTTTATTTCACTTCACCACCACCACCACCCTTTACCAACACCACCACCCTCTACCGCCACCACCACCACCACCCTCTACTACCACACAACCAACACCACCACTCTCTACCGACCACCACTAATTGAAATCTTGAATTACCAGTGTCAAAATTCCCATCATTGAACATTAGTTTTTGTTCCAGTCATTTCCATCATTGAAAACTAAAGAGGTTCACTACTGCTTATGGCTTTTTTAAATACAAAGTTTGTATAACCAGTCCAATTAATTAACACCTCAAAACTACTTTGTCGCATTAAAAGCAACCAACAACTCTTATGTGTCTACTGATAGCTGATATAGGAGATAACAATAACATATAATCACATATAAGAAACTAAATACTACGTGCTAAGTATTGATCATATTGTTCGATAGAAAAACGATTTCATGGTACTTGTAATATCATTATACTTGGATTTTTGTTTATCTTTGTGTAACTTTTTTTATTTCATGGTACGCTTGTAAAATCAAAAACTACTCAAATTTGCATTCAAAGGAAGGTCGATAGAATTTAGTAAGGAATATCGATCATCTTCCATGCTCCTTGTGACAACAACTATCAAGAGTATAACTACAGAGAGTAGTAGCGAAGACCGTAGTTTCTCTTCCAACATATTGTCAAGTGTCAATGTGGGTGTCCTCTCTTCTGTCAAAGATTGTAGTGTTTTCAGCACAAAAATCTCTAATTTGTCGATCAAATCAACTATTTTTTATTTCATGAACCCACAAATCCACTCAACAACGACAGATGTTGATTCAAGTTGATTCCTGTTAGGGATGGCAAAAGCCCCCGAAACCGACGGGGAAAACCGTAACCCGAACCGGTTGGGTCGGGTTCGGGGGCGGGTTCACGGGTTTGGATGCGGGCATGGGTATTGATGTAATTTTTTAGGCGGGTACGGGTTTGGGTACGGGTTCTATTAATACCCGCCCGATTACCCGTATCCGTATCCGTTTACCCGAATTTATACCCGCTTTATTGATATAATAATTAACTAGAATATGTATACATTATATATAATTTCTTCTATTACATTTTTTTATATACGCATCTTTATTACATATCATATTTTATTCTGTACATGAATTATTTAAAAGCGTTAAGTCGTTTGATACGATATTCATTTTATTTAACTTAAAAAAAAATGAATATATTATGGTGTTTTCATTTATTTTTTCGGTGGATTTTAGTGTGAATTAATGTTAATAGCGCCATTTTTTCCATATAATACTTAATTGGGGATAACCGAAACCCGTGGGAAAACCCGAAAAACCGATGAATAATATTAATCGGGTATCCGGCGGGTAATGGGGCGGATACGGGTTTAGATATTATAAACGGGTGCGGGTACGGGTACACTAAAACCTGCCCCGAACCCGACCCGTTGCCATCCCTGATTCCTGTAGCTAGTGGCTATCCCTGCAGTTGCTGCCGCTGCATTATAAACACAATGTTCATCGTGATAGTAAGCATGTGAATTTGAGACAGCAAACGCTAAATTCCTAAGCATTGCGACACCAAGTGTGTTGCAGAATTATGACTTGAAATGTATGTGTGGTAATCAATTAATCATATGGCTAAAGTGCATTAGTTTTTCCCAATTGAAAACTGTAAAAGAACATCAAAAGTAACTTCATTTGACTCATTTAGAAAAATACACGTACCACGTTAAATTAGGTTCGATTAATTTATGAAGGGGAAAACAATAAACCTGCATGTGGCATTGGCCGCCCTTGAAGATCTTGAATTGCATCATTCACCAGGATGGCATTCCACACCCTAGTATCCAATGATAATGATAGCACTAGTCTCTATACATAGTGATCAGAAATAAATGCAAAAACAAAAGAAAGATTTACAGTTAATTTCTAAAGATTAATAACGGTTTAACTAACTATTAACAAATATATATATATATATTTTTTTTTTTGAACGATTATAACAAATATATTTTAGTTTCATTAAGTATAAATCATTATTTCCCTGAAATTAGAAAAACACCAATTTGTAACAAGTAATTAAGTTGTCACTAAGATTATATAATCTTGGCCAGGAGCCAATAGAGCTGGGCAAAAAGAGTGTCACAAAATGAAAATGAAAAAAAAAAAAAAAAAAAAAAAAAAAAAAAAAAAAAAAAAACAGATGTGTTAGAAAATCATCTAACTATGATTATAATGTAATGTTGTATTTACTATGCATAATATAATTAAGACTCTGTTTTCAATCTTCGTGCTCTGTTTTCGCATGAGTATTTGAAAAAGTTAGCGTTTGGAACGAAGATTGAAACTATGGATCTAGGGAGGTGTATTACGGTGACGTCATCAAATGATGTGAATAATGCATTGGGTATGCGGGGCGGTGTTGCTATGGTTTGGGAGGTAGAGGGTGGTGGTGGTGGCGGTAGAGGGTGGTGGTGTTGGTTGTGTGGTGGTAGAGGGTGGTGATGGTGGTGGCGGTAGAGGGTGGTGGTGTTGGTTGTGTGGTGGTAGAGAGTGGTGGTGGTATTTATTAAATATGAACAGTAAAAAGACAATACTACCCTCAATGACTAGGCACTTAACGAGGAAACTAACGGAAAAACGCTCTCGGTGGCTTTTTTGCACATTTGCGTAATGTTAGTGGCTTTTTTGCGCTACTTTTTGTCTCGGTCCTATATTTTCGATTTCGTGATAGTTTAAGGACCATTTTTGCATTTTACCCTTTTATAAACATGTCAAGTGATCTAGCTTTTGAAAAACCCCATATATTTAGGCATCATGCTCAAATCCTAAACCTAAGTACCTCAAACAAACACATATTTTTAACCTTTATCCTCTAAACCCAACCCCATCAAACAAACAAACCCTAAAAGTTTTGTAATTTATTTCTTAAAAGGGTTTCTAGAAGCCAACGACTTCACAGATATTTCCTCAGTCCCATATTAAATGTCCCGTTGGAATTTTTGAAGTCTTTCTTTCTTAACTTTGACTTTAAATATTTTTGTTTGTGTTATATAATACTTGATACAAAATATATGAATGGTAGGGGTGTGCACGGTTCGGTTTGGGTCGGTTTTTGGCTAAAACCGAAACCGAACCGCCATATTCGGTTTTTGTTGGGTCACTGAATTCCCCAATCTTTCTCTAACAAGGATTTGAACGTAAAATCCCCTAAGTGTAAACAAGTCACTGAGTGAACAGTAACTCAGTGAGTCACCTTCAGGGAGCTAAGACCGAGCCTAAGATGAAAGGTTCTCCATTCAGTGAGGCGGAACTCAGTGAAGTGTGATCTAAGCCAAGAAGAAGGTGATGGGTTCAGTGAGGATGACAATAACTCACTAAACCCCATGACTCCTCAACAACTTGAATGTACTGAAGACTGATGACAAGAAGACTGAAGTTTTGGCGGGACTGGGCGGGAAAGTCTGAGCTGCATTATTAAAGTGCTTTATCACTTTAATGTCAAACTTTCCCAAATTGGCTAAAACCAGGCTGTCATCAGAAAGTGCCTTTTGGACTTAACTCAATGAAGGTTCCTTGCCAGAAGAATAATATCTTTCAAGATATTGTTAAGGAAGCTTAATGTCCAATGTATTACTAGTTGTTCTATACTTGTGTATAAATAGGAAGCAAATGTGAGGAGTAAAAGTTGACAAGTTTGTGCAATTAATGCAAAGCATTCACAAACCACTTTACTCCTCCAAAGAACAACACAAGCCCCTGAGATAGCTCAGTGGGTAATTTAAGTTGTCACTCAACATAGTTTGAGTTTAGTGAGGAGTCCATACAATACTTGTCATTTTCAATCCCAAGTGTTATTCCGCAAACACTTGGGTACGATTCTTTGTGATTAACTTCTAATAAAGAATTAAACGTTGGAAAATATTGTCTCTTATATTTACGTTCTTTATTGTTAATCATTTTTATACATCTTTGTTTAAAGTCATACAACTTGGTTACTTTAGCTTCTTAGTTACTGATAACCAAGTAAAAGGGACCAACAAGTTGTATCAGAGCCTCTGATTTGTAAAACTTAAACCTGTTTTCAAAACCAAAGAGTGCTCAAGTTTTTAAAATCAAGATCCCACTATGACTGACATAGATGTTCCCCAACTTGTTGATAAAAAGGGTGGAAGTTATTCAGCAACTGCCCCTCGACTTGAAGCTGGCAAATTTAATAAGTGGAAAAAGCGAATGCTTTTCTACTTAACTGGGATGGAACCTTATTACATCAAATTGATTAATGAGGGTCCATATGTCCCAACAACTGCCCAGGTTTAATCAAACCTGAAGGTCAGTGGACCCCAGATGAAAGGAGGGTGGTCAATCAAGACCAGCGCCTGAAAAGCATCATTATATCATGCCTTCCTGATGATATAATGGAATCAGTGATCAACTGTCCCACTGCCCAGCAGACATGGACTGACCTGGTTCATAGCTATGAAGGGCCTTCTGATACCAAAGAGAATAGAATCATGGACCTGAAGCTTGAATTCAATACCTTCAGGGGCAAGGATTCTGAAAGTCTCTCTGAGACTTATACTCGGTATAAGACCCTCCTGAATGAGCTGACCAATGATGGTGTTATACTGTCAAAACATGAGATAAATGTTGGCTTTGTCAATAGTCTCCCTGAGAAGTGGTTAAACTTCTCTCAGGGATTGAGAAATGCAAACCATATTCAGAACCTTAAGCTCCCTGCCATCTATGGGAAGTTTGTCTATGAAGACAATCTTATCACCAGGAGATACCCTGGTAAAGCTCAGGAGACCAAAAAGGCCTTGACAATTTCACCCATATCAACTGCTTTCTATTCAAAAGGTGTTGTGCAGGATTTTCAGGATGGTTCTGATGATGAGGTTGACCAGATAACCAGTGAGGAGTATCTTAATGATCTTCAAATTGAATTTCATGAAAGAGCACTTCTTGCTAATTCTAAAAGGTTTTTTAAGAAAAACAAATTTCCTTCTAAAGCAAATGACAACACTGAATGTTTTAAATGTGGCAAAATGGGTCATTTTGCAAAAGATTGTTTTTCAAAAACAACCTCAGAACCATCCTTCAAGTTTTCAGGAAATAACTCTTTTTCAGGCCCCAGCAAATTTCAACCAAAAATGCTTCAGTCCAGTCAAAGATTTGAAAAAGTCCCTCAAATTGACTTTGAAGCCAAGTACAGAAAGGCAAAAGCTAAACTTGCCCTTCTTGAATCATCCTCAACAGTCTCTCAGCCTCCTCAGGCTCCAAAGCCTACTCAAGCCAAGAACAAAGGGCTTGTTGCTGAAACATATGACTGGGATGAGGTTGAAGTGTCCTCTGATGATGATGAAGTTCACATCAGTGCCCTGATGGCCCTATCAGAAGACAACAAACTTGCTGTGGGGAAGAGTCATGCAAGAAATGGTGAATAGGTCAACATCACTATGAGGAAGGTAAATCTTTTACTTTCTATGGATGATAATGATGATTGGAAATCTTACTTAGATTATATTAATGTTGATCTTAAGTATGTTGAAGAGCAAAGACTTAATTTGTTTTCAAAATTTAACAAACTGAGTTTTGAATTAAATCATTGTAGAGATGAATTACTTGCCTTAAAACAAGCCAAGCTTGAAAGTGTTACACTTCAAATTCAAAACTCTGAACTTGTAAAACAAAATCAAGCTCTTCAGGAAGAACTTAAGAAAGAAAAGGAAATTATTTGGAAATGGACTCAGAAAAACCCCAAACTTTATGAAACACTGAGTCTCTCACCCAGCCCCAAAAAGGCTGGTCTGGGTGATGATCAACTCACTGAAGCCTCTGGGGAGAGTAACCATCCTACAACTTTTCTATTAACCAACATACTCTCTAGCAAAGAACTAGCTCCCATACCCAGTGATTGGATTGAAAGAAACAATCCTGATAGTAAATTGCCAAATTTTAACACTGGAAGAATCCTGGAGCCTGAAAGTTAGGCTATCAAGGAGCTGCTAGGAGTCACTGATGAACTTAGTCCTACTGAGTCCATCACTGAGTCTAAGTTTGATTCACCACTCCCTCCACTGAAACAACTTCAGGGAGCAGAACCCAATTCTGATCTTGCACCATTAGTCTTTCAACCACATTCTCCCAAAGAGAAATCAGGGTTAGGAAGGACTATTCTGAAAAGACCTACTCCTGCACCCACTGAACACCAAAAACCTTCAGTAAAAACTGAAGTGAAGCTTGAAAGCACTGATTCAAAGGTTGATCAGCTTGCTGAACTTGTCAGGATGCTGAGTGAGAAAATTGAGTCTACTGAGAAAAACTCTGACTCAAAATCAACAAAGCCCTCAGTATCCTCAAGTTCTTCCAAACCAAAAACCACACCCAGACCCTCAGGGAGATGTGAGCTGTGCAATTATCCAAATTACAGCACTGATAAATGCTACAGAGTCCTGTTTTGTATGATATGAAAACAAGAGGACCACAGAACTTGTGATCACATCCCCTACTACTTCTTTAAAAGCAAGAGGTCTGTACAAAACCCAAGGCTATCAGTATGCCACACCTTCCAAACAAAGACTGAAGGCTAAGCCTTTCTCACCATGTCCTCACTGTGGTTTCAATGATCATCTTCCTGATGATTGTATGATGAAAGAATGCTGTGACATCTGTGGAGATCCCTCCCATGAAACCAGGGGACATGACAAAGTGATTCAGTCCAGAAGGAAATACCAAACCAACACTTCTCAGTCACCTGAGGCATCAACCTTCACAAAATGTAAAACATGTGGAAGCTCAGGTCACACTACTTCAGACCATAATTCACTAACTGAGTTCAAAAAGTCCCTGAGGACTAAGCCCACTAGAAAGTGGGTCAACAAGAAAAACTAACCCAGTTTACTGTTTGTGCAGAAACACATCAAGGATCCTACTTGGCATTTAGACAGTGGATGCTCCAGAAGTATGACTGGTGTGAAAAGTTTTCTGCACAAATATGTGGAAGAACCAGGACCCAAAGTAGTATTTGGTGATAACTCATCAGCTCCCACTGAAGGTTATGGTTCAGTAAACTGCAATGGTATAGTTTTTACTAGAATAGCTTATGTTAATGGTCTTAAGTACAACCTGATAAGTGTTTCCCAACTATGTGATGCCAAATACATAGTTCAGTTTGATGACAAGAGAGGGACCATCTTTAATGCCAATAAGGAAGTTGTGTTGATTGCCCCCAGGAGGGATGATGTATATGTCCTTGACATGTCATCCCTGACTCAGAATGGGACTTGTCTATTCTCAAAGGCAAGTGAGACAATCAACTGGCTATGGCATAGGAGACTCTCTCATCTCAATTTTAAGAGCATCAACAACCTGGCCAAACAGAACAAAGTTCTGGGCCTTCCATCCCTGGTGTATACCAAAGACAAGCCTTGTTCTGCTTGTGAAAAAGGAAAACACCACATGGCATCATTCAAAACCAAACAAACCTTTTCCATCAAAAGCTGCCTACATCTTCTTCATATGGACCTTTTTGGACCTGTCAGTCCAATGTCCATTCACCATGAGAAGTATACTCTGGTCATAGTGGATGAATACTCAAGATATACTTGGGTTTACTTCCTGACCAAAAAGAGTCAGGCAGCTGAAACAATCATGTCATTTGTCAGGAACATTGAAAATCAAAATGATGTCAAAGTTAAACAGATCAGGACTGACAATGGCACTGAATTCAAAAACCAAGACCTTGAGTGTTTTTGTGATGAGAAAGGAATTTCTCAAAATTTCACTTCTCCCTATACTCCTGAACAAAATGGAGTAGCTGAAAGGAGAAATAGAACACTCATTGAGGTAGCAAGAACAATGTTAAATGGCTCAGTCCTCTCAAAACATTTTTGGATTGAGGCAGTTAAAACAGCCTGCTACACTCAAAATAGGTCAATCATTGTGAAAAGGCATAATAAGACTCCTTATGAGATATTCAAAGGAAGGATTCCTGACATCAGCTATTTTCATGTATTTGGGTGTCCTGTGTTTATACATAATCACAAGGATCACTTGGGTAAATTTGATGCAAAAGCTGATGATGGATACTTCCTGGGATATTCCTTGGTTTCTAAAGCCTTCAGGGTGTTCAACACAAGGAGACAACAAACTGAGGAAACTTATCACATCACTGTTGATGAGAGCACTGAATCCATCAGGTTCTCAAATTCCTCAGTAGAAGAAATTGGTATTGATAACTCATCAAGATATCCTCCTGATGAGTATCATCCTGAGAACAATCCCTCAACCCAATACCAAGCTGATGCTGATGTCTCCTATTACATCACCCCTCACAACCTACCCCAACCACCTATCAGTGAGTTCATAGAAACTCAGCCTGTCTCAAATGAGACTGACACCACTGAACAAATTGTTCAGGAACCCTCAGATCAAATTGTCCCTACAGTAGTCACTGAAGCACATATTGATGAGTTACCTCATGTTCATGAGTCTGAACCTAATCAGGCTCCTACAAGCTCAAATTCCTATCCCAAACCCCAGGATAGCTGGACTAGATCCAAAATCATTGAGCTTGTGAACATCATTGGTGAACCCACTGAAGGCATGCTCACAAGAAGCAAGGCTGCTAAACTCAAGGCTGCCACTGCTAATATATGTCTTTATGCTGACTATCTCTCAGAGATTGAGCCTAAAAATGTCAAAGAAGCCCTGACTTATGAAAGTTGGGTTCAGGCCATGAGAGATGAATTGGAACAATTTGACAGAAATGATGTCATGACCCTTGTTGAATGCCCAGGGTGTTTTAATCATTGGTATGAAATGGGTCTTTAAGAACAAGACCGATGAAAATGGCACAGTCATCAAAAACAAAGCAAGACTGGTTGCCAAAGGATATAATCAACAGGAAGGTATAGACTATGAGGAAACATTTGCACCTGTTGCAAGAATGGAAGCCATCAGGATCTTCCTTGCCTATGCAACTTACATGAACTTTAAAGTTTACCAAATGGATGTTAAAAGTGCATTCCTAAATGGTAACATCAAAGAAGATGTTTATGTGCAACAGCCTCCTGGTTTCGAAAGTAGTGAATACCCCAACCATGTCTACAAGCTTAACAAAGCCCTTTATGGACTGAAACAAGCACCCAGGGCATGGTATGAAACTCTTTCAGCCTTCCTGATCTAAAACAAGTTTGTCAGAGGAAGAATTGACAACACACTGTTCATCTACAGAACAAAGGATGATGTCATTCTTGTCCAAGTATATGTTGATGACATCATCTTTGGCTCAACAAGTTACAAACTTTGCAAACAGTTTGAGAAACTGATGACCACAAAGTTTGAAATGAGCATGATGGGTGAACTCACATACTTTCTTGGACTCCAAATTAAACAAACTGAGAAAGGAATATCCATTTGTCAAGAAAAATACCTCAGGAACCTACTGAAGAAGTATGAGCTCACTGACTGCTCTTCAGTAAAAACTCCTATGGTTCCTCCAAACAACTTTGGCCCTGATCTCACTGGAAAATCAGTGAATCAAACCCAATACAGAGGAATGATTGGCTCCCTGATGTACTTACTTGCCTCAAGGCCTGATATCCAATTCTCAGTCTGCCTGTGTGCCAGATACCAGGCTGACCCTAAAGAATCACATCTCACTGCTGTCAAGAGAATCATCAGGTACCTGAAGGGTACTCCAAACCTTGGTTTGCATTACCCAAAATGTTCAGGATTTGATCTCAAATGGTACACTGACTCTGACTATGCAGGATGTAACATGGATAGGAAAAGTACTTCAGGATCCTGCCAATTTCTTGGTGGTAAAATTGTGTGTTGGAGTACAAAGAAACAACAGTCAGTGGCCATGTCCTCAGCTGAAGCTGAATATATGGCTGCTGCAGGATGTTGTCCAAATGTACTATGGATGAAGAGCCAACTGAGTGACTATGGCATTCAGTATAAGATGGTACCTATCTTTTGTGATAATACAAGTGCAATAGCCATCTCAAACAATCCAGTACTTCATCAAAGAACCAAACACATTGACATCAGATACCACTTCATCAGGGACCATATCTCTAATGGAGAAATTGAACTACATTTCATCCCCACTGAGTATCAGCTAGCTGATATCTTCACTAAACCTTTGGATGAACCCACTTTCACAAGATTGAAAGTTGAACTGGGCATGTTAGACATAGAATCAGGGAACTGATCAAAAATGTTCCAACATGATGTAAATTCTCTAGGTCCCTGATAACAACCTTCCTGAAATTTTTTTTGAATGATAATTCATTCAGGGGGCTCAGGATGAAAAATGGCATTGAATACCCTAACTAAATGCTCTAAGTATTTAGTTAGTTAATGTCCCAGGTAGGTAACTGAATCCTATTAAATATAGGAATATATGTCACTTACACAACTGGCATCCACTCCTTGGGCCCCCACATATCTCTCACCAAACACCACTGAGCATTAAATGCTCCCTCATACACAAAAATTGTGATGATCGTTTTCCTGCAAAAGTGCATTATTTGCAGAAGCACCCCAAAGGGTGAGAGAAAATAGGGGTAGTGGGAATTGTGATACTTAATGCGGATCTCAAACCTATATTATTATGCCATTTCGGTTGAATATTATAAATTTTTGATATCCGCAACATCACTACCCTAATTCCCACTATAAATACCCCCACAAAAAGGGAAAAACACACACGCTTTTAAAAAAATCATAACTAAACTCTTGCAAATTGTTTTTCAAAACTGCGTGTGTTTCCCTCACCAATACCATTTTTTCAAAACCAGGCCTTTTATCTAACCCAAATGGCTACTTCTAAGGTCATAAAATACGCACCCAATGTGGATTTCCAAATGGAAAGCGTAGACCTTACAAAGAATAATGTGGTGGGGAACTTTGCCTACCCTGCTGGGTTCCCTGAATACAAGGAAGTGGTAAAGTTCCTTCAGAACTGTTTTCTGACCACCGCATTCACAAAAACCCCCCTCAGTCATCTACCCTGAATATTTGAGGGAATTTTGGTGCACAGTAGAGGTTGAAAGCCCTGATGCGCCAAAAGAGGCCAAAATAAAGTTTACAGTCAAGAATGGAACTAAGTCCCTAACTCTTGACTATAAAACTTTTGTCAAAGCCACTGGGCTTGATTACACACAGACCTACATCGCCCCACCATCTGATAAAGATGTGAAGGAGGTCTTACTGACGCTAGGGCCTTATGACAAACTTCACCCTGAAGTGTCACCTGGGGTCCTACTATCCAAAGCCCCAATCATCAAGACCTGGTTCCCAGCTCCCTGGAGGATAATAATGACCTTTGTCATTCAGGTCCTCTGGGGAAACAAATCCTCTACTGAGCAATTGAACAATACTCAAGCAATGATATTGTTCAGTCTCATTGAGGGTAGATTTATTGACCTTGGAGAATTAATCTTCAAGGACCTCATAGCAAAATTAGGGGGGAAGTCTAGGCAAAAACTCATGTCATACCCTAGATTCATTTCCTGTGCCCTATATGACTTGCTTGGGTTTGAGTATGAAAAGCCTGATGCAGTAGGTTTTGAGCCTGAAGTGTTACACAAGGCTAATTACTCTCGTGACCCTCTAGAGGTTACACCCATCACCCTGACCCAATATATGCGTACTGCTATCCAGGGTGACAATATTATATCACCAGTTCCCTCTCCCACCAAAAAGGTGAAGAGGAAGAAGGGACAGGGGTCCAGGAAGGTGGCTCAACCCAAGTCACTCGACACTGAGACCTCTGACCCTAAGGCTGCCAAAAAGGGGCATGAAATACCGCCCTTGACTGCGGACACCCTGAGTATAATAACCCAGTCACTAGGCCTGCAACAAAAGCCAACGGAGGGCACTGAGAAATCCCACTCAGTGTCCTCGGGCATACCCGTTTCCAAAGACTCTACTGTCATAAACAAGACAGTTGAGCCGAAACAAACCAAACCTTCACATCCTGCTAAAGGCTCTGGCAAATCACAACCAGAGTCTCAGGGAGTAAGGGATCCTAAATCCTCGGTGGGGCAGCACTACTCCACTGAGAAGGGGGTCCACAAACAATCACATCCTGCTAAAGGCTCGGGTCAATCAAAACCCAAGCATCAGGGAGTTCAAGTTCCTAAACCTTCGACAGGCCAGAACAAGCCTGTTGGAAAGGGGGACACAACCACTCATCTGCCTGATGAGGACATTCGCAAAACAACGCTTTTGTCTGAGGGCACAAAAACTCATCCCAAAGACTCAGATGGAAACATACAACCCGCTGATAGGGACACAACAATCACGACTCCTAGTGATGGTACTGAGAAACACCCATCAGTGCTTGAAGGGGTCACGGGGGACAAAGATTCAGAAGGATATACACCACCCGCTGATATGGAACCCATAACCACTCCCGGAGGTGCGCATTACTTGGGAACTGGCCTTAAAGACCAGGTAGGTAAAACCCAACCTACCAGATTTGAGGGGTCAGGACCTGTCCAAAACGAAGGCAAATCTTCTTATGAAGAGGAGCCGGATAACCTCCAAATGTTGCAGATTACCTCCCTGGCAGATGCTCAGGCTGTCTTATTTTCTGATGATGAATTTAACAGTGACGAGGAAGTCTTCACGGCCGGAGATGATATGGAGGATGAGGAGACAATCCCTGAACCTGTTACTCAGTCTCCTCAAACCTCTAACCATGATGAAGATGAAACACATTCCGAGCCGGAAACCTCAGAGGACGCTCAAATTCCTCTCACTGAAAAAGCCTTCAAAAGATTCATCAAGAGAATGACCAATGTTTTGTACAGGGGGGTCACTGACGAGATGTCAGTTCTCAAAGATGCTGTTGAAGAATACAATGATGATGTCAGGGAGCAAAACTCCAGTCTCACCTACTCCCTGACACAAATGGCTTCTCGCATCAATCAATTTTTGGAATCCCTAAAAGAGCTGGCTACAAGGGTTAAGTCGGTTCAAGAATCAGTCAAAGATGATCCTGAGCTCAACAAGAAAATTCTTCAGGCGTCTGAGACGTACCAGGTAAACTCGGCGGCTCTTACTGAGCTACCTGGTTTGATAAGGGATTCAAATGTTCAGACTCTCAGCTCCACCATGGAGGCTCTCAAGTCCTCCTTTACTCAGTTGGAAGCATCAGTGACAGCTCAATCCCTGAAGTCCACTTCTCTGGCATGGACAATGGGATCCAGAATGACTGCCCTTGAAAACTCTCAGGCTGCACTTGACTCCAAGGTATCTATCATCCATCAGGATACTGCAGAGATTAAGTCAATGGTAACGGAAATGTTTCAAGTCTTCAAGGGTACCTCTACTTCATCTTCAGTAACTCCAACACTTGCCATCACTGCAGCTCCGGCAATTGTTGAGGGGGAGAAAGTTCCTGAAACCCCTATTACTGATGAACAAGAAGCTGGACAGCCCTCTCACACTGAGGGGGAGCATGTCACTGAAGCCACACCAATCACTCAAGTTCCACCTCAAGAGGAACCAGCCTCCTCCACTCTCAATCAGGACAGAGGAAAAAGCATTGCTACCACCTCTGAACCTACAACTGTGCTCCAGCCTGCCTCCACTATGGTCAGAGTCGATCCTGATGAACCAATCAGGGTCCCATATGAAATCCATGGAAAAGTATATCAACTCACCAATGACCAAATACAAGCCCATATGGAAAGAGTTGAGTACATGGCAAAGGTAGCTGAAGAAGAGAGATTAAGCAAGCCTGAACTGATACAGGTTGTTCATGAGGAAGCTGAGAAGATTGGTCTGGATGCTGAGGCACTAGCTACTGAGCAAGCTGGTGCAGCCTTTAAAAAGGCTCAGGAAGAAGAGCTGAATGCTCTTAGAAGGGAAAGGGAAGCAAAGCTGAAAAGGGATGCTCAAATCAGGAAGACCAGGGTTGAAAGATATCATTGGGTGATGAAGGAAAGGTTGAAGCCTGAAATCATCACTGACATTAAAATCCACAGGAACACCAAACCCGCAATGGTCACTGTCTTCAGGGAGGCTGATAAAAGAATCATGGACACTCATAACCCATTCAGATTTGCTGACTTTGGGATTACTGAACTTGATGAACTCCGTCCCATCATTGCCAAGAAAAATGGCGCCGTTGTTCATCACCTTCTCAAGTCACTGAATGAAAGGTATGAAAGACTGAGAGCAATGCCTGAAGCCCTCAACATTCCCTCCCTTCTTCCTGCTCCAACAACAGGAACTGCTTCATCAACAGCCACCAAGAGAAAAAGGAAGCACATTGAATCCGAGCCTGAGATCAAGGTCCCAGGATTGGATTGTGATAGGTCCGTTCCTGAAGGAATCACCTTCGTGAACAACACCGTGCTTGAACACCCTGAAAGAGGTCTATGCTTTACGGATGAATATGGAGACCTTGCTTTCCAAAGATGGTCTGATATAGACAAGGCAATGGTAACGTACCTGATGTTAGCTTCTCCTATACAAAGTGGTGCAAACCAAAGGTTCTGTAAAGACCTTAGGGCCAAGATTGAGAAGCATCCTGAGAAACACCTGCTGAGATAAAAAAAAAAAGCTAAGATTGAGGGACTTGGCTATCATCTGAACATCTGATCTGCAACAACTATCTTTATTTTGTTTGTAATTTGTAGGAAAATGTAATAGCTATGAATAAACTGATGTTTTGTTTAAAAGTTATGTCCTACTTACAATTACAACAAACATTCAGCAAGAGAAAGAAGGACCCTGACAACTCATGCTGAATCAAGAAACACTTAGGCTATTTGTATGTTCAAATAGGGGGAGATTGTTGGGTCACTGAATTCCCCAATCTTTCTCTAACAAGGATTTAAACGTAAAATCCCCTAAGTGTAAACAAGTCACTGAGTGAACAGTAACTCAGTGAGTCACCTTCAGGGAGCTAAGACCGAGCCTAAGATGAAAGGTTCTCTATTCATTGAGGCGGAACTCAGTGAAGTGTGATCTAAGCCAAGAAGAAGGTGATGGGTTCAGTGAGGATGACAATAACTCACTGAACCCCATGACTCCTCAACAACTTGAATGTACTGAAGACTGATGACAAGAAGACTGAAGTTTTGGCAGGACTGGGCGGGAAAGTCTGAGCTGCATTATTAAAGTGTTTTATCACTTTAATGTCAAACTTTCCCAAATTGGCTAAAACCAGGCTGTCATCAGAAAGTGCCTTTTGGACTTAACTCAATGAAGGTTCCTTGCCAGAAGAATAATATCTTTCAAGATATTGTTAAGGAAGCTTAATGTCCAATGTATTACTAGTTGTTCTATACTTGTGTATAAATAGGAAGCAAATGTGAGAAGTAAAAGTTGACAAGTTTGTGCAATTAATGCAAAGCATTCACAAACCACTTTACTCCTCCAAAGAACAACACAAGCCCCTGAGATAGCTCAGTGGGTAATTTAAGTTGTCACTCAACATAGTTTGAGTTTAGTGAGGAGTCCATACAATACTTGTCGTTTTCAATCCCAAGTGTTATTCCGCAAACACTTGGGTACGATTCTTTGTGATTAACTTCTAATAAAGAATTAAACGTTGGAAAATATTGTCTCTTATATTTACGTTCTTTATTGTTAATCATTTTTATACATCTTTGTTTAAAGTCATACAACTTGGTTACTTTAGCTTCTTAGTTACTGATAACCAAGTAAAATGGACCAACAGTTTTTATAGAACCCAAAACCAAAACCGTTCGGTTTTTGACGGTTTGGTTTTTTCGGTTTCGGTTCGGTTTTTCGGTTTCGGTCAGTTTTTTCGGTTTGGTTTTTTCGGTTTCGGTTTTTTCGATTTTGTTTGCTCACCCCTAATGAATGGATTGAGTTTTAAATGAATATTCACTGCGTATAATTTTTATTAAATATTATATAACACAAGCAAAAATATTTAAGATCAAAGTTGAAAAAAAAAAGATTTAAAAAGTTAAAGCTGAACATTTAATATAGGACAGTGAGAGTGTTATAATTATTACAAATATGAATATGCGAAAGAGAAAAATAAAGATAATTTGGTGACAAGAATTCATTAATCTCTTGAGACATGGTGCGAAAATCACCAACCTCTTCTAAACATAAAATATTTCTTACTCGATAAATTATAAGGTGCAGTTTGTTGCTAGGTTTTGGTGGGTTTCAATAAAAGAAAGTGAAAATTGTTTGTTTGTTTAGTTAGGTTATGCACAGTCATGACCATGTCATGCTCTTGCCACTTCATCTTTCTTTTTTCAATGACAAGATACGATCAAGTGCCACAGTCGATGAAGGAGTTTTTTTTTTTTTTTTTTTTTTTTTTTTTTTTTTATTATCCAAATATTTTAAACAAAAAATTTAAAATTTATTAAAAATAAAAAATTACAATACTACATTAAAAACTTAAGCTAGCAAACTTAAACATTACAATACTTATTAAAAATTTAAATTAGTAATCTAACTTGTAGCGCGCCTTTATTGTGGTGGTGTTACACTGGTTAATTCGAAGGTGTTTTCCATCGAGAAATTTAAATTTGGGGCATTTTGGGGTAGTCGGGATCGCTGGTTTTTTGACGTGGGAGTTTTTTTTTTTTTTTTTTTTTTTTTTTTTTTTTTTTTTTTTTTTTTTACATGATGAATATGAATGAGAAGTTGTTTGAAATTGTGTGTTTGAGGTTGGTATCTATAAAGTTGTAAAGTGGTAAACTTTTTTTTTTTTTTTTTTTTTTTTTTTTTTTTTTTTTATGCAAACGGTAAGTTTTTTTTGAAGTTTTGTGATGTGCAAAATCGGTCAAATTTGTGACCCATATTGCAAATTCAAGTGGCCATGACAGTTTTTTTTTCTTTTTCTTTATTATTATTATTATTATTATTATTATTATTATTATTATTATTATTATTATTATTATTTCAATGGGCTCGACAGATTTCAATATCGGTTGCCCTTTGCATTCGACCGATTTTATACGTCCCACCTTATGGTAGGCTCATATATCGAGAATCATCAATCAAATAATGATAGATTTCAATCCTAGACAATAAGATTGAAATCAAAAAACATTTCGGGTTTTGATAGTTTTTTCTTGTCCTTATTCAATTTATATGGACCTCACCTTTCACCACTATTTCACATTTTTTTTCTAATATGATCAAATTTATATACATCTTATTAAAATAATAAATTATTCATTTTATAATAGATTTTCTTTTTCTTATATTAAATCAAAATCTTAATTCAAATCCAAATCCAAATTCAAATCATAATCCAACCCCACTTATAAACCAAATGAACCCTAAAAATTGATTTGTACCCTTATATTTTTTATTCAATCAAAACTTTAAACAATTGTATTATATATACATCCATCTTTAATTGCTTGTACATTAAAATATACAAATAAAAAACTATATATTCAAACCACCTCTTATAAATGATCATAAGTAATAAAAATTACACTATACTTTTATAAATAATTCTTAGGCTAAATGGAAGTAACACAAATATATTTTTGGGTGTTGTACGTTTCAAGAAAATGACACCTTTCGAAAAATTAGACTTACTGACCAAAAAATGAGATGTGGCTCGTGCTACATCCGACTTTCAAGTTCCCCCACCCCATTATAAGTTTGTTTTTAATTTAATCATAAAGGATCATTTTTTCCTATTAGTGTTTTTTTTGTAAGGACAAACTAAAACACTACATTTATCCTTCCGAGATTAAAAGTTTACTGCAATGATCTTTAAGGCTGTTGATTTTTTCGGAGACAACTATTTTAATATTTACTCAAATTATTAGATGTCGTTAGTTCGATCACCCCAAACATTAGGGGCATGCTAAATAAACCCATTAATTCTACTAACCAAACACTAATCATTACTTTTTTACTTAAAGTTCTTATGTTATTATGCTATTCATTGAATTTTTCTTCATATTATTCTTTATGTTATTCTAAAGTAATACTAGTACTACGTAATTACTTACATTTTATTTATTTATTTTCATCATTTTTACTTATCTAAGAATATATATTTATAAAGTAAACAAATATTACATATTATTGCCATTATTATTTTTATTTTGATTTGATAACATTTTTCAAAGCATAATGACTGGAAATTGTATGATCAAATATTTTATTAGTGCATCTATAATTCTATATATTGAATCTGATCACATGTGGTTGAGAAACATCATGGTTATAATCAATGTTTTGAAACTCAGTCGTTCCGGCGGGGTTAACATGTTGAACTGGTTTCAGCAAAAAATAAATCGGGTTTTTTAAAACGGGTTAACCGGTTAGACCCATCGGGTTTTAAACGACTCGAGTCAACCGGTTGGTTTGGTTTTTTTCATATTTTTTAATAGAAAACCGGGTTTGATCCGGTGGTCGACCCAGTTGAAAAAAAAATAGTTTTTTTAATAGAAAACAGGGTTGACCCGGCGGTTGAATCGGTAATAAAAGTGCTAACTATTTACACTATTAATAATTTGGACGTTCTACTTTTGAAAACCATATATCTACTAGGCTATAAATTATTTGGCCAAGCGATATGTGAGTGGCCCATCAACTTAGAGGTTGTGGGTTCGAGTCTCGTTAGACACATGTGAGATACAATTTGTGAGATAGGTGGTGTAGGATGTAAAAAATTGTCGTTTTAAAATAATAATAATAATAATAATAATAATAATAATAATAATATGTTTTAAATTGAAAAAATTTGCTCGTAACAAAAATAATCACCAGATACCCGCTGTCGCATTGCATGGATACCTTTCTAGCAAAACCCATATACGGATTATAATATATCTAATACTTAGTGTAACGTAGACATGTAATTGGAATACGAAAGTGAGAAAAAACTAAAACAAAAGTGTTATTTTAAAAAGGTTACCTCAAAAATAAGATGCATTAATGTGCGTGAAAGTAATAAATATTACGGTATTAAATTTAGACATGTGATATCCACGCCCTCCCTATTTGGTTAACCAAGCCCTCCCTAATATATAGGGTGTACTTGTTTTTTTTTTTTTTTTTTGACATTTAGCTTTTTGTCGTTTTTTTTTTTTTAAATTTTTTATTATTAATAGAAAGGAGTATGCTTGTATATGTATAATGTTTGGTATATTTGTGTTTAATAATATTTTGTATATGTATAATATTTTGTATAATAGCACGTTAAATATTACGACGTTAAATAACTGCAACAACGTATATGTATAATGTTTCGTATAATAGCACGTTAAATATTACCACATTAAATAACTGCAACAACAACTGTTATTATTAAATTAAACGGTAACGTTATACATATTATTTAAAAACAACAACATCTACGAAATATGAAGATTATTCATTTCATTTAAAAGATCATGGAGCCGGGCACTTGACTGACAAGCGTGATCCTCAGGATTCCTTGTCATTTCTAACTCCATCTCCAGCGCCTTTATTCTTGCCTTCAACAACTTGTTCTCATTATCTTTTGCAACGCAGTTTGAGCACTGCGTTGAAGAAGAGGCTTGATTAAAATTATCTTCTTCAAATTCATCTTTCTACTTGAAGTATCGACACACATAGTCTTTTGTACCTGGCTGTTACATGTTAGGAAAATAATAAGAAATGTATTTTTAGCAGACAAATTACTTACATAACTAAGCAAACATATGATTATTTACCACTGAAAGAGGACATGCATAAAACGGTCGCCCACGACTACCATCTTGCCAGGATTTCCGTTCTATAATAAATCCTCTATCACATCGACACCAGAAAGGATTTCTTCGGCCCACCTGACAAAAGAATTTGCATAATCAATCAATAATGTTATTTGTGTTTCACTTTTGTGCAATAGTGTTATTTGGTTATAACCCTTTTGTGCAATAGTGTTATTTACTAATTTAAATATATATTTAATCATTTACTATATAATACAAACAGTTATTTACAACATAAATCAATAATTATTTACAATGTTTTACAAATACAAAAATTGCAAAGAATACATTTTTACAAAAATAAATAACTATTACATATGATTCACTATGTTTTGTCGATATCTCTATTATTTACAACATAAATCAGTAATCATTTACAATGGTTTTGTCGGTATAATTATTTACAACATAAATCAATGATTCATTAGTCGACGTTGATACAAAGTTTCCCATTCGGCTGCAACTGGCACTCTGAAAAACCTCCATTGTGGGTGGAGATGGGGTAGTGGAGAATCTCTGTCTAGCGTCGGTAAAATGAAGTGAGCATCCACACGCGCAATCACAAGGGGGTCGGTTCCATGTGATGAGTTTGGGCCAGTAAAAAGCGGAAAACATGTGTTCCAACCTTGCTCGGATAAAAATACAACAGGTCGGTGAATCACTGAAGCGATAACCAGCCCCGTGAGTGGCATCACCATCCAGCGACCGATGGGTGCACCTCCATTGAACCAGTCTATTGTATACCAAAGAAAGTCAAAGTTATGTTGCTGCCATATATTTATGTAAGCTTGCCTATGATAATCTAACTCTTGCAACAACATGTGTCTGACTTCGTCCCACCTATTTTCGTTTTGAAAATGACTGTGGGCAACGCACCGAAACCCACAATTTCCATCACCTCGCACATTACGTATGCTTATTACGTATGGACGGAAAATATGTGGAATATGCTCAATAAATGCATTGCTCACACTATCTCCAGCATATAATCGGTGGCGTAGACTATCACCCGTGTAAATGCCATCGACAGAGTAAATGGTGAGCGTCAGGAAATTCTGCTTCGCATGCGCCAAGCAACGCTAAATCTCTGTCAGTGACGATAACACGTGGGTAATATCGTTCGTCTATGACATCCTTCACACGTTGCAATACCCATTGAAATTTATGCCCTTGCTCATTGTTTAAAAAGTTATACGCCATTGAAAATGTTTTATTTGTTGAAGTTACTCCAACAATTTCCAACAACGGCAATTTAAACATCGTGGTATTGTATGTGGAGTCGATCATCATGATTTCAGGGAATGAACACCATAGAGCATACGACGTGGGGTGCACAAAAAATAGCTCCTCAAGCTCGTTTGTATGCTCATTTACCCTCGGGTACCATGTATACCCTGAATCCCTCAAATGCGAGTAAAGGACTTGAATTGGAGTTCTATCACCTACTCTGGCTCTCTGGATCTTATTTCGTGCGTTATATATAGTTCTAACGCTAGACACGTTATCCGGATTATGACCATGTATTGTCGAAAGTATAATACGTGGTCGTACGGTATAATCTGTCAATTCTTTGACCAAACCGAACTCATCATCCTTTAATCGCATTGCATATGGTAAACCATGCAACGACTATAGCAAATCCTGATTATGCATATCATCCCTCACCCTCAAAATCCAGTAACTTTTTGTTTGATGATATTTTGCCACCAATTTGAATGGACAATTTGTTTTAGAGGTACTGGTTTTCCGTTTTCCAGCACCTTCAGGTTTATAATTCCTACTCTAGACCTTAGGGTGTACTTATTGATGGTGGATTATGGTTGGTGATTATGTGGTGGGTTGGTATTGTGATGGTGGATTATGGTTGGTGGTTCTGTGGTGGTTGATTATATGTTGGTGGATTATGGTTGGTGGTTCTGTGTTGGGTGATTATGGTTGACTCTAGTTGGTGGTTCTGTGGTGTTGTTGATATGGTTGTAGTCTTTGTGGTTATGTGGTTCTGTGGTTGTTTTTGATATGGTTGATGTGGTTGTAGTGTTTGTTTTGAGCTTTGTTTGTGATTGAGCTTTGTTTATAATAAGCAAAGCTGCAGCTTGGGAATCTTACTGTTGGGCTTGTTTATTTTTTACAGGCATGCAGTTTGGGAATCTTACTGTTTTGCGACATGCTTGTATCAATTTGTGATTGTGGAAATCTGCTTTTGTGGATTGGACATGCTTGTATCAACTTGTGATTGTGGATATCTGCTTTTGTGGATTGGACATGGTTGTGTCAACTTGTGATTGTGGAAATCTTGTGGTTGTGTTAACAATCTGTGAAATCCAGGCCCTCCTTATTTGGTTATAACCCTTGTGTGCAATAGTGTGGAATCTGCACTTGGACAATGGTTTTAACTTTGTGTTTCACTTTTGCTTATAAGGCGATGACGAATAGTTTTCTAAAACTCGAATGGATGGCGAAGTGATATTTTTATCACTTGCGCAACCTTCAAATCCGAGCCTAACTAAAAATCCGATCCTTACTTAAAAAAATGCTTGTATCTTGTGTCGAATCTGCACTTTTAACTTTGAGTTTCACTTTTGTGTTTGTGTTTGTGTGGAATCTGCAGGACAATGGTTTTAACTTTGGGTTTGTGTCGAAATCTGCACACTTGGACCTTGGACAGTGATACGTGGGAATCGCACTAGGCTTTACCTCTCAAGGGATCTTGAGAAGCTTACAACCCCCACCAGGCAGTGTACCTGATCGTTGTAGTATAGTATAGTGACAAGTACCGGGGGATTGATCGTTCAGCTAGGAATAGTGTCGCTAGGATTAGAAAACCTAAATACTAGTTCTAAAGATGAGGAATGATTATTTTTGTATTTTTATATTTTATGAAAAGCAAGTAAAAATCTCGGGTTTGAAGGATTTGGGCGGAATTAGTTGCTAGTCAACTAACCCAATACTAAAGTTGCAATCAAAATAAAATACTAAAAATGAAAGTAAACTAAATTAAACTAAGGTTGTGAGCAATTAGTGGAGAAGTTGTGTTTACTTAGATTTCACTACTCCCTAGATATCTTTTACACGTTAATTACTTGTTATAGTTGCGTGAATGACGGATTGTATTCCTTAATACCATTCATGGGGTGGCGCACTTAATTCCCCAATCCTATGAGTGCCTACTTCACTCCTATGTCGAGCCGATTAAGAAGCTCCTAACATGGGATCATTAGAATTTACTCATGCATTAAATACAACCAATAAAACCTAGTGCACGTCAGTTCATGTTTCCTAAGACGTTCAAGCATGTTACCATTTGGAGATCTGCCAGTTTTCTTAAGCCTAACATCGAAATCATTCATCCAATTTAACCATAAACAAGTAATCAACACATAATTAACATCTAGGTTTCATTAGATCCAAGAAAACACAAGATAGATCTAGCCTAACATGATGGAATTAAGACAAGAACAAGATATAGACAACCAACACATAGACATATTGATTGAATTAAAAGAATACTTATCTCAATTACACATTAAAGGGATCAAGGGCTGAGAACCCTTGAAAAACCTGTAAAATTCGTACTAAGTTCGGCCTTAGGGTTTCTCCAAAACTTCTCTTTTTTTATGAATGAGAATTAGAAAACTATATATAGGAAATTGAGGCTGACGGCGTCAAGAACAAATTGGTGACGCCGTCATCTCGCCGCCAAAATATTTCTCGGACTGCCTTGATCTACTTTTGACGCCGTCACGTTATAGCATTTTCCAGGCCGTCACGTATTTTACTCTTGACGCTCTACTTCGTGACGCCTTCAATTCTGTACTGGGTTGTCATGGAAATTACTCTTGACGCCGTCAGAATTTCCTTCTTGATGCCGTCACCTACTGTTCCCAGCAAGGAAAATTAAGACTTTGGCGTTTTCTTCACTTTTATGCTCCAAAAATGTCCGAATTGCTTCCTTTTCCAGATTTCTCTCCCAAAGTACCTAAAATCACAAAAGGAACGATTTAGGGCAATATTTGATCAAATAAATTCAATTCCGGGCTTAAATGACCCCCTAAAAGTTGTTCATTTTTCGCCTCATCATATACCCTTACACTTGAGATTTGCTTGTCCTCAAGCAAATGCGCTTTTATTCTAGTCAAAATACAAGTTAGGGGTCATTTAACACTAATATAAAAGTAATTACAACAAATAATCGTTCCACTAAAGACCAATAGACAAGCACGGAGGTCATACACAAGCACCTCACACATAGTGTTTAGATACTCACATCTCTCGGGTGTAATAAAGTAAAAATTACAATATGAAAACGGAAGATATCTCTCACTACCTGTCATAGCAAAATAGATTACCATAGGCTTGGGAAAGGATCAAACCTCCACTACATGGCGTAAGCACCTAGGATAAACTATCAAAGAGGTCTTTTAAAGGGTTGTAACGTTAGGTGTAGGATATGAAATACACGATTTTGTTGGATAAAGGAAGTTTTTACTGGTGGCGAGTTAACAATCTTGGTTAATTACATGTACAATATGGCGTTGCTAAGCCAAGACTAGACTCGACTTAGGCTAATAAATCAAAAATAACAAAAACATAAAATAAACATATAATGAAATGGGATGGTAGTCCGTATGTTTTTTTTTTCTTTTTCTATTTTTTTCTTGGTTTTTCGATTTTTTTTTTTTTTTTTTTTTTTTTTTTTTTTTTTTTTTTTTTGCATACACTCTTACCCTACCATCCAAAATAATACATCATAGGGAATGTAAATTCCCCTTACACTTGAATCTTTACATACTTTACAATAAACTAATCTATTGACTCGAATTAAGAAAATTAAAACACTTGGAGTACTTTTAAGATTAACGTACATATGGGGGTAATAAATGATGTTCTTCCCCATTACTCCATAAATAAGTACTTTCTCATGAGTCCCAATCGTCCCAAAACAATATGTACAAGGATATGACTCGACTTAGCAACCATGTAATCAATTAGATAGTTAACTTAGGGTTTAACAAATAACAATAATGCACTAAAGATGAGCGCATACACGGAAGGCTAAGGCGATTTGGTTGTACATTTAAGTGGGGTGTAACAAATTCTTCCTTTAAGTAAAATGCTTAAAGTTAGAAACGAAAAGATAGGCTCGGAGAGGTGTACTAGGGGTTTCGTGTACTAAAAATGAGTACAACGCTAAGGGTGTGGGAAAAATGAGTTGACTTAACTAGTCAAGTAATATGACTTAAATGGTCAAGTAATTATGATACGGGTTTAACACAAGGGTGATCCTAATGCCTCTTATCATGTAGTAAATCCTACTACACGAATGTAGTCTCACTAGCGGTCTCGGGATGCATCACTAACGCAAGTTCTAGAATCTAAATGCTACCGGTACACTCATAAGCACTAATAGTAAATGCTTTTCCTATCAAATCTAAAGGCGAACCTTACATATTTGGGTGGAAAATTTTTCTGAATATACGGTTATGTGCTAGTCATACAATCTCCTATCCATGAGACGCTTGCTATGGCTAAAGTTTCACTCCTAAATGTTGTAAAAAAATTTAAATTTGGCGCTAAAATTGCACTAACAAGTATTTCTCATAGTTTTATTACACATCTACTATCAAACAAAACAAACTCAAGCGAAAGTGTACATGTAAGGTATCATCATTTTACCCTCCCCTTTCACTTAGGATGAACATTGTCCCCAATGTTCAAGTAAAGAATGTAAAAGTGAAATAAGTAAAACGAATGAAATCAAATACTCCCCTGATTCGCTCGGTATGGATAATAAGGTGGTCAGGTTAAATCTTCCTCCAAGAAAATGAACAATCAAAGCTTCCCTTCCAGAATATAAATCATCTTCTTGTCATACATAACCTGTGAATCTTGAGAAAATAGACAAGACAACCTCGCATAAAATCAGCGGCAACCTATATAAGTTACTAAATGTTAGAAAACAAAGTAAGATATAATGCTTGTGGAATGAAGTTTGCAGATTTCCTAGAGATTATAAAACTTAATAATTCACAAAAACCATAAGACTCCGTTAGAAAAACAAAACCGGTAAAATTTCCAGATTTTTACACGTGACGCCGTCAAGAGTAAACTCGTGACGCCGTCAGAAGTGACCTGCAGAAATTCTTATGTTAAGTTTCCGGAAAATTTCTGGAAAAACTTGGTCCTACTTCCTGGAAAATCCTACAAAACTTCATTATGACTCGATACAAGCATTTGACTCTAACAAATACGAATATACATGTTCACTTAATATTGTGGAGAATCATGATCGGTTTTGTTTCTTAAAAACATATTTGGGGTTTCCCCTTACACTTATCTTTTGCAAAGATACCTTTGGATGAAGTTAAGATTAGGCCAAACAACAAAGTAAAGTATTTTCACTTTTTGAGTTCTGAAACATGATCTATCAACAATAAAAATAAAGCATGCATACGGAAGCAAATAACAAACAAACAAAATAAAAATCACACAAAACATGGGTTGTCTCCCAAGAAGCGCTTGTTTTTGTTCGAGTCACGAGCCTGACTCTACCCTTATTTAACGGAAATAGGGGAGGTTTTCCCTACACTTAGGATCAAGTGTGGGTGAAAGTAGCGATACACACCCTTAGGGTGGAAATATGCCTCGTGAGGAACGTGTGGCGGATGAATTATATGCTCAACGGGGTGTGCTCCTATCATCATAACCTTACCAAATTCAATCAGGTTAATGGGTGGATTAAGATTTTCTCCTAGAAAAGGATCATTTTCAATCAACTTCAAGAGATTACTAGTTGGGGATCCATCTTGACCTAATAAACCCGGTTTAAACCCATAATGTTTCTTGCGATCAATCACAAATGGGTGATGTAAGCATGTAAGGTCATTTTCCGCTCCTGTGTCAGCTTCCTTTCTACAAGGCTTAGAGTCTACTACCTTTATCCCAAGACTACCCGGACTATATGGTTTGATGGGTGGATCGGGACCTTTTTCAATTCCTAAATTCACATCTAAAGATGGAAGATTAGGTAACGGCTTTGGTTGAGGCTCCGGTTCATCAAAACTAGGAACTTCCTTAGAACTAAAAGAAAAGTCATCACTACAAGTGTTAAAACCTATATTCTCTAGTTGTGCTTAATCCAAGGGTTCTACCTCTATTGGGGTTCCTATAGTCTCTTCTACTTCTTTCGGGTAAGTCACGGGTGGTATGTGTGCCTCAAATGATGGTAGGACTTGTGGGGTACTTTGTGGGCTCATGTTATTTACTTCATCATTTCTTGTGTTAAAATCACCTATATCCTCAACATGTGTTTTATTATAATTGATGAGGCAAAAAATGATCCGTTTTTAGGGGGTCATTTAAGCCCGAATTCGAATTTATTTGATCAAATATTGCCCTAAATCGTTCCTTTTGTGATTTTAGGTACTTTGGGAGTGAAATCTGGAAAAGGAAGCAATTCGGACGTTTTTGGAGCATAAAAGTGAAGAAAACGCCAAAGTCTTAATTTTCCATGCTGGGAACAGCAGGTGACGGCGTCAAGAGTAATTCCCTGACGGCATCAAGAGCAAAATTCCATGACGATCCAGTACAGATTTGAAGGCGTCACGAAATAGGGTGTAAAGAGTAAAAGTCATGACGGCCTGGAAATGATTATCACTTGACGGTGTCAAATGTAGATCAAGGCAGTCCGAGAAGAGTTTTGACGGCGAGGTGACGGCGTCACAATGTTGGTCTTGACGCCGTCAGACCCCTTTTCCTATATATAGTTTTCTAATTTTTACACAAAAGAGAGAGAAGTTTTGGGGAGAAACCCTAAGTGCGATTTTGGTGCGAATTTTACAGGTTTTTCAAGGGTTCCAACCCCTTGATACCTTTCATGTATAATTGAGATAAGTGTTCTTTTAATTCAATCAATATGTCTATGTGTTGGTTGTCTATATCTTGTTCTTGTCTTAATTCCATCATGCTAGGCTAGATCTATCTTGTGTTTGCTTAGATCTAATGAAACCTAGATGTTAATTATGTGTTGGTTACTTGTTTATTCTTGTCTTGGATGAATGGTTTATATGTTAGGCTTAAGAAAACTGGCAGATCTCCAATTGGTAACATGCTTGAACGTCTTAAGAAACATGAACCGACGCGCACTAGGTCTTTATTGGTTGTATTTAATGCATGAGCCACTGTTTACAATCCCTATAGTTGTGCTGGGCATGGTGTAGGAGGAGATAAGAGCTCACAGAATTGGGGAGTTAAGTGTGCCACCCCATGAATGGTATTAAGGAATACGATCCGTCATCCATGCAACTATAACAAGTAATTAACGTGTAAAAGATGTCTAGGGAGTAGTGAAATCTAAGTAAACACATACTATACTAGTATTTTATTTTAATTGCATTTCTAGTATTTTATTTTAATTGCATCTTAGTATTGGGTTAGTTGAATAGCAACTAATTCCGCCCAAATCCTTCAAACCCGAGATTTTAACTTGCTTTCTAAAAATATAAAAATCCAAAAATAATCATCCCTCATCTTTAGAACTAGTATTTAGGTTTTCTAATCCTAGCGACACTATTCCTAAGCTGAACGATCAATCACCCGGCACTTGTCACTATACTATACTACAACGATCAGGTACACTGCCTGGTGGGGGTTGTAAGCTTCTCAAGATCCCTTGAGAGGTAAAGCCTGGTGCAATTCCCACGCATCAATAATCTAACTCTAACATTTTCCCAAGTATCTCACGTGCTTCCTTAGGCATCTCAACTTCTATGTCCGAATCATAAGGATCATCCTCAATATTCTGACTGCTATATACAAATTGCCCAAAAGATTCATCATCTGTTTCTTGAGATTCATCATCATCGATCATAAAACCTAGGTCTTTTTGATCAATGTGATCATGTTCGGCTACATCCTCCATCACATCAAGGTTACCTATGGGTTCAGCTTGTATTGTGGTGAAATCAAACCACTCCGTATGCCCAGTTATCTCATCTATACGCTTATCCCCAAACAATCTTCTTGCCTGTTCCCTTAAACTTGCTATCAATTGATCCGTAACAACGTTTGTTGGGTTGTCCATTTTTTTGGCAAGTATGATACAATTCTCTATGGTTTCCCAAGCTTCATTAACACTTAATCCCCAAAGGTCCCCATCTGCGGCATGGTCAATGTCCATTTTGGTATAGTGGTCGACACGATGGTAAAATATTTCAATTTGGGACCACAGATCGAAATTATGATGAGGGATTTTTCGGACTAAATATTTAAAACGAGCTCATGCATCATAGATAGGTTCATCTTCATGTTGTTTAAACATCAAGGTGTCATTAGGAGTGGGTGAATTTTGTGGTTGGTAGTATGGTGGATTCGCGTTCTCCATAATGGCTAACGGAATTGTCAATGGAAATGTTTTTACAAACAAAGACACAAAGAAAAGTTAGACTAAAGAAAACCTAAAAATAAAAATAAAATCTTACTAGAAAGGAATCTAGCAAGTAGACCTAATTAAAAGAGATTCTAACCTAGACAATAACTATTCCCCGGGCTGCGGCGCCAAAAACTTGATACGTGGGAATCGCACCAGGCTTTACCTCTCAAGGGATCTTGAGAAGCTTACAACCCCCACCAGGCAGTGTACCTGATCGTTGTAGTATAGTATAGTGACAAGTACCGGGAGATTGATCGTTCAGCTAGGAATAGTGTCGCTAGGATTAGAAAACCTAAATACTAGTTCTAAAGATGAGGTATGATTATTTTTGTACTTTTATATTTTATGAAAAGCAAGTAAAAATCTCGGGTTTGAAGGATTTGGGCGGAATTAGTTGCTAGTCAACTAACCCAATACTAAAGTTGCAATCAAAATAAAATACTAAAAATGAAAGTAAACTAAATTAAACTAAGGTTGTGAGCAATAAGTGGAGAAGTTGTGTTTACTTATATTTCACTACTCCCTAGATATTTTTTACACGTTAATTACTTGTTATAGTTGCGTGAATGACGGATTGTATTCCTTAATACCATTCATGGGGTGGCGCACTTAATTCCCCAATCCTATGAGTGCCTACTTCACTCCTATGTCGAGCCGATTAAGAAACTCCTAACATGGGATCATTAGAATTTACTCATGCATTAAATACAACCAATAAAACCTAGTGCACGTCAGTTCATGTTTCCTAAGACGTTCAAGCATGTTACCATTTGGAGATCTGACAGTTTTCTTAAGCCTAACATCGAAATCATTCATCCAATACAACCATAAACAAGTAATCAACACATAATTAACATCTAGGTTTCATTAGATCCAAGAAAACACAAGATAGATCTAGCCTAGCATGATAGAATTAAGACAAGAACAAGATATAGACAACCAACACATAGACATATTAATTGAATTAAAAGAATACTTATCTCAATTACACATGAAAGGGATCAAGGGCTGAGAACCCTTGAAAAACCTGTAAAATTCGTACTAAGTTCGGCCTTAGGGTTTCTCTAAAACTTCTCTTTTTTTATGAATGAAAATTAGAAAATTATATATAGGAAATTGAGGCTGACGGCGTCAAGAACAAATTGGTGACGCCGTCATCTCGCCGCCAAAATACTTCTCGGACTGCATTGATCTACTTTTGACGCCGTCACGTTATAGCATTTTCCAGGCCGTCACGTATTTTACTCTTGACGCTCTACTTCGTGACGTCTTCAATTCTGTACTGGGTCGTCATGGAAATTACTCTTGACGCCGTCAGAATTTCCTTTTTGACGCCGTCATCTACTGTTTCCAGCAAGGAAAATTAAGACTTTGGCGTTTTCTTCACTTTTATGCTCCAAAAACATTCGAATTGCTTCCTTTTCCAGATTTCTCTCCCAAAGTACCTAAAATCACAAAAGGAACGATTTAGGGCAATATTTGATCAAATAAATTCAATTCCGGACTTAAATGACCCCCTAAAAGTGGTTCATTTTTCGTCTCATCAGACAAAAAAAAAATACATAGACAAAAAAAAACACAAAAAATATTATTACTTACCTGGACAAAAAAAATACATACACAAAAAAAAGTTATTATTTTAACTTTGGAAAAAAAAAAAAGAGAGAGAGAGAGAGAGAGAGAGAGAGAGAGAGAGAGAGAGAGAGAGAGAGAGAGAGAAAAGACAGCAAAGGACAAAAACCGAAAAAAAAAACAAAAACAAAAACAAAAAAACTGACAAATAGTAAAAAAAAAAAAAAAACTGTTTTGTCAGTGGGGCTAGAGGGTAGAGAGGACGAGGATAACACAACCCTAAATTTAAAGGTTAGTCAACTACAGAAGCATATAGGGATTACAATGAAAAATTAAAGTTTAGATAGTTGATTAAGGGTAAATTTAGTAGTACCCCAAACATTATTACATTTGACAACTTCAATGACATTGCATAGGTGCCATTTCGTGGGACCAAACCAGGTTGACCCATCAATGAGATGTGTTTACCGGACCTCTTAGGGGAATATTCTTTTTGTCTCCCATTTTGTCATTATTTTTTTCAATACAATATAGTTTTTTGTCAATTTTGTTTTGTATTTTTGACAGTTTGAAGCGTTTGACATATTAAACTTTATATTCTTTATTCCGCATTTTCAGGTTTATAGTTTTTTTATATTAGCAAAATTAAAAAAAAAAATAATAAAAAAAAAATAAAAATAAAAATTAAAGGGAGTGGGGATAAAAAAGTAAGGGGTGGGGATAAGGAGCATGCTAAATGAACCCATTATTTCTACTAACCAAACACTAATCATTAATTAATCATTATTTTTTTACTTAAAGTTCTCACATTATTACGCTAATCATTGAATTTTTCTTCTTATACTCTTTATGTTATTATAAAGTAATAATTACTTACATTTTATTTATTTTTTCTTCTTTTTTACTTATTTAAGAATATATATTTATAAAGTAAACAAATATTACAGATTATTGCCATTAATATTTCTATTTTGATTTGATAACATTTTTCAAAGCATAATGACTGGAAATTTTGTGATCAAATATTTTATTCGTTCATCTATATATGAATCTGACATGTGGTTGAGAAACATCATGGTTATAATCAGTGTTTTGAAACTCGGTCGACTCGGCCGGGTTAACATGTTGAACTAGTTTCGGCAAAAAAATCGGGTTTTTAAAAACGGATTAACCGGTTAGATAAGTCGGGTTTTAAACGACCCGAGTCAACCCGGTTCTCGAAACCCGATCGGGTTTGGTTTTTTTCCTTTTTTTAATCAAGGTTGCAAAAATCGCGAATCGGTAGTGAGGCGGTCGACTACCTTGTAGCTTGTAATCGGTCTAGGCGGTATTAATCGGAGTGGCATTTCTGGCAAATTTTGGGTATTTTCGACAAGTTTGTGTATTTTTGGCAAGTTTTAGGTATTTCCGGCAAGATTTTTCTAAAAAACAATTTGTAATAGATATAAACAATTACTATAATTGATCAAAATAATTTTTTCATTGAGTTTTAGATAATTCCTGCAAAATTTGTAGGTTTCCGACAAGTTTGACAACCATTGACTGCTGTTGACCATGGTTGACCTATTTGTTTGACCCAGTTACTTAAATCGACAAGGTTGAGGACCCTGTAGCGTTTAGGCGGCGATTAATCGGCCTTGTAGACTTTCTTTTGCAACACTGTTTTTAATAGAAAATCGGGTTGATCCGGTGGTCGAACCGGTTGACCCGGTTGAAAATAATAGATTTTTTTTATTTTTTATTTTTTATTTTATTTATTTTTTTTTTAGAGTAGAAAACAGGGTTGATCCGGCGGTTGAATCGGTAATAAAAGTGCTAACTATTTATACTATTAATAATTTAGACGTTATACTTTTGAAAAACATATATTTACTAGGATATAAATTATTTGGCCAAGCGGTATGTGAGATACAATTTGTGAGATAGGTGGTGTAGGGTGTAAAAAATTGCCGTTCTAAAAAAATAAAAAATAATAAAATAATAAGAAAGGTTTAAAATTGAAAAACATTTGCTGGTCACAAAAATAATTATCGGGTACCCGCTGGCGCATTACGTGAATACCTTTCTAACAAAACCCATATATAATACATCTAATACTTAAGGTCTTGGCAGTGGTCACGGTAAGGGCACGGCAAGGGCACGGTACCGTGCGGGAACGCCGCCGCCTTCAATGCGGTACCGCACGGTAAGGTTCACACACGGTAAGGACCAAAAATTCGAACGTTGTAATTTTTTTTGACCGTTAATTGACTGTTGTAGGCAACGGATAGAATTTATATATATATATATATATATATATATATATATATATATATATATATATATATATATATATATATAGTGCCCAAAAATCAATTGAAACCGATCCAAAAATTTGCTCACAAAAAAAAAAAAAAAAAAAAAAAAAAAAAAAAAACTCCATATGGAGCATAAAAGAATTGGTTCAACTTTATTGTTAGATGAGCCGTTTGAGTGGTCTAACGATAGTAGTCTTGAGGTTTTTGCTAACGCGATTGACGAAGATGAGGAACATGATACGGCAAGGTCGACACGGAAATCAGTAAAACGCAATTGGATCAAAGCTGCAGAAAGAGTGCATCGTGATTATTTTTGTGAAAATCCGAAATTCGATGATGCTTTTTTTGAAGATAGGTATCTATGCCTAAAAGTTTATTTTTAAAAATCACACATGCTATTGAGGCTAGATTTGAGTATTTTCAAGAAGGTTATGATGCTAGAGCGAAAAAAAGTTTCACAGCCATAAAAAAATGTTCGTCTGTCATTAAACAACTCGCAACCGGTAATCCACCGGATGAGTTTGACGAATATTTAGAAATGGTACAAAGAACGTCACGTGAATGCCTTCAATTTTTTTTGTGACGCTATTATTCAGATATACAGTCGAGATTTCCTACGTCGGCCAACAAACCATGATGTTGCATGTTTGTACAAAGCACACGAAGAGAGACATCACATTCCGGGTATGATCGGTAGCCTAAATTGCACACATTTCGTTTGAAGGAATTGTCCAATAGAATTGAGGGGTCAATTCAAAAGGGGTGATCATCAGTACCCCACGATTATGATGGAGGCAGTGGCGTCTCAAGATTTGTGGATATGGCACGCGTTCTTTGGACTGCCGGGTTCAAACAATGATGTGAATGTTGTGATGCAATCTCCGCTATTCCTCACCGAGCGTAATGGTACGACACCTAAGTGCCCATTTGTTGTGAATGGCTGTACGTACAAGCGTGGCTACTATCTAACCGATGACATATACCCGACATGGTCTACTTTTGTTAAAGCGTTCAAATATCCAACCGACCCGAAAGAGAAAAAGTTCAAGAAAGTACAAGAGTCGGCTCGAAAGGATGTTGAACGGGCATTTAGTGTTCTCAAGGCTAAATGGGGTATACTGAATCGACCCTTACGGCCACACACAATAGAAAGAATTAGTAAACTAGTTTATACGTGTGTGATATTGCACAACATGATTATACATATGTTATTTTATGTTTTTTAATAATATTATGTAATGTTTTATTAATTTTAATGAAATTTTAGTATTTTTTTAATGGAATTTAAAAAAAAAAAGGAAAAAAACAATGAAGTGAGTGAAAAGGGTATGGTGCTAACAAAAAAATGTGTGAGGGATGAAAAAAGTGGTGAATGATATGTCATAAGGGGATTGGTTGGGAGTGAGAGATGGGGGTATGGTGCCACAAGTGTTGCCAACACCTATAGTGTAACGTAGACATGTAATTGGAATACGAAAGTGAGAAAAAAATTAAAACAAAGTATTATTTTAAAAAGGTTACCTCAAAAATAAGATGCATTAATGTACGTGAAAGTAATAAATATTACAGTATTAAATTTAAAGGTTAGTGAACTGCAGTAGCATATAGGGATTGAAATGAAAAATTAAGGTTTAAATAAGGGTAAATTTAGTAGTACCCGGGGATAACTCCTCCCTTACATAACCCCGCATAAAGTCCATCAAATTCAACCAACTCCCATTTTTTTTTTCCATATCAACCCCACACAAACCTCTCTTTTCTCCCTACATCAACTCATTTTCAACAACTTCTTCTTATAGTAACATCTCAATGGCAGAAAAAAGCAAGATCTTGATCATTGGAGGAACCGGGTACATTGGAAAATTCGTCGTGGAAGCAAGTTTAAAATCGGGACACCCGACTTTTCTTTTGGTTAGAGAAACCACAACCAAACACCCCGAGAAATCCAAGCTCATAGACAATTTTACAAGTCTTGGTGCCAAACTTCTTATTGTAAGTATTTTGAACCTACTCTATAAATTTCAAGATTCTTGTTTTATCTCAAAGGGAAATTTAAGTTATTTTATTTCATTTTTTTGTATGATTATATATGTTAGGGCAACATCCATGATCATGCTAGTTTGGTGAATGCTATCAAGCAAGTTGACGTTGTCATATCCACAGTTGGTGGAGAATTGGTAGCTGACCAAGTTAAGTTGATTGCAGCCATTAAAGAAGCCGGAAATGTTAAGGTAACATTTTATAAAAAATATAGTTAAATATAGTTTCAAATTAAAAGAGCATGAAGACGGTTAGACGGACAGTGACATAACATTTTCTTTTATTTTTTTGTTGATTATATAGTGATATAAAAGTTGAAAATGACAATGTACCTTTCGTGTGCTTTTCAAATAATGGAAGATAATGTACCTGCAGGCTCAAATTATAATATCATTATGTCTTAAAATAATTGTTTCTTTTAAAAATTCGCTTTGAAACAACTTGTTTAGATAAAAAAAAAACATAATCTAAAAAAAACATAATTATTGTTAGTTACATTTAATAAAATTTTAATTTTAATCTTAACTAATTAATTATTATTACTTTTTTAAATAATAATGCTTTAAAATAGAGATATATTAAATATGAGCAGTTTTTATTTATTTATTTAACGGTGGATAATTGCTTTGAAAGAGTTGAAACAAATTAAGGAAGAAAAATGGATAATAAACTGAGACGGAATAATGATAAAGTTTTCATAAAACAAAAAGTTTTAAGGAAATTACAAAATCATTATTAATAAATTTTGTCTAAAAAATGTTTCAGTTATGTATGCTTAACTTTCTAGTTTCTACTTTAACATGACACTGACATATTTATAAATAAGTTTAAATCATACTACAATATGTGAGTAAATCATTTCAATCTTAGAAAATCATATTGACATAAATTCAATATTATATTATAGTTAAATTGACCAACAAACATAAGTTCAACACAAACTTGAAATCATTATAGAGATTCCTACCTTCCGAATTTGGAACCGATGTCGACCATGTCAACGCGATCGAGCCAGCCAAGAGCGTCTTTCAGGGGAAGGTTGCAATCCGGAGAGCGATCGAAGCAGCTGAAATCCCACACACTTTTGTATCTTGCAACGGTTTTGCAGGGTACTTTTTACCAACTGTGGGACAAATGGACACTTACACCGCACCTAGAGAAAAACTTACCATCATTGGGGACGGAACCCCGAAAGGTACAATTATTTTGATGCATAATATACAATGTGATAATGCAAACATGACAAACTCGCTTAATACCTTATTTCTTTTTATCTAGCCGTTTTTGTCAAAGAAGAGGATATAGCTTTCGTCACCATTAAAGCAGTCGAGGACCCTCGTACCTTAAATAAGACATTGATTTTCAGACCTCCCGGCAATACATTGTCCTTCAACGAAATTGCTTCCATATGGGAAAGCAAAATCGGAAAGACCCTTGAGAAAACATATGTTCCGGCAGAGCAATTTGTAAAAAACATCCAAGGTGAGTTTGAGTTGCAAAATATGCATTTACAATATTTGTATTATCAGCTCAAAACACTTTATATGTTGTGTAGGCTATTATGCTTGAAAATATAAAAAACTTTTTGAATCAATGCAGAGGCTCCGTTTGGCTTAAGCGTTGTCTTGTCCATAATGCATTCTGTTTTGATAAATGGAGACACCACAAACTTTGAGATCGAGCCTTCTTTTGGTGTAGAGGCTAGTGAGATGTATCCCGAGTACAAGTTCACCACGGTTGATGAGTATCTTGCTGCAATCGCTTAAATGTATCCCGATTGACTTGTTAATTTGGCGCATCTTGTTGCTTGTTCCATTATGTTGTTATATTTTAACTTTTATGTAATTATACACATAACTATTTTTTATTTACCTCGTGTCATATGTTCTTCTGTTTTTCTTGACCTTCCAATCGACATGTTTAATTTTTAGCTAACTTTTAAAACCGATTTGACCCATATGAATATATTATTAATCCATATCAACAACTACCTGGACAAAATATTCGTACTACACAACAAACAATTAGTCAATTTTCAACCTATAAAGTTATTAGCCTTTGTGTGTTAGGAAATTGAACATACGAGATTCAAACGAGCAATCCCAATAAATAATAAACTAAACAAACTCGAATAGTTACGTGATTTTGTAATGGCCTCGGATTTACAACCACACTATTCAATCACGTTTATTTAATTTCTGTTTAGGTCCTACTCGTAAGGGATGACGATGTATTGGTAGAGAATGGGCCGAAAATAATGGGACGAATTATGTTAAAAATAGAACTAAACTAGACCAAGTAACCATTTTAACTGTTTAACCAGATGCTTTTATTTCTTTTTAGTCTACAAAGGTAGAAAAGTCCAAAATACATCCCTGTACTTTGGTCTTTACTCGCTTTACATCTTTTTTCTTTTTTTAACTCAAAAATCATCCCTGTGGTATTAAAGTTGGCACAAAACCATCCCTCCGTTAGTAATATAAGTTAATGAGGACTAACGATGCAAATTATTTTCCGTTATCTCCTAACAAGAGTTAAAATATTTGCATCGTTAGTCCTCATTAAGTTAAAATATTTGAATCGTTAGTCCTCATTGACTATAGAGTTAAAATATTTGCATCGTTAGTCCTCATTGAGTTATAATATTTGCATCGTTAGTCCTCATTGACTATAGAGTTAAAATATTTGCATCATTAGTCCTCATTGAGTTAAAATATTTGCATCGTTAGTCCTCATTGAGTTAAAATATTTGCATCGTTACCATCGTCACCACCCACCACCGCTACCACAACCCACCACCACCCACCAAGGCCACCGCCACCACCGCCACCATCTACACCCACCGCCACCCACCACCTCCCACCACCGTCACCCACCACCACCCACCACACCCACCACCACCCACCGTCGCTACCAACACTGCCGCCGCCATCACCCATCGCCACAACCACCCACCACCCATCGCCATCACCACCCACCTCCAACCATCACCACCCACCACCACCTCCGCCACCCACCACCGTTACCAACACCCACGACCACCCGCCGCCGCCACCACCACCACCATACACTGAACGAATATTATAAGTGGTGGTGGTAGCGGCGGCGACGGTGGTGGTGGCGGGCAGCGGCGATGGTGGAGGCGGTGGTTGGTGGTGATGGGTGGAGGTGGTTGGTTGTGGTGGTGGAGGTGCAATTTCAGGTTAAAATCTCACACGTCTTGGTGTAAAACATTATTCCAGACAACTTTTGTGTTTCACACATTTGATGATTCGGACCAGAAACAGGTCAAAATCGTGAATTAAAATCGATTCAGAAACATTTTTGTTAATATAAATATCGCCTAAAAACGTTATTTATATTTTACGATCTTTGCTAACTTTTGTTAATGACAAAGTATGAACTTTAGTTTATAGTAAAAACATCACTTTCATTTTAAGTCTTGTATAACTAGATTTTACATTTCATCTTAAACATAATATTGTTTTTATTTCTTAAATAAGAAAGTGTCACATCACATCATGCATTTATGGTAATTTTGTGTGTTTGACTTACCATAAGCTCTTACACATTTTTGAAAGCATTCTACTTTGATTCAATGTGTGTTTGACTAGAAATAAGTTGATGTGACCTTGATTGGTTTGGAAAGATTTATGGCAAGCTTGTCTGTCAGTCCTGGCGGAACCCTCAGGGTACATGGGCGGAACCCATTCTAGGGTTCCGCCGGATCCGCCAGACTGCTGGTTTGTTTTGCTATAAATACCAAGCCACTTGCAAGAATTCACTCATTACTTTAGGACATATATTTCACATATTCTCTCATCTAACTCAGTAACATTTGACTTGTGTGATTCTCTTGTGTAGCAAAGGAGTTCACAAGTTCATCCAAGAAGTTACAAGTTTCAACTCAAAAGTTGCAAGACTTGTTAGCTTTGTTATGTATGAACTTTGGTATTTTATACTTCATTTGTATCTTGTGTAGAAGTGATCGGTTAGTATTTTAGGCCTCAAAATACATAGTGTGACGGGAGTTGTTGTACCCTTGTAAAAGAACTATCGGGAGTGGTTGTACCCTTGTAAAAAAACTCGACATCTAGCTTAGTGTCAGAAATAGTGGATAGGCGATGTTAGGTTGGTTCTACCTTGAACTAGGACCCGGTATCTAGCTTTGTACCGGATAAAGTGTAAGCGACGATTGTAAAGGTTTCTCCACCCGTGAAAGGAGCTTGTTGACTAGTGCTTGAAACTCTCGAGTTGGAAACTCGGGGCGTGGATGTAGGGCAAGGAAAAAGAGTCCTTGTAGCCGAACCACGATAAACAATCGTGTTGTGGTTTGATCATTTCTTTCTTTATCTTTGCATATTACATATTGTCTTTATTTAGAATTGTGAATTACACGTAAAGCTTTTCAAAGATTAACAAGTAATTTGAGTTTATATCTTTGATCAAACGTAAAGTTTTTAAAGATAATTAAGTTAAAAAGCGGTAAACTATTCAACCCCCTTCTAGTTTTCCACAATTTTAACTCATAAAAACGTGAGAAAAACGGAAGAAACGGGTAACGGCGGTGGGTGGCGGTGGGTGGAGGTGGGGGCGGTGGTGGGTGGTGGTGGCGGTGGTGGGTAGTGGTGGTGGCGGCAGTGGGTGGTGGTGGCGTTGGTGGGTGGCGGTGGTGGGTAGTGGTGGTGGCGATGGTGGGTGGTGGTGGCGGTAGTGGGTGGTGGTGGGGGTGGGTGGGTAGTGGTGGTGGCGGAAGTGGGTGGTGGGCGGTGGTGGGTGGCGGTGGTGGTGGTGGGTGGTGGTGGATGGTGGTGGCAGTGGTGGGTGGTGGCGATGGTAACGATGCAAATATTTTAACTCGATGAGGACTAACGATTCAAATATTTTAACTCTATAGTCAATGAGGACTAACGATGCAAATATTTTAACTCAATGAGGACTAACGATGCAAATATTTTAACTCTATAGTCAATGAGGACTAACGATGCAAATATTTTAACTCAATGAGGACTAACGATGCAAATATTTTAACTCTTGTTAGGAGATAACGGAAAATAATTTGCATCGTTAGTCCTCATTAACTGATATTACTAACGGAGAGATGGTTTTGTGCCAACTTTAATACCACAGGGATGATTTTTGAGTCAAAAAAAGAAAAAGGATGTAAAGCAAGCAAAGGTTAAACCACAAGGATGTATTTTGGACTTTTCTCCTACAAAGGTCATGATTAGACCAACAGGCCTAAAGGCTTACAAGAAAAATACATATTCTCTTAGAGCATCAGGTATGGATGAAACTCTTTATCTCTTCATTCGGGTCTCACGTGTGCCACATCACCCAACACCTCTTCACAACTATCCCCCTCCCCCCTCACTAAACAACTAACCTCAACCTCTTCATTTGCGCCCCACCACTTACACCTTTATTTTTTTATTCATTTCATTAAATAAATTAAATTTATTTCACTAATTATAAAAAAATAATACAACGTACTAATTTTATTTCATTAAAATAAAAAAGTTACAATACAAAAAAAAAATAATAATAATAAAAAATAAAAAAATACAACACATACTAATATGAAAAATAAACATTTTGTTTTGTAAAGTTCATCTCTACAACCCTAGTAATTGGATCGTGTCACATATATACTATCATGTGAATGTTTGCTACTGGAATTTATGGCTAATTATGATACTGTTGGTTTTCATTCGGATCTTTGGTAGCATTTGGCAGCTTCTTGGTACTCAAAATCAGCGAGTCAAGTTCTTGTTTTGGGTTCCTGGTATGTGATGTAACGATGGTATGTTGATTGCCTATGCTTTGGTGCTAAGGTCTACTACTCGTGCATAGTGGGCAGATTTCATCATTGTTTATTGATGAGGCGAAAAATGATCCGTTTTTAGGGGGTCATTTAAGCCCGAATCCGACTTTATTTGATCAAATATTGCCCTAAATCGTTCCTTTTGTGATTTTAGGTACTTGGAGAGTGAATTCTGGAAAAAAAATCCATTTTGGACGTTTTTGGAGCATAAAAGTGAAGAAAACGGCAAAGTCTCAATTTTCCATGCTGGGAACAGTACATGAAGGCGTCAAGAGTAAACGCATGACGACGTCAAACCCCAAGAAATAAAATCCGTAGCTCATGACGGTGTCACACAGGGCGTCAGAAGTAGATCAAGGCCGTCCGAGGAAGTATTTGGCGGCGAGATGACGGCGTCACACCTTTGTTCTTGACACCGTCACCCCGATTTTCCTATATATAGTTTTCTAGTTTTTCACATTAAAGGAGAGAAGTTTTGGAGAAACCCTAAAGACGAATTTGGTGCAACTTTTACAGGTTTTTCAAGGGTTCCAAACCCTTGATACTTGCATTGTAATTGAGATAAGTGTTCTTCTAATTCAATCAATATGTCTATGTGTTGGTTGTCTATATCTTGTTCTTGTCTCAATTCAATTATGCTAGGCTAGATCTCTTTTGTGTTTGCTTAGATCTAATGAAACCTAGATATTGATTATGTGTTGATTAGTTGTTTATTCTTGTCTTGGATGAATGATTTTATATGTTAGGCTTAAGAAAACTGGCAAATCTCCAAATGGTAACATGCTTAAACGTCTTAAGAAACATGAACCGATGCGTACTAGGTCTTTATTGGTTGTATTTAATGCATGAGCCACTGTTTACAATCCCTATAGTTGTGCTGGGCATGGTGTAGGAGGAGATAAGAGCTCATAGAATTGGGGTGTTATGTATGCCACCCCATTAATGGTATTAAGGAATACAATCCGTCATCCATGCAATTATAACAAGTAATTAACATGTAAAAGATATCTAGGGAGTAGTGAAATCTAAGTAAACACATTTTCTCCAATTACTGCTCACAACCTTAGTTTAATTAGTTTATTTTCATTTTTATTATTTTATTTTGATTGCATCTTAGTTTTGGGTTAGTTGAATAGCAACTAATTCCGCCCACTCTTCCAAAAACCGAGATTTTACTTGCTTTCATAAAAATATAAAAATACAAAAATAATCATCCCTCACCTTTAGAACTAGTAATTAGGCTTTCTAATCCTAGCGACACTATTCCTAAGCTGAACGATCAATCCCCCGGTACTTGTCACTATACTATACTACAACGATCAGGTACACTGCCTGGTGGGGGTTGTAAGCTTCTCGAGATCCCTCGAGAGGTAAAGCCTGTTGCGATTCCCACGCATCAAGTTTTTGGCGCCGCTGCCGGGGAATAGTTATTGTCTAGGTTAGAATTTCTTTTTATTAGGTCTACTTGCTAGATTCCTTTCTAGTAAGATTTTATTTTTATTTTTAGGTTTTCTTTAGTCTATCTTAATTCTTCGTGTTTTTGTTTGTACTAGTTTGGTCTTCATGGATTTAGAGAATCGCCGTTTAGAAGTTAGCAAGAGGCTTATAGCGCATAAAAGAAGAATGAGAGAAGTTAACACATTTAAGGAATTCATTAAGCCTCTCCAAATGAAAATTGAGTTTACGGACTTTGCTCCAACCCCGGATGAAGTGAGTTACCATAGGTTCCTTTTACAGCACCCCTGCCCCTCGAAATATAGAAAGACACCATGGATTAGGAGGCATAACTTTAGGAACATAAAAATTCCTTGCATGATTGGGTACATGTCTAGAGAGCATACATACATTGACTTAAAAGCACCCATGAATATTATGTCTAGGCTATATTACAATTGGATAATGAACGAAAGGTTAAGCCCTAGAAAAGATCCTTACAATTCTAATAGGTTGTGTAATTTCGTCAGGAGAGTTAAAGGGGTACACATCTTTATAGGAAATTTTACTTATCAATGCGACTTTGTAATCCTAGAAGATGTTAGAGGCATTATAGATCCACACCTAGGAGAAATAGTTTTAGGACAACCTTTTGTTGAAAAGACTAGGATGTATTATGACCATGAGAAGGGGATAGCTCGGTTTACTGACGAGATAGAGAAGTTCACTTTTATAATGCCTCACATGAAGGAAGAATTAAAAGGCATCAAGAATCTACAAATTGATGAGATTCGACCCTATGAGGTTAAGGAAGATGGAATTACTGATGACGCCTATTATGAGAGGAGGCGAACATACTATTCGGGGTGTATGAATTTAGGCCCGGAATACAGGCGTGATGAGAATTGGATTAGATGTTTTGAGTTGACACAAAAGTGGGAAGGGAAAACGTAACCCATAACCTTGAGTCTAGCTACAAGACTCGTAAATAAAGAAAAGCGCTTCTTGGGAGGCAACCCATGTTTTGTGTGATTTTATTTGTTTGTTTGTTATTTGCTTCCGTATGCATGTTTTATTTTTATTGTTGGTTGATCATGTTTCTCAATTAAAATGTGGAAATACTTTACTATGTTGTTTGGCCTAGTCTTAACTCCAACCAAAAAGTATTTTTGCAAAAGATAAGTGTAAGGGGAAACCCCAAATATGTTTTTAAGAAACAAACCGATCATGATTCTCCACAATATTAAATGAGCATGTATATTCGTATTTGTTAGAGTCAAATGCTTGTATTGAGTCATAATGAAGTTTTGCAGGATTTTCCAGGAAGTAGGACCAAGTTTTTCCAGAAATTTTCCGGAAACTTAACATAAGAATTTCTGCAGGTCCATTCTGACGGCGTCAGGAGTTAAAATCTGGAAATTTTACCGGTTTTGTTTTTCTAACGGAGTCTTATGGTTTTTGTGAATTATTAAGTTTTATAATCTCCAGGAAATCTGCAAACTTCATTCCACAAGCATTATATCTTATCTTGTTTTCTAGGATTTAGTAACTTATATAGGATGCCGCCGATTTTACGCGAGGTTGTCTTGTCTATTTTGTCAGGTTTTACAGGTTATGTTCGACAAGGAGGTGATTTTTATTCTGGAAGGGAAGCTTTGATGGTTCATTTTCTTGGAGGAAGATTTGACCTGGCCAACCTATAATCCATACCGAGCGAATCAGGGGAGTATTTGATTTCATTCTCTTTACTTTTTCACTTTTACATTCTTTACTTGAACATTGGGGACAATGTTCATCTTAAGTGTAAGGGGAGGGTAAAAAGATGATACCTTACATATGCACTTTCGCTTGAGTTTGTTTTGTTTGATAGTAGATGTGTAATAAAACTATGAGAAATACTTGTTAGTGTAATTTTAGCGCCAAATTTAAAATTTTTTACAACATTTAGGAGTGAAACTTTAGCCATAGCAAGCGTCTCATGGATAGGAGATTGTATGACTAGCACATAACCGTACTTTCAGAAAAATTTTCCACCCAAATATGTGAGGTTCGCCTTTAGATTTGATAGGAAAAGCATTTACTATTAGTGCTTATGAGTGTACCGGTAGCATTTAGATTCTAGAACTTGCGTTAGTGATGCATCCCGAGACCGCTAGTGAGACTACATTCGTGTAGTAGAATTTACTACATGATAAGAGGCATTAGGATCACCCTTGTGTTAAACCCGTATCATGATTACTTGACCATTTAAGTCATATTACTTGGCTAGTTAAGTCAACTAATTTTTCCCACACCCTTAGCGTTGTACTCATTTTTAGTACACGATACCCCTAGTACACCCCTCCGAGCCTATCTTTTCGTTTCTAACTTTAAGCATTTTACTTAAAGGAAGAATTTGTTACACCCCACTTAAATGTACACCCAAATCGCCTTAGCCTTCCGTGTATGCGCTCATTTTTAGTGCATTATTGTTATTTGTTAAACCCTAAGTTAACTTTCTAATTGATTACATGGTTGCTAAGTCGAGTCATATCCTTGTACATATTATTTTGGGACGATTGGGACTCATGGGTAAAGTACTTATTTTATGGAGTAATGGGGAAGAACATAATATTATTACCCCCATATGTGCGTTAATCTTAAAAGTGCTCCAAGTGTTTTGATTTTCTTAATTCGAGTCATTAGATTAGTTAATTGTAAAGTATGTAAAGACTCAAGTGTAAGGGGAACATTCATTCCCTATGATGTATTATTTTGGATGGTAGGGTAAGAGTGTATGCAAAAAAAAAAAAAAAAAAAAAAAAAAAAAAAAAAAAAAAGGGAAAAAAACAAAAAAAAACATACGGACTACCATCCCGTTTCATTCTATGTTCATTTTATGTTTTTGTTATTTTTCATTTATTAGCTTAAGTCGAGTCTAGTCTTGGCTTAGCAACGCCACATTGTACATGTAATTAACCAAGATTGTTAACTCGCCACCAGTAAAACTTCCTTTATCCAACAAAACCGTGTAATTCATATCCCTATACCTAACGTTACAACCCTTTAAAAGACCTCTTTGATAGTTTATCCTAGGTGCTTACGCCATGTGGTGGAGGTTTGATCCTTTCCCAAGCCTATGGTAATCTATTTTGCTATGACAGGTAGTGAGAGATATCTTCCATTTCCATAATGTTATATTACTTTATTACACCCGAGAGATGTGAGTATCTAAACACTATTTGTGAGGTGCTAGTGTATGACCTCCGTGCTTGTCTATTGGTCTTTAGTGGAACGATTATTTGTTGTAATTACTTTTATATTAGTGTTAAATGACCCCTAACTTGTCTTTTGAGTAGAATAAAAGCGCATTTGCTTGAGGACAAGCAAATCTCAAGTGTAAGGGTATATGATGAGGCGAAAAATGATCCGTTTTTAGGGGGTCATTTAAGCCCGAATTCGACTTTATTTGATCAAATATTGCCCTAAATCGTTCCTTTTGTGATTTTAGGTACTTGGAGAGTGAATTCTGGAAAAAATCCATTTTGGACGTTTTTGGAGCATAAAAGTGAAGAAAACGGCAAAGTCTCAATTTTCCATGCTGGGAACAGTACATGAAGTCGTCAAGAGTAAACGCATGACGGCGTCAAACCCCAAGAAATAAAATCCGTAGCTCATGACGGCGTCACACAGGGCGTCAGAAGTAGATCAAGGCCGTCCGAGGAAGTATTTGGCGGCGAGATGACGGCGTCACACATTTGTTCTTGACGCCGTCACCCCGATTTTCCTATATATAGTTTTCTAGTTTTTCACATTAAAGGAGAGAAGTTTTGGAGAAACCCTAAAGACGAATTTGGTGCAACTTTTACAGGTTTTTCAAGGGTTCCAAACCCTTGATACCTTGCATTGTAATTGAGATAAGTGTTCTTCTAATTCAATCAATATGTCTATGTGTTGGTTGTCTATATCTTGTTCTTGTCTCAATTCCATTATGCTAGGCTAGATCTCTTTTGTGTTTGCTTAGATCTAATGAAACCTAGATATTGATTATGTGTTGATTACTTGTTTATTCTTGTATTGGATGAATGATTTTATATGTTAGGCTTAAGAAAACTGGCAGATCTCCAAATGGTAACATGCTTGAACGTCTTAAGAAACATGAACCGATGCGTACTAGGTCTTTATTGGTTGTATTTAATGCATGAGCCACTGTTTACAATCCCTATAGTTGTGCTGGGCATGGTGTAGGAGGAGATAATAGCTCATAGAATTGGGGAGTTATGTATGCCACCCCATGAATGGTATTAAGGAATACAATCCGTCATCCATGCAATTATAACAAGTAATTAACGTGTAAAAGATATCTAGGGAGTAGTGAAATCTAAGTAAACACATTTTCTTCAATTACTGCTCACAACCTTAGTTTAATTAGTTTATTTTCATTTTTATTATTTTATTTTGATTGCATCTTAGTTTTGGGTTAGTTGAATAGCAACTAATTCCGCCCACTCTTCCAAAACTCGAGATTTTACTTGCTTTCATAAAAATATAAAAACACAAAAATAATCATCCCTCACCTTTAGAACTAGTAATTAGGCTTTCTAATCCTAGCGACACTATTCCTAAGCTGAACGATCAATCCCCCGGTACTTGTCACTATACTATACTACAACGATCAGGTACACTGCCTGGTGGGGGTTGTAAGCTTCTCGAGATCCCTCGAGAGGTAAAGCCTGTTGCGATTCCCACGCATCATTTATGATCATGGGTGGTGTGTTGCATTGTGACTTGATCATTGGATGTCTTCATGTGTTTCACTCGTATTTGTTGGAAGATTGGTTCAAGTTCGAATATGCTGGAAGGTTGGGTCGCTTAGACCATGTTTATGCTTCAAATTCGATTTGCTACGGAAGTCACTCTTATTAGGTTATTAGATTATGCTTTTTGCATAATACTAATAGAAGACGCAATTGGTTGAAGCTGGAAGTTTGAACTACTATGACGATTTGAAGATTCAAGGATTTGTCTACTTGAATAGCATTTAATGTTTTCTATATAGTCGTTTTAGTTTGTGTTCAATGTTTGTTATAAGCGTGGTTTGTCACGTTTATATGAGTGTCTGTAAGTGTCCTAAGGGACTGAGGCGAGGGAATTCACCCTCGCCCTTTGTACTAAAAACGTTTGGTTAATAATATTTTACCAGGGTGCAGGATTACTCCCCTTTACCCAAAAAAGAAAAATAAACATTTTATTCGTTGTCGTCACCAGGGAGAGGGTTAAGTTACTGGTATTTCTTGGTTATCAATGCTTGTCTTTGGCGAATAATCTCGGCTCTTACCGGGTCAGTAACCAAGTTGGGCTCTAACATGAGCATCTGCATTTCCAGCATCTCTAACAACCTCTCTTGTGCCTCCAACGCCTTTTGTTCCCTCCCCTTCTCCACCTCATACATAGACATCTGAACGTCTTTCGCTTGCAAATACTTTTCGGATAAATGTCCCGAAACAGTACTCGTTTGACTCCCACCTGAGCTTGCCACACTGGACGTTTCAATCGACTTTTGCTTCTTTCCGGCTCATTTAGTGGTTCTTTCGGGACGAGGTCGTTTGTCCGGCCCAAATATATCCTCAAGACATGAAATGTTTAGAGGTTCTTCAGCATCCCATTTCGGGTATTGTTTCAAGACCTCCCAAACGTGAAGATAACTGAAACCTCTCGAACTAAAGCGTTCTTCGAAGTTCGCCTCCGCATTCTTGATTTGATCATGCTCATTTTCACCACTGCGACGGCCAATATGCTTATAAATAGCGTGGAATTTTTGGCAGTCGCTATTAAGCCTCGTCCATTTACCGGTTAGCATATTTTTGGTGCGAGGGTCACCGGTAGTCCTCTCGTTGAACGATTCATAAATTTCGTTCCAAAAGTAGTCGGTATCTTTGTCATTTCCCATATCTTGGTTTTGGGAAATTTCTATCAACGTTTTCGCAAGAAGCTTTTCTTCATCCTTGCTCCACATTTTCCTACTACGCATTTGACCCACGTCTTCCAAGTCATCTTCATCGTTAGCGTCTAAATTTACGACTTTTTTTTTCCTCTTTGGGCTTTAGTTTTGTTTCCTCTACCTTTGGCCGGTAATCGTGTCTTGAGTACTTTAAAAGCTTGTTGAGATGGTTGTCCTTCGATTGGTTGTGATGGAGGAGTAGGAAATGTGGATTGTTGATTCGGGTTATAAAATTGTGGTGTCGGATAGAATTGGGCTTGATTTGCAAATCCTTATTGAAATGTGTATTGTTTGTTATGGTAAATTTCATTCAGATTGAATGGTTGTGAACCGTATGGCGGTGAGGGGTTTGGATTTTGCAACGAGGGACTAGAAGAGTTTGATGTTCCCCCGTATGGACGTTGGTTTGACGTTAGGAGATTCGTGAAATAGCCTCTGTCGTTTGGGTGTTGATACATTTTTTGTGTTTATTTGGAGAAGAGATGTAGAATGTTTTATTTTAGGTTGAGATGTAGTGAGTAGAAGTAAAATTATGTTTAGTATTTATAGAGTTTTAGTATGTAGAAAAAGAGAAAGAAAAAAAAAATCGAACGTTAAAAAAAACGGATAGCAAAATGGCCGAACCTCTTTTTTCCCACCCAACGTTCCATTTTTTGCCTTTTGTCAGATTGTAATCTCGTTGTGGCCACGAGTAGAACCCACACGACGAGCAACGGCGAGCTACGCACGGTGTGGCGGCGAGCTCGGTGAGGGTGCCACCTCGGACGGCGACGGCGAAGACCCAACCACACCGGATGCTCTTATGAAGTTGTGTGAGATGTTAAACAGAAGAAAAAATTAAATGGATTTTTTTTTTTTTTTTTTTTACTTTTTCTGCAATAAATCATGAAACTATTTCACAGCAGATGACATACATAAACGGAACTAGGGGTTCTAGCGGTGTCATGACAAAATCATGCGTTTTAAAGAATTCAACATTTTCCCATTCTCTCCAAAAAATGAACTCAGAAACAAAGCGTAAGGTTACACTTGAAGTTTGAAGTTATAACCAAGGTTTTGAAACCCGGGTCGACCCGGCCGGGTTAACCGGTTCGACAGGTTTCGGCCGAAAAAACGGGTCAAAACATCCCGGGTTTCTAAAACCGGGTTAACCGGTTTGACCCGCCGGGTTTTGAGTGACCCGGGTCAACCCGGTTCTCGAAACTCGGCCGGGTTTCATTTTTTCAAAATATTTTAATAAAAACCCGGGTTGACCCGGTGCTCGACCCGGTTGACCGGCGGTCGAACCGGTTGACCCGGTCAAAAAAATTAAAAAATAATAAATTAAAAACCGGGTTCACTCGGCGGTCCAACCGGTCAAACCGGTGCCCGATGACTCGACCGGGTCGATTTCGAACCCGGTTTTCAAAACATTGGTTATAACTTATTATTACACCCACGCCTTTGAGTTAGATGATAATGATGTCATTTTTATCACAATACATGAACTACAATTTGATATCGTTAAATGAAAGACGCTAATATCGTTAAATTAAAGACAGTGCACGTGCACCTAAATACCATGCTTAAGTAACGACAAAATCATGCACTTTAAAGTTTAAACCACAATTGTTGTCAAATGAAATGCGTTAGTACGTTTCTGACTTTCTTCATTAATTTCCTTTTTACCTTTTTCTCATCGAGAATAGTTTTCTCATGTAATCATCTACTGAGTATTTGATTTTGGGTCACACTAACCGGTCGGGGCCCTTTTTTTTTTTTTTTTTTTTTTTTTTTTTTTTTTTTTTTCATCAAGCCTATGCCAAACCCTCACTAGGAAGGTGTACTTTTTTTTTTTTTTTTCTTTTTCTTTTTTCATTGTTTTTTCAGATGTTGTACTATTATTATTATTATTATTATTATTATTATTATTATTATTATTATTTATTTATTTATTTATTTATTTATTGGTCACAAGTTTTTGTCCAATTGCAGTATTGCACACAAGCATTATTTTGTCCAAGTGCAGATTGCATACAAAACTCAAGCTTTTTTTTTGTCCAAGTGCAGATTGCACACAAACGCCCCCCCCCCCCCCCCCCCCCCCAAGTGCATATTACACACAAAAAGCAAAGCAGGCTCAGATTAACAAGTAATCGTCATCGCCTTAAGTCTCAAAATAATTAACTCATAAATATGTTAGGCTCGGATATGAAAGTTGCAAAGTGATAAAAATATCACTTTGCCATCCTTTCGGTTTTTAGAAAACCATTCGGCATCTCCTTTTAGAAAACCATTTGTCCAAGTGCAGATTGCACACAAGCATTTTTTTTGTCCAAGTGCAGATTGCACACCAGCAGATTGCACACAAAACCCTCCCAAGTGCAGATTCCACACATATTACACAAGTATCACACAAGCATCACAGGCCTGTAAGATTCTCACAAACAGAAGTACACAAGCTCACAAGCTCAAAAGCTTGTAAGATTCTCACAAACACAAGTACACAAGCTCACAAGCTCAACAGTAAGATTGTCACAAACACAAGTCCACAAGTATCACAAGTATCACAAGCATCACAATTTCAGCTACAAACAACAAGTGAAACAAAGAAGCATATTTCACACAAAGAAGCATATTTCACACAAGTGAAACAATCTGAGCTATAAACCACAAAATGCAACAACAATCTGAGCATTTCAGCTACAAACCACAAGTGAAACAAAGAAGCATATTTCTCACAAGAGAAACAATCTGAGCTACAAACCACAAAAGGCAACAACAATCTGAGCTACAATGTCGAATTCGCCATTTAACACACAAGAGATAAAAGGCTCAGATTATGTTTTATCATATTTAGCTGCAACATCAAAGGTTGCAAAGTATACAAAGTTTCAATTCACAATAGAAAACCATTAGACTCAAATTATTGTTTTATCATATATGGTTGCAACATCGAAGGTTGCAAAATCAAGTTTTTTTTACCCTCCTTTCGGTAATGCCACGCAAAAATCAATTTTTTTAAATCATCATCGCCGTAAATTGAAACTTTGTATACTGATTGTAGTTTTATAAGCATAGAAGCAGTTTCATGAAACATCACATAAGCAACACTTACGAATAAACATCACAACCGGTAAAACAGTTTCATAAAACTTTGTATACTGCTTGTAGTTTTACAAGCATATAAGCAGTTTCACTACTGCTTATTTTATAATAAGCAGTTTCATGAAACATCACAAATAGGGAGGGTTGATATATCTCCACCCTCTTAGTAGAGAGGGTTAATATAAAAACATAGTGAGGGGGTCACGCTTACCAGACGGGGGCACCCCTAACCTGTGGACTGGGGGATAGGCCAGAGCAGGTATTCATACCACTCAAAGGTGGCAGATCAAGGTGTTAACCTACCCACAACCACATGTATTCATATCACATAAGCAACCCTTACCAAGAAACCATAATCACATACTAACCCTCCCTATTTTTTTCCCCATATAAGCAGTTTTATAAACAAACCCTCCAAACCCTAACTTTTCATCACAGAAACATTACCAATTGAACCTCCAAACCATAATCACCACATAAACATCACCAAAAAAATAAATCCATAAGAACAAGTATGGTTTTTATCTACCCCCTCACAAAAACATCACAGAAACATCACAAGTTTGCTTTGGGCTAGGATATACTAACCCTCCATTTTTTTCCATATAAGCAGTATTATAAGCAGAAAAAGAGTATCACGTATCATGTAAACATCAAGTAAACATAAAAAAGAGTATCACGTAAAAAAATTAGGGCAAACCCTAATTTTTATCCCAACATCATCACAGAAACATCACTAATTGAACCTCCAAACCCTAATTTTTCAAAATTAGGGCAAACTTATAGATCTGATCAATTAATTAGTAAGTCTTTCTGTTAGGTGCCCATATTGATGTTACACAAGTAAGAATGAGATAGGTATAATGATTGGTTGATTAGAAGATTTATGAAAAGTAAAAGTGCAAGAGTTTCATTAACGTATCAAAATAACCAACAAAGTTTAAGGTTACATAAGCCTTGTATTTATAGGAGAGAAGCTAGGGCAACATTCCCTAGTCCCTTTCATGCTTTTAACGTGGGCTTTGTAAGCCTTATGGGCTTTTACATATTGTCCATTAACTTAAACATAAATAAAACGAATACTAAAGCAACCTATTACAAAATGTAATGACCGAGACTTGACTAAATACAAAAGTATGTTCCCAACAATCTCCCCCTAAGGGTCAGTCATCACGGTTGCTGGACGTCTTCATCTTTGTCTTTGACTTTTGACTTGTATAACTTTTGACGTCTTAAAAAATGTTGTAAGATGAATGTACTTTGCTCTTAGTCTTTGTTCTTTGGTGATAATGTAGTGATTGTGTAGTCATCTGCCTTTCGTCACCTCATCGTCTTTGGTGGTTGTCCGCCATTCCAACATGCTTATACATCTTTGGACTTTGTCTTTCAAGTGCACGAAGTTCCTTTTCTTTCATATTGATCTTTAGTATTTAAACTTTGTAGATTCTTCTTTTTGGCGTAGAATCTATCTTTAGAACTTTGTGGTGCTTAGATCTTTGGGGGAGCTTTCAATGACTTTAAGATGTATGCATGAGCATGCTGGAATCTATCATCATGGAGGTGATATGTACCTGCAGGTAAACAGTTAGCAATAATAAACCGGTACTTACAGATAAGGAATTAGAGCTAGTCAACAGCATAGTGTGAAGACTCCTTCTAATCCTTATCAAGGCCGTTCCCATGTCAGATACCCCCGAAGGAGCTTACGAGACCTACTGAGTAGCTCAATGACTGGGTGTGTCCCTGGGGATCACTCCACGACTGTAGACCACTATGGAACCACCGTGATCACTAAGCGTAACCCGTGAAGGGTTACCGAAGTGACCTGCTGTCAAGGCTGTTTGATGTTGACCCTGGCAGGAATTTCCGTTCAATCATTGAGAAATACTTATGTAATTCTCTCATAAACGTTCTCGGAAGATTGCTAAGATATGCGAAGGACTCGATAATTTATAGCTGGTGTCCATTGATGTAGAACACCAGTTGTAGAAATACTAAGTGTTCCTAAGAGATTTTTGACGTATCTCATGGCTCTAGACTCGATAAGTGCATAATTAGGTTTCCTATGCGGAGACTAGGGAGGGGTCTCCTGCTTCAATATCAACCATCTCTAGGAGATAAGTCGATAGATTACACTGGTTCCCCGTGAGAATGAAACAAGTTCTCTTAAGAGAACTTGAGTGGTTAAGAAGGTTTAGTGCATTGCGTCACTGGGTCCATGACGACTTTATCTTCAATACTGGTGTTGCCTTAGCAACAACCAGTAGCATACGAGTTGAACCCGGTGTCTGCCCTAAGGTTGAACATATGGAGGGCTATTTCTTTTCACCCTTTTCTTTACTTTTCTTTTTAATTCTTCAACTCCTTCTTTCCCCTTTCATTCTTTTCTCCTTTTTTCGTATCATACTTAAGGACTTCTAATTCTACCTATCGGTGATGTCCTTGGGTAGATCCCTCCGGCTCTGGCGGATCATAGGACGGTTTTTCCTATCTTAATCACCTTATAACTCCATGATTATCCGACAATTTCCATGAAACCTTTGATTGAAAATCGCTCAAAGTGTTTGAGATTATCAAACATTTTGTTTAACACTTTGAGAGTTTTGTGTTTACTTTTGAAGGGCTCCCCCTTCACATGTGCTCATAAGTAATTAATAAATTTACACATGCTGGAGGAGCAAGCACTTTTTGAATTGATCCACTTTCAATGAACAAGACTGTCACACCCTCGCCGAAGGCGGAAACACGAGGTGCAACGAATCAATATACATTGCCAAAGAGAAATAGAACAATACCATAATTTACATTAAAGGAAAAGTATATCATTACAACATTGTTATAGCCGACCTGGGCAATTTAAAACATAAAGTTTGGTTTCCAAAAGATAGCATTTTAGTACATAATGATCCGTAGTGACATGTGAAAACTTCATTATGCAAAGACCTTGAAGAAAAGCTTACTGACAATCACCTGAAATGCATGAGAGAAAACGGGTCAACTATGAAAATAGTTGGTGAGCACACATGTTTTATATAATATGAGAAACCATTAGAGAAAGTTCACAAGCCAAAGGCGTTGTCAAATATTATGTCTTGTAGTCAAGCACCCGCGGTCATAATAAGTCACAATATAAGCACCACATATATAATAATGTATGCCATGCAAAGCCCATAATTAAATAATATGCGTCCCGTAACATAGTGAACGAGAGGTTGGCCGACCTCTAATAGCGCTATCCATACTACTAATAGGTGTCGAACAATGCGAATGTACGAATGACTCCTCCCAAACCAACCAGTCAACCGTGTGCAGCTGATAGGCCCACCTGGGAGAAAGTGCAAGTTAATATTGACCGTGGAAATATAGGGAAATCCCCGGGTCGTTAAGTCCCAACGAGATTGAAATTGTATTTGTAAACGATTAGGAGAGTGAGTGGTACTGAGGACAGTAACAAAGATGATTTGAGGGTTGATTATACTACTGATTGCTTGATATTTGGATAATATGAAATGATATAAACTATAACAGAAATACAGATATAAGCATAAAAGCACAAATTGGAAAATCAGATAACAAATAAAGAAAAGTGGGTTTTAGCAAGTTACAAACTACAGGGGGTAAAATTGAAACTTTTGAAAACTTAAAATTAAAGAAAATGGAAAATGAAATTGAAATTATAAAAATGATTATTTTACTATTAAAATATTATTTAATTAATAAAACTAATTAAAATCTAATTAAAACTTAAATTAAATTAACTAAAAATGACAAGTATTACAAATTAACCTAAAAACTTACAAAAATAATTTCTAAACCTTAATAAGAACTTGAAGAAAGTATAAAAAATAAAAATAAATATTTTTGTCTTTTTATGAGTATTTTATTAATTAAAAACTATTTAACTTATTTAAACTATTTTAACTATTTTAAATTACTATTAATACTTAAATGACTTATAAAATTATGTAAAAATTTATAAAACTAATTAACCATTACAGGAATCCTAAAAAATTATAAAAAGTTGCTAAAAATTATATTTAAGCTAATTGACTAATTAATTACTTATTAATTAATTTAAAGCTAATTTAATTAATTTAAATAGGAAAATTAGAAAATGGACAGTGGAAATTATGAATTTATTTTCTAAAAATCTTAACTACTTTATAAAACTTAGGAAAAATATAAAATTCTACTTTTTTTTAATTAAAATTAAAGAAATCTATTTAATTACTAATATTACCTATTTAATTATTTAAACTAGTTTTAAATCTAATAAATAGTAAACAGATTAGGAAAAATCTAAGAAATTTATTTTAACTACTTAAAGGTACTAGGTAATTTATAAAATTATAAAATTGGAAAAGTGCTTAATAATAAGCTGAAATGAAAATTAAATAGATAATTTCTATTAAATAGAAGCTATCACTATAATTAAATTTGGATTTTTCTGGTTTTTCTTTTATAAAACTATTAAAATACTTAAAATAAGAAACTTTTACAAAGACAACTAATTTAGAACCTCAGAATAAGCACTGTGAGTGCTTATGAGCTTATACAGTTGACTATTGTTGACCACACCAAGAAATAAGCTAAATTGGGTTATGTGGGGTCCACACTGGTTAAGTAAGGTTCACCTAAGTTACTTGAACTTATTTAAACTATATGTGGTGAGATAAGCTCCTAGGATAAGCTGGAAAGCTTAAATAAGCAATTGCTTATTTGGTTTCTGACTCAGAAATGGGACAGAGTTTGGGGACAAGTCCAGGTGGGGTCCACTGATCTAGAGGTCAAACTAAGGGTCAACTATTGAACCTGGGTAGGAGGGGGGTTGTAAGAACCAAGAATGAAACACTAAAACCTACTGAGTTGGCCACAATCAACCACCAAAGTGGTGGTGGTGGAATGGTGGTCTGTGTAGCAGGGGAGCTTCTTCCCCTGCAAGTGTTTTTGGATGAGCTTATCTTGCACAATAAAAATCTTAAAAATGAAATAGATGTGGGAAACTAAAGTTAAGCTAGTAGGTTATACTCACAACAAAATTCAGACCTTAGATCATAACACAAAAATCACCAATATTCATGCCATTTTGGTGAAAATCTGAACAAGCACTTTTTGACTTTTACTAATTTTAAACTAGGTTGACTTATCTGAAGTTTGATTGATCCTAACAGATTATAGATGATATAATAAGCCTAGGTAAAGCTAATTTATGCTTAATCTACTGGTTATATACTTAAGTGAGGGTTTATAGCTCTTAAAATACTACACAGTTAACTGTGTGGTATTATTTTGATGATTTTGACTTTCTAGGGAATGAACACTCAATTAAATGACTTATATGATCTATGTTTATCTACTGAAACATGTAACAAATAGAAGTTACACAAAAATCCTACTGAGACTCAATGAAATACACAGAACCAAACACTCCTTATACTTAAACTGTTTTGTGATTTGTGAAGTAAATGGCTTACAGAGCTTTTGAAACAGATCCACAATAACTTATTATGTTATGTTAAGTATATTTAAGCACTTAGAAACAAGAAATAACCACAGATACACACTAATACTAATTATACTATGTTGACTGTTTGATTTTTGATTTTTTAGTAACTATGAATTCCAACAAAGAAGGTACTAAGTTTATGTTATATTATCACTAATTAAAACTGAATAAGCATTAAACAACTGAAAAAGCAAGCAATGAACAAAGCTATAGTATAAAGACAGATATGAGATTTTTGAAACTTACAAATTGCTTTCCTGCTCAAAATCAAGAACCAAGAACCATGAAACCTTTCCTAACATCCACCAATGGATACTAACCCAGGACCATCCACAATATGCCCTGCTCCAATGCTTTTCACCAAGAACATTCTAGTTTGACTTTTGTTGACTTTTTTGTATTTTTGATTTTTTATATTACTAAATTGCTTTTAATGGTTTCTAATAGCTTTTATAAGCTATCTAGGAGCTTAAGTGAGCTTAGGAATCCAATACACTTCACAATAACAACAGTTGAGCTTTTGAAATTTAAGAACTTGAAACTAAAATTGCATAAGATTGAACAACCAAAGAAACTTGAAATTTATTACTTAGAAAGAGTTACAATACACTGAAAATACTTAGAACACTGCTTAGAAGCTTAGGTTTACACTAGAAATTTGAAATTGCATTTAAACGACATACACTTTTTAAAATTAAACTAGATAGATGACTCCTCTGCTTCTCTTTCCTTTTATAAGCTTCAATTAGGGTTAGGGACACCTTCTGAGCTTTTCCCACTTCAATCTTGACCCTCTATTCTTCTGAATTGATCTCATCCGTTTAAACTGAAATTGGCGCCAAAATGTCACACGTTAACTTGGGGCCAAAGGAGAACAATTAAGGATTATTGGAGTGTTGTGGAGGTGTCAGGAGGCAAAGGGGAATGTTTTTATGCAAGTTGGGGCTGTATGGAAGAAAACAGAGGACAAAATGAGGTTTGGAGTGAAAATTGGTATGGATAGCATTAAATGGGGTGTGGTTTGTCTGTGAGGTGGAAAGGAGGGTTTAGGGGAGTAGGGGGTGAGGTGGAGAGGTGAGGTGGTGGTGGAAATACCACCTGGTTTTGCTGGTTTCAGGCGAGGGTGAGGGAGATGAACAGTGGAGCTGGTTTTGAGCGGGGTTTGACTTTTTTTGACCCGGTTTATATTATTAGGGGTGTTGGATTGGGCTGTTGGTTGGGCTGGGTAAAAAGAAAAAGGGGGTTGGGCTGGATTTGTGTTTGGAATTGGATTTGGTGTGGGTTTATTAAATAAAAAGGGGTCCGGTTGGTTAAGTGTAGTAAACAAGGACCAAAAATGTAATTTTAGCAAAGTTAAGGGGCTGTAATTGTGATCTTCCCAAAGTGTTTTTCAAGGACTTAACTTGCCAAAAATGATAAACCAAGGACCAAATTTGTGATTTTTCCATTTAAAAATATCCAGGGACCTTTTCTATAATTTCTCAAACTCCAGGGACCATTTATGTAAATTTGGATTTTTAAGGGACTGTGGTTGTAATTTCTCAAAATGTTATCATAAGGACCAATTTTATCATTTTAGAATAGTACAAGGTTTATTTTATTAATTTCCCATTTTTAAACCTTAAGGACTAATTTTGACATTTTTCAAATTTGAGGGACTAAAGTTGTCATTTTGTAATTTTTCAACTTTAAAGGACTTTACTTGACAACTTATAAATCCCTAAGGACCTTTGATGATATTTTTTATGTTTTGATTTACCAGGGACTAGATTTGACAAATCTTGAAACTTGAGGGACTGAAACTGCCAATTATGCAAACTTTGTACGTATTTCATTTGTTTTTGCATATTTTGTATTTGAAACATATAAAACACACTTCTAAGATATTTTAAGTATTTTGATGCATATTTGAGTGTTTTTGTATGTTTTGGCAGTTCAGATTGGTATAAAATGATGAGTATTTAGACACTTATCAACGAACAGTACATCATACAACTATTATATACGATTAAGAACGCTCCAAACATGGGAGACTTAGCACGCTCCACCAATAAGGCGAGACTTTAGGGTTAAGAACGCTTCACCAATAAGGTGAGACTTTGCACGCTCCACCAAAAATGGCGAGACTTAGGTCATAGCACGTACAGTACACTAAGTTCAAAAGTTCAAGTTGAGTTCAAGAGTTCTAAACAAGTTATAAGGTCAAGACAAGTCAAAAGAGTTCATAATAATCAAAGGGTTCAAAATAATGTTCAAAGTGTTCAAGTAATAATTCATGCATCCACCCCAAAGCGATTAGAATATTTAGAAAAAGGGGTTCGTGAATACTCACCTTATGCAACAGATACAAAAGGCTAGTAATTGAACAGAAATAGGCTCGATTCCCTAACAGCAACCTAATATGAATGAAGTGTTTCCAATGTAAGAAATGAAACAATGTTACACATGCGTATACGTACGTTATCCATACCACTTGTAGTTTTTGAAAATAACGTGTATCGTTTAGTGTTTTATTAGTAAATATAACGTTTTCGGCGTAGTTTAACCTTGTTCTAACTTTAGAAAAATATGTCCAAACGGCTTCACAAAACTAGTCGTGAAATATAGTACGTTAAGTGTTAATGTTCAAGCTCGGCGTTTTTGAAAACCTTGTAATAATGTCTAGATGTAGTCTTGTTTAACTTTTGATTGTACGTGCCTCGAACGATAAGAAATATAGCTCCAAATGTTGTTACTTGAAAAATATAATGTTTAACACTTAGAAAATTCAATTATAGCAAAGCTGCCAAAAATATATATATATTTCGTCAAAGTTCAAATGCTTGTATCTTCTTCGTTTTAAGCTTGTTTTCTACGTTCTTTATATCCCCGGAATCGTGGGACAACATACTAATATATTTTTGATAAGTCGGGATGGCTAGATTACGGCTAATGCTTCAGATTTGCCATTGAAAAACGTGGGACAGCAAGTAATTTTCTGAAAATATAGTTTTCGTCGCTAACATAAAAACATCGTATCTTCCTCGTCGTAAATGATCTTTTAGCGATTCCAGCGGCTACGGTTTCGTTTTTGAAAGTATTTCCGGAATATGAAAACCAAAAATTCGCCACAGCCCCTGGATTTTCTGGATTTGGCAAAAATGGACAGTAGCTTTTTAAAGTTGTCAAAAATCACTTTTCTAGTTTCAAATCCTTGTCAAATCTCTTCAAAACACCACAAGACTAATCTAATCTTACCATATACCTTCTTAGGGTATCATGGGTTCCTAGTACTCATAAAATTAGTGGGATAACAAGGGGATGATCATAGGCTTAATATAAACTCATAAAATTAAAAGTGTACTTGAAAGTGGTATTTATAACTTAAGTATTTGCATGTTTTGCTAATATATAATGAAAATACATCATGTTAGCAAGTAAATGAAAGTATAAAAGATTAAAAAAAATTACTTGAAGTTTGAGGTGATTTGATGAGAAATTGATTAAGAAACCTAGGTTTTTATCACAAAACCTTAACAAGGAATGAAAGTAAAGCTTGATTATGTCTTGATCTTGAAATTTTGATGGATTTCTTCTTGTTTTTCTTTTTGAACCGTGGGTCACCAAGGAAGGAAGCAAAAGAGAGTTTTGCTAGTTTATGATTTTGTAAAATATGATAAGTGAAGACTTTTGGTGTTTGTTACTTGCAAATATCTTGCATCTATGGCATATTTGTAATTTTCTAGTCAAGTTGAAGTATAATTTGTGTACACATGCAAAGAAATGTCGACCTATGTATATACTTGAAAGATATTTGAGGTCTTTGTATAGTATTAAGTGTATTATTAGTCATTTAGTGTATAAAATGTGTTACGTTGTAAGTTTTGGGTACCGGGTTAGCTAGAAATCAATTTTAACGGAACGAAATGGAATATATTAAAGTTGTAAAAATTATAAAATTACATTTTTCACGGGTATCGGGTGAACAAATATTTGTCGTGTTGAAATTACAGAAAACCGTCGTAGTTATAAACGTTTAACGATACCTGTACTAAATAAATTCAAAACGTCGGGTAAATTAATAATATAATTTTTATATCATTATAACGAGTGTGAAAATATGTTAGGACTATAGTCGGGATTGTCGGATCAATTATTCAAAATAATAGCTCATAGGATAACGTTTATTAGATAGATAACCGTACGTATACAGAAATGATGCAACTCACGCATGAATGACAAACTTTCTCCGGGAGTAAATAGTGTTTCGTGAATAGTAAAATTTTTGAAAAATATCTCAATATCACTAACCGACTCCAAAAACGATGAATAGTGAAATGATGAATATTGTTTGGTGAATAGTAACCGATGAATAGTAAATTTGAAAAGTTCAGGAAATAAATAAAGACGTGGAAAATTACGGGTTGTTACATTCTACCAGCCTTAAAAGGAATCTCGTCCTCGAGATTCAGTTCGTTCATTCTATAGATGTATGTGATCGTGGTCAAATTTGATGAGGCAACTAAGGTCGAAAACGCTAGGTCTCTGATTATATCAATGTCGTGAACTTGGTAAGAAATGGAAATAAGTCATGCACTCAAGATTAAGGGGCAGTGAAGTGAGGAGGTCGTTCAAGAGAATGTACCTGGTATGTTGTCATGGTTTTGCGGGGTTAAATGATTCCCTAGGAAGTAAGTTCTACCACGTGCAGGGGGAATCTCAATGTTTTGATCTTGAGGGCCTTCAACTGCCAACGCCAGATTTGGACGATTCTGTCCTTGGTTGGGAGTTCTTTTCAACTTTGGATAGGTATTCCTGAGATGATCCAAGCTTCCACACTCGTAACATGCTGGCCTTGGTCCTTGGTTCACAGTCCTGTTTGAGCAATTTCGCATGAAGTGGCCCGACTGTCCGCATTTGGTGCATCTTGGGCAGTCTCCTGAGTGGTGGTAGTTACATCGAGTGCACATAGGATGTGGGCCGGCATATCTTCTGGGCCCTTGAGTTGTTGCTCCGTAGTTTCCCATTACTCATTGTCTCTTGTCCTGTTGGTCTTGATCACGGCTTCTTTGCTGATCTTCCTGTCTCTTTCATCCTCCATCGTTTCCTTTCGTTAGTCCACCAGACCTGATCACATCATTTGTCAAGCGGTATGCCATGCCCACAGCAGCTTGCAGAGTGGTTGGGTTTGATGAAGTGACATCCCTCCTGATTTCAGGGATCAACCCCCAAACATATCGATCAATCAGCTTCTCCACAGTGGAGACCATATGAGGAACCATCCTAGTCAGCTCGTGGAAACGGGCCGTGTACTTGTCAACTTCTACTCCTACCATCAAGTGGTTCCAAAATTCTGCTTCCAGCTTCTGCACTTCATCTTTTCAGCAGTACTCGTCAGTTAGTAATTTCTTGAATGCTTCCCAAGATAATCCATTTGCAGCTTCCCTTCCTCTGGTCTGTAGCTGGTTGTTCCACCAAGTCAATGTTCGAATCTGGAGTAGACCCGCAGAGAATTCAACCTTATCCCCTTCAGCACATTTCGTGATACTAAGTTTCGACTCAACATTCTCGAACCATGATAGCAGTCCAATGGCGCCCTCGTTGCCATGAAATTCCATTGGCTTGCATCTCATGAAAGTCTTATAGCTGCATCCCTGACCGTTGTTCGAGGTACCTGCTCCATTATTAGTCCGTCCAGCATCAATGTGCGCAACAATCTGAGTGAGGAGGTCTGCTAATCCAGCAGCAGTGTCATTCGGGCCTTCATTCATTGCGGCCATGGTTCTATAATAGGCCAAAACATTGGGTTGAGTAAGGGATATATGATCGAAGAAAGATGACGTACAGTTACAAAGATAGTCGTGACATAGAGATCGGGATATGAAGAGAACAAAGACATGCTTAATCTAACGAGGCGTAAGTTAGCAAAGAGAAATCATATACATAAATGCATATATAAGGTACGGTAACACAAACTGAAACATATAAACAGGTTATCCATACCCACCCGACCAATGCAATTTCAGGTGACCAGACTCTCTAGACCCGACCAGACATGATCTTTGACTACTACTCCCATCATCGCATGATTCTTCCTGAATTATACATAGGTCATCAGGCTATGCATACTTGAGGATTAATAATGCAATGCTAGGACTAGTCGACTCGTATGATTTTTGGTATTTAAGAAAAACATTATTTTGGTTATAGTTGCGATTTTTATTTTAGGAAAATCGGCATTCTCTATAACCTCTGGCTCTGATGCCAATCCGTCACACCCTCGCCGAAGGCGGAAACACAAGGTGCAACGAATCAATATACATTGCCAAAGAGAAATAGAACAATACCATAATTTACATTAAAGGAAAAGTATATCATTACAACATTGTTATAGCCGACCTTGGCAAATTAAAACATAAAGTTTGGTTTCCAAAAGATAGCATTTTAGTACATAATGATCCGTAGTGACATGTGAAAACTTCATTATGCAAAGACCTTGAAGAAAAGCTTACTGACAATCACCTGAAATGCATGAGAGAAAACGGGTCAACTATGAAAATAGTTGGTGAGCACACACGTTTTATATAATATGAGAAACCATTAGAGAAAGTTCACAAGCCAAAGGCGTTGTCAAATATTATGTCTTGTAGTCAAGCACCCGCGGTCATAATAAGTCACAATATAAGCACCACATATATAATAATGTATGCCATGCAAAGCCCCTAATTAAATAATATGCGTCCCGTAACATAGTGAACGAGAGGTTGGCCGACCTCTAATAGCGCTATCCATACTACTAATAGGTGTCGAACAATGCGAATGTACGAACAGTACATCATACAACTATTATATACGATTAAGAAAGCTCCAAACATGGGAGACTTAGCACGCTCCACCAATAAGGCGAGACTTTAGGGTTAAGAACGCTTCACCAATAAGGTGAGACTTTGCACGCTCCACCAAAAATGGCGAGACTTAGGTCATAGCACGTACAGTACACTAAGTTCAAAAGTTCAAGTTGAGTTCAAGAGTTCTAAACAAGTTATAAGGTCAAGACAAGTCAAAAGAGTTCATAATAATCAAAGGGTTCAAAACAATGTTCAAAGTGTTCAAGTAATAATTCATGCATCCACCCCAAAGCGATTAGAATATTTAGAAAAAGGGGTTCGTGAATACTCACCTTATGCAACAGATACAAAAGGCTAGTAATTGAACAGAAATAGGCTCGATTCCCTAACAGCAACCTAATATGAATGAAGTGTTTCCAATGTAAGAAATGAAACAATGTTACACATGCGTATACGTACGTTATCCATACCACTTGTAGTTTTTGAAAATAACGTGTATCGTTTAGTGTTTTATTAGTAAATATAACGTTTTCGGCGTAGTTTAACCTTGTTCTAACTTTAGAAAAATATGTCCAAACGGCTTCACAAAACTAGTCGTGAAATATAGTACGTTAAGTGTTAATGTTCAAGCTCGGCGTTTTTGAAAACCTTGTAATAATGTCTAGATGTAGTCTTGTTTAACTTTTGATTGTACGTGCCTCGAACGATAAGAAATATAGCTCCAAATGTTGTTACTTGAAAAATATAATGTTTAACACTTAGAAAATTCAATTATAGCAAAGCTGCCAAAAATATATATATATTTCGTCAAAGTTCAAATGCTTGTATCTTCTTCGTTTTAAGCTTGTTTTCTACGTTCTTTATATCCCCGGAATCGTGGGACAACATACTAATATATTTTTGATAAGTCGGGATGGCTAGATTACGGCTAATGCTTCAGATTTGCCATTGAAAAACGTGGGACAGCAAGTAATTTTCTGAAAATATAGTTTTCGTCGCTAACATAAAAACATCGTATCTTCCTCGTCGTAAATGATCTTTTAGCGATTCCAGCGGCTACGGTTTCGTTTTTGAAAGTATTTCCGGAATATGAAAACCAAAAATTCGCCACAGCCCCTGGATTTTCTGGATTTGGCAAAAATGGACAGTAGCTTTTTAAAGTTGTCAAAAATCACTTTTCTAGTTTCAAATCCTTGTCAAATCTCTTCAAAACACCACAAGACTAATCTAATCTTACCATATACCTTCTTAGGGTATCATGGGTTCCTAGTACTCATAAAATTAGTGGGATAACAAGGGGATGATCACAGGCTTAATATAAACTCATAAAATTAAAAGTGTACTTGAAAGTGGTATTTATAACTTAAGTATTTGCATGTTTTGCTAATATATAATGAAAATACATCATGTTAGCAAGTAAATGAAAGTATAAAAGATTAAAAAAAATTACTTGAAGTTTGAGGTGATTTGATGAGAAATTGATTAAGAAACCTAGGTTTTTATCATAAAACCTTAACAAGGAATGAAAGTAAAGCTTGATTATGTCTTGATCTTGAAATTTTGATGGATTTCTTCTTGTTTTTCTTTTTGAACCGTGGGTCACCAAGGAAGGAAGCAAAAGAGAGTTTTGCTAGTTTATGATTTTGTAAAATATGATAAGTGAAGACTTTTGGTGTTTGTTACTTGCAAATATCTTGCATCTATGGCATATTTGTAATTTTCTAGTCAAGTTGAAGTATAATTTGTGTACACATGCAAAGAAATGTCGACCTATGTATATACTTGAAAGATATTTGAGGTCTTTGTATAGTATTAAGTGTATTATTAGTCATTTAGTGTATAAAATGTGTTACGTTGTAAGTTTTGGGTACCGGGTTAGCTAGAAATCAATTTTAACGGAACGAAATGGAATATATTAAAGTTGTAAAAATTATAAAATTACATTTTTCACGGGTATCGGGTGAACAAATATTTGTCGTGTTGAAATTACAGAAAACCGTCGTAGTTATAAACGTTTAACGATACCTGTACTAAATAAATTCAAAACGTCGGGTAAATTAATAATATAATTTTTATATCATTATTACGAGTGTGAAAATATGTTAGGACTATAGTCGGGATTGTCGGATCAATTATTCAAAATAATAGCTCATAGGATAACGTTTATTAGATAGATAACCGTACGTATACAGAAATGATGCAACTCACGCATGAATGACAAACTTTCTCCGGGAGTGAATAGTGTTTCGTGAATAGTAAAATTTTTGAAAAACATCTCAATATCACTAACCGACTCCAAAAACGATGAATAGTGAAATGATGAATAGTAACCGATGAATAGTAAATTTGAAAAGTTCAGGAAATAAATGAAGACGTGGAAAATTACGGGTTGTTACAAAGACCGATTCGAGACACGCTTACATCACTAGTTAAACTAGCTTGAAGTTATTACCCGGCCTGGTCATGTCCACGGAAAGCTTCTCGAGACAGTACGTTTCTACTAAGACAAATCCTTTTCGAGACACGCTTACGTGGTTAGTTAGAGAGTTCCATTGTCAGCTTTTAGGTGACAACTAGCTCTAATAACTAACTTAATGTTATTACCCGTCGAGGAAAAGTCTTTTCGAGATTACTAACTTTCATGTTTCGTCAATTCCTGGGTCAATTCTGATTCTAGCTCGCACAAGATACAACTTTTAGCTTTTTGACCACTTATATTTTAATCACTTTTACATTTTCTCCCCCTCAAAAATAGCATACGAAATGATGTTTTTGATGATCTTTTGAGATTAAAATATGCCTTTTTGAGTCTTATGGGGAGATTCACCAAGAACTTTTAACTTTTAAGAACAAAGTAGTTTTGTTTGACAAGTGCTCCCCCTCAACAAGTGATTAGGTCTTATTGAGGTGAAATACTTGTCCTTTTGAGCAGAATTATGAAAATCATAAAACAATTGATTAATTCTATTCAAAAGTAAGAAGCCTTCGCTCCTTATATTAGAATTGAGGCACTGATGCGTACCTCAGGGTCCTTTCTTTACAAGTTCGGGTTGTACACTGTAATGCGTGCACAAGCCATTATAAATATAAGTATTGACAAATCAAATCAAGATCTTACAAACTTCTACCATTCGGGTCCCTGAAACGTCAACACTGGAAAACCTGGTTTGCCTCCCACATAGCTTTCAAATCTCCTTATCTGATCCCTACGCTTTAGCCGGTTCTCAATCCTTGTGATGAATCTACGAGCTTGTCTGGCCTCATCGGTATTCCACCTTTTGGACTTGTATAGTGCAACGTCATCTAGTCGGCCTTTGATTCCATCTCTGACAAACTTCAGTGTTTCATCACAGAACTTGTGGATTTCATCATATGCCATGAAGCAGTTGCGTCGGTTGACACTGCGATAGGTGAATCCGAAGGCTGGCTGCTTGATCAAGGTGTATTGAGATTCGTGTTGAAGGTTGGGGACATTGTAAAGGTTTGGTTTTGTTAGATTCAACTTCTTTTGGTAACTTTCTACTCCTAGTTGAAGATCTTCTACTCGTTCTTTGATGATGATGTGTCGCATGTAGATGAGAAGAGTTGTGATGAAAGCAAGTTGCATTTCTTTAGGTAGGTTGCACAACTTTCCTTGGACTCCGAGTAGATACATGTCTTCGATGTCATTGAGGAGCAATCGTGGAAAGTCTGACTCGGAAATCTCGTACTCTTTTTCATCAAGTCTTTTGAGCATGATCTTGTTGAGAAAGGAATACCCAAAGTGAGTGACTGTAGAAATATACTGAATGGAGACAATCTTCAACTCACTCATCACATTTCCCATTGTTTGACTGAGCCTGCTGCTTCGATAGTATTGTGCCCGGTTTTCTGGCCAATGGTGAATTCCGTAGAGTGCATTCCAATCATAGGCAACAACTTTATCCACGAATAAGTCTGATGCTTCTTCTTCTATGGCGTTGTTGAGGTATCTAGCAGCAGGGATTGAGAAGGTGAGTGATGTGGCATACTTCGTCTCCATTTTGCTTCCGTGTTGTAGAAACTCCAAGTCATTGTTGAAGAAGAATTTGTAAGGAATTCGTTCTAGCTTAGGCTTCCCAACCAGGGGTAGAGGTTTGGTCCAATCGGGGTAGTAAGGACCTTTATTCTTTGAGTAGTTATCAATGTTGGACTCGGGGTTTAGCCAGTCTATGTCGTTTGACATTGCTCGGGCAATGTTTTCCAAATGATACTCGAGTTCAACAGAGTTGGCAGAGCGGTCTTTCAATAAGTTGAATGCTACATTCTTTACTCTTCTCAGCTCTTTCTTGCTCATTTCCTTTAAACCGTAGTCCCGTTGCAGGAGTTGTGCATATTCCATAGTTCGGCCATCTAATGGTGTTTGATTTTCTGCAAGGGGTGGTTGAGCTTTGACCATTTCATCAAACCAGGAGTACTCAGCAGTTTTGTCTTCGTCCAGCCATTTGAGAATATTTTTGGGTTTCTTAAGTTCTTTGCCTTTCGAAAAGGTGTCAGGTTTGTGCTGAGGATGTTTGCGTTTCTTTTCTTTCTTTTTAGTTGATGAAGGTTCTGGTATGTCATCGGGCCGAGGGAAATCATCTCCGCCGGTGTACTCGAAGTGGTCTTGGGCTTTTGGACCAGAATCGGATGCCTTAGGTTGGTGAGTTGACGTTGTTATTGTCGGAGGAATGACAGGTTCTTTGTGTTGAGATAAGGGTCCTTCGGCTTGCTTTTTCTTCTTTGCCTGAGAGTTAGGATCTTTGTATTTATCATCTCTTTGACGTTTCAATTTGTCGGCTTCAGTGCTGCATGATTCTTTGGACATCTTGGCTTGTAAAGCTTCCTAGACTTTAATTTCTTCAGGTGTCATGGTGAACTTACTTGCCAGTTTATTGAAGAGATGAGTCTCTAATTCGTCTAATGTCATCTCTTGTTGTGGTAAAGGTGTTTTGTCAACTCGGAGAGTGAATGAAGTAGTTCTGATCACTTTCTTGACAGCTTGTTCAGCAATCTTGGTGAGTTCATCTTTCATCGGCTTCAGCAACTCTTTCAATTCTGCAACTAAGTGTTGGTCCATGTACTGATTTGCTTGAGCAGCCAATGTAGCTTCCATGTCTTCTTGCACATCTTTAGCTAAGAAGGCATCCACCTTTTCATGCATTTCCTGAACATTAGTCATTTGCTTTGTCAATTTGGCAACTTGACTAGCTAGTGATTCAACTTGATCTTCTAATTTGATTTTCTTCTTTTCATGAACTCTCTTTACTGCCTTCTTTATCAACTTTGATGCAGCTGAAGCTTCAATTCTTGAAGGTTTCTTGATTGATTCGTCATGTGTTGGTTGTGATGCTGGAGGTGATGATTGAGACGATTCAATGTAGGTGGAGGTATCCTTATCATCTCTTTTTGGTGATTCGGGTTTGTTCTTGGGCTCTTCTTTCTCTTCAGTTACTTTCTCTGCTTCAGCCTTTAATCTCTGCTCTTCTGCTAACTTATCAGCTTCTTCTTTTAGCCTTAGTTCTTCTGCTATTCTAGCTTCTTCTTCTTTTCTTTTCCTATTTTCTTCTTGCAGCCTTAATTCTTCAGCAAGTTTTTCTGCCTCTTCAGCTTTTCTGCTTTCTTCCATTCTTATAGCTTCTTCCAATTTGGCTTGTTCTTCTTCCTTAAGCCTCTCCTCTTCTGCTTCTTGTTTTCTTTTGAGTTCTTCCTCTTAAGCCTTTTCTCTTTTCTCCATCTCTTCCATGGTCATAAGGTGTGGAAATTCGGTATCCATATGGTCCTCCTCATCATCTTCTCCCCTTTCTGAAGCATTTTGCATTTCTACGTCTTCAGGTGATACTATGGGAGTTTCGTATACGATCATTTCAGCATTGGTTCCTGTTTCCTGAGTTTGACTAACTGGAGTGGACTCAGGAATACTGCTAGATCCGCCTGCCTCAGGAATACTGCTATATCCGCCAGCCTCGCTTGTTTGAGTAAACAGAGGCGGTGGAGGTTGATCAGCTTGGAAGGAGTCGATTTTGCTGTGAAGGAGACCTAACTTGAGAGCTCTTTCATTATCTTCTTCCATAGACAAACCGATGTTAGTATGAGCCTCTTCTTGTCTTTCTTGCTCTTCAGTCATAGGTTTCTTTAGCTTTTCACCCCTTAACCGTTCTTCTTCCAATCTTGCATCTTCTTCATTCAATGGTCTTTGGATGAAGGTAGTTTGTTTTTCTACTGCTTCAACAAATTCATCGATATCTCTGTCCCAATCTTCGATAGTCATGTCTTGATCCTCATCTTGTTTGCTGCTAGCATAAGCTTCCCTATAAACTGGACCACTATCGGATTCGGTCTCTGAATCAGATGGTTGATGAGGCGAAAAATGAACCACTTTTAGGGGGTCATTTAAGCCCGAATTCGAATTTATTTGATCAAATATTACCCTAAATCGTTCCTTTTGTGATTTTAGGTACTTTGGGAGAGAAATCTGGAAAAGGAAGCAATTCGGACGTTTTTGGAGCATAAAAGTGAAGAAAACGCCAAAGTCTTAATTTTCCTTGCTGGGAACAATAGGTGACGGCGTCAAGAAGAAAATCTTGACGGCGTCAAGAGTAATTTCCATGACGATCCAGTACAGATTTGACGGCGTCACAAGGGAGAGCGTCAAGAGGAAAATGCATGACGGCCTGGAAACACATAACACTTGACGGCGTCAGATCTGGATCAAGGCAGTCCGAGGAGTATTTTGGCGGTGAGATGACGGCGTCACAAATTTGTTCTTGACGCCGTCAGACCCTATTTCCTATATATAGTTTTCTAATTTTCACATTAAAAGAGAGAAGTTTTGGAGAAACCCTAAGTCTGAACTTAGCACGAATTTTATAGGTTTTTCAAGGGTTCTCAGCCCTTGATCCCTTTCATGTGTAATTGAGATAAGTATTCTTTTAATTCAATCAATATGTCTATGTGTTGGTTGTGTAACACCCCAACCCGATAAGGGTAGAAGTATTACATTACAGTGACATATCAGAACAAACACAAGCATATGATTCATATATACAACGAAATTCAGGGTTACAAATGAAAATCTGAAACTACAAGGTTACAAAACAATAAATACTATGTCTAATAAAGTGAAACTTCTTCTAATCGTCTCTAGTCCAGTGTAACTATCAAAGCATAGTCTTCTAAGTCCAATCACACTCTCTTCCCATAACCCAGCTTCCTACTAAACCTGCCGCAGGAAAAGGAAATGCGGCTGAGCTTAAAAAGCCCAGTGAACAGATACATATACAAAGCAATGATAATGAAACAGAACTGAAATATAGTGCATTGGGGAATATCATAAGGAATAAACAAATGAATAATAGAAATGAAGGAATAGGATAGTCCTCCACCACGAGCCCAAAACTCAAAGTCATATCTCAAAGTCATAAGCCTTCAATTCATAATCTCACAATCAGAGGGGATACCTCTCAGGCAACCAGATAATATGAGGGGTGTCCTCATGTATCATAAGGGTGGAGTGATCAGCTCCCAGGGGTTGTGAAGGGCATGTATAGCACACAGTACCAATCACCTCAAAGTCAACTCAAAGTCATAGTTAAATCCACTAAGCATACATGTCTAGGATTGCAACCCATACGCCCCTTACTCAAAGTCAATCTCAAAGTCATAATGGCCATAATAATAATAATAAAAAGGGACGGCGTGAGAAATCACTCACCCACACATGAGTCATGCCAGTGGTGCATCACAAACATGCCTATGGTACCTCCATAGGTAGGAGAAACATAAATGGCTCGGGTATCAAACTAAGAGTCAGGTCTCAAAGTCATGCAAAAGGTCATATAGCAAAGGTGTATCTCAGAATCATATCAAAGGTTCATAATAGCAGTTCATAACAAAGGGTTCATATCAGAAATAGTATTCAAGGTCCAATCAGAGTTTATCAGGTCAAGGTTCATATTCAAAAATCAATTCATGGTTCAGTTCAAAAGTCCGTTTCAAAAGTTTCCATTAAAAGTCCAATTTAAATAATCTTTTAAAACAGTTTTCATAAAAATAGTCTTTCAAAATATAGTGTTCATGAAAGTTAAATAACCTTTCTTTTAAAAAGAAATTTAGCATCATTTATAAACATCCTTTTCAAATCGGTTCTTCTCAAAACATTTCCATGGTATCATTAAGAAGGTTTTCATAGCATAGGTTCATAACGGAGGTCATATCACGTGGGATCAACAGAGAAGGTTCAAGTAAAGGGGATCATAGCAATGGCATCAATTCGGGAACTAACGGATCAGAATATGAAAGAGATCATGAGAAACCTTTTGAGAAAGGTCAGAATATCTGTACCTCAATCGTCATCGAAATCATAACATACGTAAGCATATGGAAACACTCCTTCTTCAACAAATCTACACGAATTAATGATTGGCTTATTATTAATAACTTATTTAATTCAGATTTCTCATTTTAGTCGGCTTTCCAGTTTTAGTAACTTTTCATTTAAAGTGACTTTCCACTTTTAGCAGGTTTCCATAAATAGTAAGTTTCCACTTTTAAAAAGTTTCCATAATTAGAAAGTTGAGTCATTATTAATGAAATCAAAGTATCTTTTAACATATTTACACATTTGGTCCTTAGGGTTTCACAACTTTACACTTTATACCCTTACATTTCAAAATTACACTTTAAACCTTTTAGTCTTCATAGTTACACATTAAACCCTTAACTTATCCATTTTACACCATGATCACTTATTTTATCATATAATACGAATGGATACTCAAGTATTCATAATTTACACATTAAGTCCCTCAAGTTATCAAAGTTACATATTTAACCTTTTAATTTACAATTTCAACTTTTAATTCTCACTAATTACATATTAGGCCATTAAATTATCAAAATGACACATAAATCCCTGAATATATTAAATTACTCAAAACAGCTCCAAGTTTCTGAAAATTACATGTTTAGTCCCTCTCTTTTAATTATTTTCAAAACAAACCCTAATTAGGTTTAAAGTACATTTTAATCCATTTAAAAGCAAAACTTACACTTAGCACCCTCATTATATATTTTATTCGAATATTATACAGCTCAAATAAAGTTCCAGAATTAACCCTTAAGTTTTAAAGTTTACAAAACTCACCCAAAACCTTTTAGCCAAATCGTATAAACCAAAAACATAAGTTTTAGAAATCTTAATCCTCCTAATCGATTTTCCATCATCATCTCATCATTAGATATCATTAATTGTCACCTTTTCCAGCCCTAAACCAAAACCCTAGGCCCTCGACTTATTTTTTTTCTTTTTCTCTTATACACGAATTGCACAAAACAAATAAATTCGAAATACATGTTTTAAGCAAGGATAATTCTTTCCAATATTTTTACAGGTTATATCACATCATAATAAGTGTATAATAATTTTATTAATAATTATTCTGGATCGGAGTACATATTTCACAATTAAACACGTTTTTAGGGTTTTAAATCACAAAAGTGATGTCGAGCATGCATGGGTCGAACCAAACAATTTATTTGATGTTTATGAGGTATAAAGGACCTGAGAAAAATACCAAACCAAGACTTGAACGTGTGGAGAGGGCTGTACAATTTATAGCATACGCGTATAGGCCAAATGATCCAAAAATCACCACGACTTCACCAATGATCTTCCAACCTTGAAACCAATTTTCGTGGGTCTTATATGATGTAAGTATCACAGGAAAAATGAGAAATAATTTTTATAGAGGTCGAATGAGGTGCAAACGAATTACCTTGTTTTTAGGGCTCGACAAAAGAAAACAAATGCTACGATCGTGTAAGGCTTCAAAAATTCGAATGGGATTTTTCTTGGCTTCTTAGGATGATGATAACTCACAGAAAAATGCTTAGGAGTGCTGTGTGAGTCGAATGGAGGCTGTGGAAATTTTTGTGTGTGTAAATATTGGATCGGTATTAGGGTTTTGAAATAGAAAAGGTAGGGATTTGTTTTTAATATGAAGAAAACGTGTGGGGAGGGGAAAAAAGACCAGGAATTTCGTGATTTATGGTTGGGAGAATATTCATGAAGATTATCTTCCATTTTTAGATAATGTATATCTCTTTGATTTCCAATAAATCAAAATAAATTCACTTATCATTTAATCGGCCAATCTAAGGGCATTTTGGTAATTTTACCACACATATAAATGTTAAATAAGATTGTTAAAATTATTTGGGATCATAACTTGTGCATTGTTTGAAGTTTGGGAATTATTTGGATACTTTATAAGCCTTAAATAAAATTTTAAACTTGTAGGGGTAATTTGGTCTTTTCACATGCTTTAGGATTTTAGGTGTTACAGGTTGTCTATATTTTGTTCTTGTCTTAATTCCATCATGCTAGGCTAGATCTATCTTATGTTTGCTTGGATCTAATGAAACCTAGATGTTAATTATGTGTTGATTACTTGTTTATGGATGTATTGGATGAATGAATTCGATGTTAGGCTTAAGAAAACTGGCAGATCTCCATATGGTAACATGCTTGAACGTCTTAGGAAACATGAACTGATGTACACTAGGTTTTATTGGTTGTATTTAATGCATGAGCCACTGTTTACAATCCCTATGGTTGTGTTGGGCATGGCATAGGAGGAGATAAGAGCTCATATGATTGGGGAATTAAGTGCGCCACCCCATGAATGGTATTAAGGAATACAATCCGTCATCCACGCAACCATAACAAGTAATTAACGTGTAAAAGATATCTAGGGAGTAATGAAATCTAAGTAAACACAATCTCTCCACTTATTGCTCACAACCTTAGTATAATTTAGTTTATTTTCATTTTTAGTATTTTATTTTGATTGCATCTTTAGTATTTGGTTAGTTGACTAGCAACTAATTCCGCCCAAATCCTTCAAAACCCGAGATTTTTACTTGCTTTCTAAAAAATATAAAAATACAAAAATAATCATCCCTCACCTTTAGAACTAGTATTTAGGTTTTCTAATCCTAGCGACACTATTCCCAGATGAACGATCAATCCCCCAGTACTTGTCACTATACTATACTACAACGATCAGGTACACTGCCTGGTGGGGATTGTAAGCTTCTCAAGATCCCTTGAGAGGTAAAGCCTGGTGCGATTCCCACGTATCAAGTTTTTGGCGCCACATCCTGGGGAATAGTTATTTTCTAGGTTAGAATCTCTTTTTATTAGGTCTACTTGCTAGATTCCTTTCTAGTAAGATTTTATTTTTATTTTTAGGTTTTCTTTAGTCTATCTTATTTCTTTGTGTTTTTGTTCGTAACTCTTCACCAACCGACATCATGGACGATGGGAACATCTTTGAACCCGTCATCCCACCACAACAAAACCCACCACTAGAACCTCTTAGGCCCCGAACCTTAGGAGAGTATTCCCGAGCTAGCCACCAAGGCTACCGAAACACCATTGAGCTCACCGGAGCCAATGTGACCCCCTTGCGATCCGACACCATCCGGTTGGTGCAAAGCGGATGTGCATTCCATGGACTTCGTTCCGAAGATCCAAATCAACATCTTAAGGACTTCCTTAAAATCGTAGATTCCATAGACTTAGATGTTGCAACTAGAGAGACAACCCGATTACGCCTATTCCAATTCTCTCTACGGGATCAAGCTAGTCAATGGCTTGAGCGTTTACCCGCGGGATCCATCACCACATGGGATGATCTCACCACTCGTTTCCTTGCTCAATTTTTCCCACCGGGGAGAACTACTAAGCTTAGAAATGACATCTTGATGTTCCAACAACGTCAAAATGAATCTCTTTATGAAGCATGGACTCGTTTCAAGGACTTACTCCAAAAAGTCCCTCATCATGGCATAGATCTTTGGCTCCAAGTCCAAATCTTTAATGACCATATCGATCTCTCTACGAGGCGAGCCATTGACCAATCGGCCGGTGGTAAGCTACGTGATCTAAGTGCGGAACAATCATGGGAACTCATAGAAGATCTTGCTCTCTATGACAACGAAAGTTGGAATGATCCCCGTGATTTGAACAAAACGGTCAAGGCAATATCTTTGCCTTCGAAAAATTCTGCCACTCCCGACCGTAGGATCATGGAACTTGAGGACCAAGTCAAGTTTCTCATGAAATCTTGCGAAGCTCCTAAGCCTTCAAGCCAAGTGAACAAAATCACTTCTTCATGCGAATTATGTAGTGGTCCCCACGACACTCATGATTGTGTGGAACTCCCCAGAACAGCTTTTGCGGACTACGCATCCACGCGTACCGACGAAGCGGGAGATAAGTGGTACACTTTCAAGCCCAAGCCAAACCCTTACGGTGATTCATACAACCCCTCTTGGAAAAATCACCCAAACCTTAGGTGGAAACAAAACCAAGCCAATTCTTCCAATCCGCCTAATCGTTACCAACCAAACAGTCCACCCTCCAACCGTACTTTCAACAACAATCCTTCTAACAATTATGGTAGTACCAACAATCTTGAAGGATTGATGTCTAAGTTTATGGCATCTCAAGAAGCTCGCATAGCTAGGTTTGAAACCGAATTCAACCAACAACAAACGGAGATGACCAACAAGATCGACAACTTGTTGAAAGCCCTCAACAACCAAGCGTTAACTACACCTAGGAAGGACACTAGGGACGCCAATAGCGGAATCCAAACCAAGGACCCCTCGTCTTCCAAACACGTCCACTTTGTCAATGTTGTCACCGTTAAACCAATTGATAAGGATATAGAAGAAAGTGACAAGGATGAAGTTGGAGTAGAAACTGAGCTAGGGATGAAATTAGGGAAGTTGAGGTTAATAAAGGAGAAGAGTTAGAGGAAGTAGAGACTGTAGAAGAGTACTTTGATAAGTTGCCCACCAAGGAAGAACGGGAATATCATGAGGATTTATTCAATGATCCCGAGACACCATATATCCTTGGCACACCCCTTATCAAAATAGGAGACCCCTCTAACATTAACATACCATGCAATATTGGGCACATGCATATATGGAAAGCTTATATTGATCTTAGATCTCCTGTAAACATCATGACTAGGACTTATTACAATTGGGTAATGAAGAAGCAACTTGATTTTAGGATGATGCCCAATAAGAATTTGATAAGTAATTTTGTAGGAAGAGTGAAGGGATTGCATGTGATTATAGGTAATCTCACTTATGAGATCGATTTTATGATAGTAGAAGACACTCGTCTGGTGATAGATGATTGCCTAAGCCAAGTATTCTTTGGAAAACCATTTGTTGAGGCCACTAGGATGAGTTATGACCCGACTCTAGGGATAGTCAGATTCAAGGAAGAAAATGATGAGGTTGCCTATCAAATGCCCTACAAAATTGAACAATACCACCTCCTCTCTAATTTAGAAAAGGAACACAAGCAAGCGGCTTATTATAGGAATGATGAGGATAGACGTAGGGGAGTAGAGTATGTGAAGAGTAGGATGCTTGGTTTCTACAAAGAATGCTTGCAACTAGGTCCGGAATACAAAACTGGTTTAGAAGACGACATAGAGAGTGGAACCAACGATGAGGTCACGTAGTAACCCATGACCTTGAGTCTAGCTACAAGACTCGTAAATAAAGAAAAGCGCTTCTTGGGAGGCAACCCATGTTTTGTGTGATTTTATTTTGTTTGTTTGTTATTTGCTTCCGTATGCATGCTTTATTTTTATTGTTGGTAGATCATGTTTCTCGATTAAAAAGTGGAAAAACTTTACTTTGTTGTTTTGGCCTAGTCTTAACTCCTCCTAAAAGTATTTTTGCAAAAGATAAGTGTAAGGGGAAACCCCAAATATGTTTTTAAGAAACAAACCGATCATGATTCTCCACAATATTAAATGAACATGTATATTCGTATTTGTTAGAGTCAAGTGCTTGTATTGAGTCATAATGAAGTTTTGCAGGATTTTCCAGGAAGTAGGACCAAGTTTTTCCAGAAATTTTCCGGAAACTTAACATAAGAATTTCTGCAGGTCACTTCTGACGGCGTCAAGAATTAATTCTTGACGGCGTCACGTGTAAAAATCTGGAAATTTTACTGGTTTTGTTTTTCTAACGGAGTCTTATGGTTTTTGTGAATTATTAAGTTTTATAATCTCCAGGAAATCTGCAAACTTCATTCCACAAGCATTATATCTTATCTTGTTTTCTAGGATTTAGTAACTTATATAGGATGCCGCCGATTTTATGCGAGGTTGTCTTGTCTATTTTCTCAGGATTTACAGGTTACGTATGACAAGAAGATGATTTATATTCTGGAAGGGAAGCTTTGATTGTTCATTTTCTTGGAGGAAGATCTAACCTGGCCACCTTATTATCTATACCGAGCGAATCAGGGGAGTATTTGATTTCATTCTTTTTACTTTTTTCACTTTTACATTCTTTACTTGAACATTGGGGACAATGTTCATCTTAAGTGTAAGGGGAGGGTAAAATGATGATACCTTACATATGCACTTTCGCTTGAGTTTGTTTTGTTTAATAGTAGATGTGTAATAAAACTATGAGAAATACTTGTTAGTGCAATTTTAGCGCCAAATTTAAAATTTTTTACAACATTTAGGAGTGAAACTTTAGCCATAGCAAGCGTCTCATGGATAGGAGATTGTATGACTAGCACATAACCGTATATTCAGAAAAATTTTCCACCCAAATATGTGAGGTTCGCCTTTAGATTTGATAGGAAAAGCATTTATTATTAGTGCTTATGAGTGTACCGGTAGCATTTAGATTCTAGAACTTGTGTTAGTGATGCATCCCAAGACTGCTAGTGAGACTACATTCGTGTAGTAGGATTTACTACATGATAAGAGCCATTAGGATCACCCTTGTGTTAAACCCGTATCATAATTACTTGACCATTTAAGTCATATTACTTGACTAGTTAAGTCAACTAATTTTTCCCACACCCTTAGCGTTGTACTCATTTTTAGTACACGAAACCCCTAGTACACCCCTCCGAGCCTATCTTTTCGTTTCTAACTTTAAGCATTTTACTTAAAGGAAGAATTTGTTACACCCCACTTAAATGTACAACCAAATCGCCTTAGCCTTCCGTGTATGCGCTCATTTTTAGTGCATTATTGTTATTTGTTAAACCCTAAGTTAACTATCTAATTGATTACATGGTTGCTAAGTCGAGTCATATCCTTATACATATTGTTTTGGGACGATTGGGACTCATGGGTAAAGTACTTATTTTATGGAGTAATGGGGAAGAACATCATATATTACCCCCATAGGTACGTTAATCTTAAAAGTACTCCAATTGTTTTGATTTTCTTAATTCGAGTCATTAGATTAGTTTATTGTAAAGTATGTAAAGATTCAAGTGTAAGGGGAATGTTCATCCCCTATGATGTATTATTTTGGATGGTAGGGTAAGAGTGTATGCTAAAAAAAAATAAAAATCGTAAAATCAAGAAAAAGAAAAAAAAAATATATATATATATATAGAAAAAGAAAAAGAGAGAAAAAAAAAAAAACATACGGACTACCATCCCGTTTTCATTCTATGTTCATTTTATGTTTTTTGTTATTTTTTTCATTTACTAGCTTAAGTCGAGTCTAGTCTTGGCTTAGCAACGCCATATTGTACATGTAATTAACCAAGATTGTTAACTCGCCCCAGTAAAAACTTCCTTTATCCAACAAAACCGTGTATTTCATATCCCTACAGCTAACGTTACAACCCTTTAAAAGACCTCTTTTATAGTTTATCCTAGGTGCTTACGCCATGTGGTGGAGGTTTGATCCTTTCCCAAGCCTATGGTAATCTATTTTGCTATGACAGGTAGTGAGAGATATCTTCCGTTTCCATATTGTAATTTATACTTTATTACACCCGAGAGATGTGAGTATGTAAACACTATTTGTGAGGTGCTTGTCTTTGGTCTTTAGTGGAACGATTATTTGTTGTAATTACTTTTATATTAGTGTTAAATGACCCCTAACTTGTATTTTGACTAGAATAAAAGCGCATTTGCTTGAGGACAAGCAAATCTCAAGTGTAAGGGTATATGATGAGGCGAAAAATGAACCACTTTTAGGGGGTCATTTAAGCCCGAATTCGAATTTATTTGATCAAATTTTACCCTAAATCGTTCCTTTTGTGATTTTAGGTACTTTGGGAGAGAAATCTGGAAAAGGAAGCAATTCGGACGTTTTTGGAGCATAAAAGTGAAGAAAATGCCAAAGTCTTAATTTTCCTTGCTGGGAACAGTAGGTGACGGCGTCAAGAAGAAAATCTTGACGGCGTCAAGAGTAATTTCCATGACGATCCAGTACAGATTTGACGGCGTCACAAGGGAGAGCGTCAAGAGGAAAATGCATGACGGCCTGGAAACACATAACACTTGACGGCGTCAGATCTGGATCAAGGCAGTCCGAGGAGTATTTTCGCGGCGAGATGATAGCGTCACAAATTTGTTCTTGACGCCGTCAGACCCTATTTCCTATATATAGTTTTCTAATTTTCACATTAAAAGAGAGTAGTTTTGGAGAAACCCTAAGTCCGAACTTAGCACGAATTTTACAGGTTTTTCAAGGGTTCTCAGCCCTTGATCCCTTTCATGTGTAATTGAGATAAGTATTCTTTTAATTCAATCAATATGTCTATGTGTTGGTTGTCTATATCTTGTTCTTGTCTTAATTCCATCATGCTAGGCTAGATCTATCTTGTGTTTGCTTGGATCTAATGAAACCTAGATGTTAATTATGTGTTGATTACTTGTTTATGGTTGTATTGGATGAATGAATTCGATGTTAGGCTTAAGAAAACTGGCAGATCTCCATATGGTAACATGCTTGAACGTCTTAGGAAACATGAACTAATGTGCACTAGGTTTTATTGGTTGTATTTAATGCATGAGCCACTGTTTACAATCCCTATGGTTGTGCTGGGCATGGCATAGGAGGAGATAAGAGCTCATAGGATTGAGGAATTAAGTGCGCCACCCCATGAATGGTATTAAGGAATACAATCCGTCATCCACGCAACCATAACAAGTAATTAACGTGTAAAAGATATCTAGGGAGTAATGAAATCTAAGTAAACACAATCTCTCCACTTATTGCTCACAACCTTAGTATAATTTAGTTTATTTTCATTTTTAGTATTTTATTTTGATTGCATCTTTAGTATTGGGTTAGTTGACTAGCAACTAATTCCGTCCAAATCCTTCGAAACCCGAGATTTTTACTTGCTTTCTAAAAAATATAAAAATACAAAAATAATCATCCCTCACCTTTAGAACTAGTATTTAGGTTTTCTAATCCTAGCGACACTATTCCTAGCTGAACGATCAATCCTCCGGTACTTGTCACTATACTATACTACAACGATCAGGTACACTGCCTGGTGGGGGTTGTAAGCTTCTCAAGATCCCTTGAGAGGTAAAGCCTAGTGCGATTCCCACGTATCAATGGTTTTGGAGAAGATGGTGGTGTGGGTTCAGGAACTGGTTTCTTGACTAGAATTCTGATCTTAAGTGATCTCTTGTGAGACTTTTGAGCATATTTTGTAGAACTTTCGGAGCTGCCAGACTTGTTACCTTTCTTTCCCTTTTTCTGCATAAAAGACGGGAGAGGAACTTCGTCTAAGAACCCTACTTTGTCTTCCTTAAGAGCTTGAACGTAATACTTGTAGTTCTTGCATTTCTTTACTTTATCATTCAGAAGACATGCGGGTAGTTTTATTCCTTGCTTTCGTGTACTCGTGTCAAGTCTCTTAATCTGCTTGAGAGTGGACTCATTTCTGAATGTGTTCTTGTCTTCATCATCCAGTCTTGGAGGAATGTCGTCATACTCATGAAGGAAGCTTTGTATGAGTAACTTGGTGAAATGAACAAATGGAATCTTAGCAGACTTGTGTTGTATGTGCCAAACAATATCTTCCTAGATAATACTAGCAAAGTCCACCAATTTGACATTAGCCATAGCCCAGAAGAGTTTGAGATGTTGTAGTTTGGGGTGTTCGTGACCAACATCTCTGCCAGATAACGACTTGGCGATGAGAATGTAAAGAGTTCTCCATGGTTGAGGAAGAAATCTTGTGTTGACCTTTGAATGTCTAGTCACTACCTCTTCTGACTCATCATATCCAATATCCCGTAACCATGCAATAAGTTCTTCTTCATTTGGGACTGGGTGGTACTGTTCATCTGGACCTAGTTCGGGTAAACCAAGAACTGCACGAAGAGTATCTTTGTCCACAGTGACTTGTCTCTTATGAAGCATACATGTGAAAGATTCTTCGCCAAGGTCCAGTTGAATGATTTGCCAAAATTGATGAATGTAGAAGCTGGCCACTGATGCAGTTTTGGTGAGTAGGATTTTGTACGGGTGATAGAGTAGAGCATCCACAGCTACAATGCAAGAGGATTCATTGCATGTGATTTTGTTGAAGTTGACCCTTAGGTTGTTCTTTCCAATCTCTCTGGTGTAATCTTCGGGAAAAGTTTCTTCCCATGTGAGCTTTGGTTCAGGTTCTGGTTCTTGTGGAATTTTTTCTTGTTGGGCCATCTGAATTGATCATACACAAACACAGACATTGCAATAATATAATTTGTTAGCACATATATTCATTTACTGGCTTATGCAGAATTGGATTGATCAGTGGGTGTTTGTGTTCAAATGTTGTGTTATGATTAACTTGTATACATTATATAAAACTTAATAGAATTTGATCACAATCAAAGCACAATATGTGTTAAGTAATACAAGTGTTTATACATTTAAAAAAATTACAACACTTAGAAAAATTTCAAGGAATTAGCAATGTTACGCGTAAGATATGGAAATCCTACGCATAACATTTCTTATGCGTAAGGCATTATATTAGGCGTAAGATCAGAATCTACGCATAACTTATAATCTTATGCGTAAGATTAATCTTTTGCGTATGCCAAGTCTTATGCGTAGAGATAAATCTTTCGCGTAAGATTTGAGCTTATGCAAAGGTTTGAATCTTATGCGTAAGTTATAACTTAGGCGTAAGTTTTGACTTATACGTAAGATAAACACTTAGGCGTAAGAAAAATCTTATGCGTAAGAATTACACTTCTGCGTAAACATTGTCTTATCCAAGACAAGTTTTTCAAAGGGGTCGAATCTTACGCGTAAGATGAGTTAACTTTTGCGTAAGAACGTTCTGATTGATAATCACCTTCAAAAAATTAAGTATCTTTGATTCCTGAAAAGTTTAAACACAACCACTGATCAATACATTATCCAAATACATCCCAAACGCTTTTATTACAAAAACTTTTGCGTAGACATGCAATAAACAATCTTTTGCATAAGAACGCAAGAACACCAAATCATAATCCATTAAAACATGATTCTGGGAAGAAATAGAAGAAAGGCAAGTGTTATACACATACTAAGGAACATATAGACCAAATTATAACACTTTTTATCCACAAAAACGTATGATCATAGCTGCTAGTGCGCAAGAACCCTAAATCAAAGATACTAGATCCATACACGTTTCTGAAACAATTAACCCATTAAAACATGATCCTTATCATATACAAACATTATCCTAAGCACTTGATTATCACAGAACATCACAAATCAAAAGTACCCAATTCATACGATGAACCCTACATTTGAGTTTTGAACGATTTGAGTTACTGGGCTTGATTAGAGTTCATAAACATGTTTAGTATTGACCTAGGAACAAATCCCACCAACTAATTCGAACATAAACACCCTAAATCTCATGAACTAATTATACGCAAACCCTAAATCGATTTTAACGATTGCAGCAAAATTCAGCATTTGGATTAAGATGAAATTAAAAACCCTTGTATAGAAACATGATCAAAACATTTTGGCACTTACAGATTTGAAGAACAACGTTTGGATTAACAGGTTGATTGTGGGCCGTCGATGTGTTTGGTGGTGTAGTAAATGTGAAATCAGAATAGTTGCAGTTGTAGTAAATGTGTAATTTGACTAGGGTTAATACAAGTTTGAGCATTTTACATCTTAAGTCCCTTAACCTTAAAAGTATCTCAAACTCAATACATTTCTAACTCACAATCTAACATTAGTTAGTTACACCACGTATTAGAAAGAAACATTTTATATAGAATATGTTCCCCCTTGACCTTAGACCGATGCCTTTGTAATTTGAAAATTTGTTTCAATAGTCAAGGAGAGTAACCCGAAAAACCTTTTAAACAACACATTTAATTTTTGAAATAGAAAATATTTTTGGTAAAATGCAAGTACGATGAAAAAGTTTTTGAAAAAATATTAAAATTACCATGACTCCCCCTCAACACTTGTTTTTGAAAAAAAAATTAAATTTGTAAAAATTTAAGTGTTGATAAGAGAGGTTTGTACTTGCATTTTTTTAAGGTAAAACAGAAAAGGTAAAATCTTTTTGAGTTTTTGTTGGTTTTATATTTTTGTATTTTGTTTTTGGAAAAAATATTTACAAAGATAGTTTTGATGTTTGACAATCATTTGTGTTTTAAAAACTTTTCCAGATCTTCTGGAGTTAAACATTGCATACCAATTTGGTGGACTAGATCACCAAACCTTGTTGGAGGTAATGCTTTAGTGAGTAAGTCTACCAATTGGTATTCAGTTCCCACAAAATATAATTCAATTGTACCCTTTTCGACATGCTCCTTGATGAAATGATAGCGGAGATCAATGTGTTCGGATTTGCAATGATGAACAGTGTTGCAGGAAATGGCAATGGCACTTTTGGAGTCACAGTAGATCGGAATCTTATTGAATAGGTAGCCATAGTCCTTAAGCTGTGATATCATCCAAATGACTTGAGCACAACAAGCAGACATAGCTACGTATTCTGATTCTGTTGATGACAGTGATGTGCAGTCCTGCTTCTTAGATTGCCAAGACACAAGTTTATCTCCGAGAAACTGTAATCCACCAGATGTACTTTTGCGTGTGTCTAAACATCCTGCATGGTCAGCGTCTGAAAAAGCAATTAGTTCAAAACCAGAATCCTTCGGATACCAGATTCCCAAGTTAATGGTTCCCTTTATGTATCGAAGGATTCTTTTAGTCTCATTGAGGTGCCTTTCAGTTGGTTTGGACTGATAACGAGAACACATGTAGACAGCAAATACTATATCAGGTCTACTAGCTGTGAGATACATGAGTGACCCAATAATACTTCGGTATTTGGTAGGGTCAACCGGAGTCCCATGTATATCAGCATCTAGTTTTGTGGTATAGGCCATTGGTGTATTATAAGTATCACAACTCATCATTCCATGTTTCTTTAAAATTTCCAAAGCATATTTGGACTGATTTAGAAAAATTCCACGGGGTGATTGATGAACTTATAGTCCTAAAAAGAACGAAAGTTCACCCATCATGGACATTTCTAAATTTTCTTTCATTAAATTTGCAAAATCATTTGAGTAACTTCTGTTTGTTGAAGCAAAAATAATGTCATCGACATATATTTGAACAATTAGTAAGTCCACCCCATATGTTTTTGTAGATAACGTTGGATCCACCGAACCTCTAGAAAATTTATTGGCCAGCAAGAAAGCAGATAGTTTGTCATACCACGCCCTTGGGGCTTGCTTGAGTCCGTAAAGAGCCTTTTTGAGTCGATAAACGTGATTGGGACGCCAGGATCAACGAAGCCTTCTGGTTGGCTGACATAGACAACTTCACGGAGTTCACCATTCAGAAATGCCGTTTTCACATCCATTTGATAAACAACCATGTTCCTATGAGCAGCATAGGCCAGAAAGATCCGAACAGCTTCAAGTCTAGCAACTGGAGCAAAAGATTCTTCAAAATCAATTCCTTCTTCTTGGAAGTATCCTTTAGCTACCAACCGTTATTTTTTACGTATGACAGTGCCTTCTGCATCCAGCTTGTTTTTCCAAATCCATTTTATCCCAATGACAAAGACTCCGTCGGGTCTTTCAACTAATTCCCAGACTTCTAATCTTTTGAATTGTTGAAATTCTTCTTGCATAGATTCAATCCAATTATCATAAGTCATTGTTTCTTTGATGTTCTTAGGTTCTTCTTGACAAACTGTGAGTGCATAGATGCAAGTTTCACCATCTGTGTGCAGTCGTTGTCTTATCATGATTGGTGCATCTGGATGGCCAATAATTTGAACTAAGAGATGATCTCGAGTCCATTTGTGTGTCGAAGGGTGTAGTTGATAGGTATCTCGCATGTTAGCAGGATCCAAATTGCGTGTGGACGACTCAGCTATTTCAGGAAATGTTGGAGCCGGTGCAAACGGGTTAAAGAACGCATTTGGATCATACGCTACGGGTTGTGGAACTGATTGTGGTGTAGAATCTTTAGCCGATTGTCGTGAGTTGGATGCGGTTTGTTCTGCTGTTATGGGAGATGCAATTGGAGGACCGTCTTTCTCAACAGTTGTAGTAGTTTGTTGAGGTGAGTCAGATACTTGAATATTTTCAGGTTGTGTAGCGGAAATTGGTGAGACTTCAGAAGAACGGTATTCAATTGTATCATCAAACAGTGGAGCAAACAGGGTTTCCAATTCTTTGCGGTTGAGAGACAATGGTTCAGCCGAAGAGTCCGAAAAGTTAAGACGGTTGGATTCGGGTCCTAAGCTGTTTTGCTTAGAAGCCATTTGTGTGAGTTCATTGAAATTGGCATGAATAGTTTCTTGAATTTCTCTTGTACGACGATTCCATATCCGAAAGCCTTTGGAATTTTCACAATATCCAACGAACACTCCTATGTCAGCTTTTGCTTTAAGTTTACCTAAATCATCATGATCATTTTTCGGATAACAAAGTGCTCCAAATACATGAAAGTAATCGATGCTTGGTTTTCTTTTGTGAACAAGTTGATAAGGTGTTTTGCGATGGCGTTTTGTGATCATGCAACGGTTTTGGGTGTAACATGAAGTTGAAACAGCTTCCGCCCATAAGTAATTTGGTAATTGAGCATTGATCAACATGGTTCTTGCAGCTTCCACTAACGTCCTGTTGCGTCTTTCAACTACTCCATTCTGTTCTGGACTTCTTGCAATATATGTTTGATGTTCAATTCCCACTTTCTCAAAATATGACCGAAGTGTCTGATTCTTAAATTCTGTACCATTGTCAGTTCTGACCATTCGAACCGTGTTTCGTAATTGAACTTGAATTTTAGTGAGAAAGGTGATGATCATTGAAGGAGTTTGATCTTTACTTCGTAGAAAATAAACCCAAGTCTATCGGGAGTAATCATCAACAATTACAAGTATGTAGCGTTTACCGTTGATACTTTGAACACGCATCGGGCCACACAAATCCATATGAAGCAATTGTAAAACATGATTCGTACTGTGCTCGGTTTTTGAAGGAAAATGAGCTTGAGTACTTTTTCCTTGTTCACAGGCCGAACATAAGTGATCTTTGGTAAAACAGAGTCTTGGAAAACCATCAATAAGTTTATGACGAGCAAGTTCAATCATAGATTTGAAATTCAAGTGCGAAAGACGTTTATGCCATAACCAAGATTTAGTCAATTCTGACAGTTCCGATAAACTTTGAAACAAAGTTGACTAACAGTTTGAGATTGCCTGTCATATGTCGGGTGCATCCGCTATCAACAATCCAGTGAACAATCTGAACCACCTGCATCACAAGAAGACGACGAGGATGGAACAGAAGTAAGGGTGGAACCCAAAGAAAGTGCGGGTTCCTATTGGTTAGAAGCACATGTATTCAATAATTTAGGAATCCATTTAAAGTCTGGTTTATATTGTAACCAACGTTGCCAATTCCAACTAGTTCTCACTTTCTTTTTGGTGAATTCACTAGTTTTGGGCTTGTTCCTAGATTTGTTTTGTTCAATTATGGGGGTAACTCCAACATCATTAGAAACCGTAGATGGCGGTTTTCCTAATATAGACTTAGAGGCAATAGTGGGCCTAGAAGGAATGCCTGTCCTACGTTTCTTATGACGATTTAAGAGAGAATTAGCTACACATTTTGCATGATCACCAGATGATACACTTTTACGACAAAACACACAAGATGCATTAATATTCAAAACATTCAAAGGTTCATCATTCGTTACATTGAGATTTTGATTACAATTTGCCAGGTTAGAATCTAAATCAGATGCAACATGAGTTTTATTCAAGTTCCTAAGTTGATCTTCTACTTCTTGAGCTTCTAGTGTTCCTCTTTTACGTTGCAAGATCCTATTCTTCTTGTTACTTTTTCGCTTAGGTCTGCTAACGCTATTAGTGGAGACTAGTCCTGTGGAAGTGGAAGGGTCAACATTAGTGTTTTGAACATAATTTCCCTTATCAGTTTTGTCTACTTGATACATTCCTGGTGCTATCACAGTGGAGTCAATAAACTTTCTTTTTTCAAGTAGCGTAATCTTCTCTTTTAATTCACTGATGATATGATTCTTATCTTGAATTTGAGACTCAAGTTTTCTATTGCAATGTGCAATATCAATATGGTTTTGTTCCCATTCAGCAATGTCAATTTGCAATTTTTCAATTTCCTTTTCATATTGAAGACATTTATTTTTGAAAGACTCATTGTTTTTGCAAATCTGACAAGATTTTGAAACATTTTGATTTTGAAGTTGCATTTCCAGTTCAAGACTTTTAGCTTGACACCATTCAAGCCGTTGTTTGAGTTGACAATTTTTTTTTTGAAAACTGTTTTTTCTCATCATCATTATTTTTCCTCATCTTATCATTTTCTTGTTTTAATGTCTCAATTTCGGTGTTCAGCAAATCATTATCAGCACAGTGATCTTCCACAAGCAATGAAGTACCCGATTTATAGAGATCATTCATAATAACAGACAAAATATTAGCATTTAGAACTTTTTCCAAGAGTCGATCAGTATCATTTTTTAAAACACTGTTTCTTTGCTTTTGAACCAAAGTCGTATTTTCATTTGAGTTGAAAATATTTATCATTGATTTAACTTCTTTTTGAAGTTCCTGTTCCCAACGTGTAGCATAGTGACGGAGGTATTAAACGATTGGAAACATTTGTTTTTGAAAAATATTTCTCTTTTCTCGCTCGTAAGCTGATTGAAAAGTTTCAATTTTTATTTCTGAATTACGTTCAATTGTTTCCTCCAAAATTTCGATGTCTTCCATAAAAGTTTTGAAATAATTTAAAACACGACAACTTTTTGGTAAAGGTGTAACTTCACCAGAAGATGGTAAAGGACCATTTATTTGTGTCACAGTTTGGACAGGAGCCGCATTAGAAGATGAAACATATGACTCAGTGACAAACCCAGATTTCCTTAGGTATTTCCTTTTGAGAAACAAAAGATTTAGAAATGTGAGGAGCTTTTGAATAATCATATGGTTTCCAATATTCAACTTATCTCCTTTTTTATCGACTCTCTTCTTCAAGTTCTTCCTCTTTCTCAGTATCATAAACAATAGTATGAACAATCGTATCATCACGCATATATTCCATACTGTAAATTTTTGGATTTTCTTTAAATGCTTTGTGAGGAAACATTGATTTGTAATCACCAAGTGCAAAACCTTTATCGGGTCTCGATTTCAAAGTAAATTTCTAAATTGTTGTGACAGAGCCCCCAATTTTGTAAACAACATTACGAAATTCTTTGAGTTGGTTTTCAAGATCGACAATCTCATAGATTAATTTTTCTTCATATTTCCTTTTTCGCACTTTATGTTCACAAAAATCCTTTTTGCAAATTGACAACTCTGTTTGTGTTTTTGAAAGCTCTTTTTGAAGTTGTTCAACTTGTTTTTGAAGTTCACACTTTTCATTTTCAAGTTTTGAAACCAACTTTCTATTTGACTCAATTAAATCTTGCATTTTGTGTTGAAGCTGTTCGGATCTGAAAGTTGTTCTTTATTGTAATATTCTTGAAAAGCCTTTTCAAAACTCTTTTCATGTTTAACTTTGTGTTCCAGATTTGAAAGTTGTATTTTGTAACACTCAATGTCTCTTGTAAGTAACGTATTTGTTTCTTTTAAAGCTTTATTTTTCTCATTGCATTTCATTATTTGCAATTGTTGAGCATTCAGTTGTTTGGACAACAATATAAGGTCAGGATCTGGATCAAACAATGGTTCATGTTGTTCTACATGATCATGTTTATCATTCTCAATAGGATCATCAAATGAAACAACTGTGTCATCATCAAATGTAACAACTGTGTTCATTTGTTCATCTTCTTGAGAAGATAAAGATAAGTCAGATGGAACAACTTGCGCCTTATCTGATTCAGAAGCAGAGGGTGATGCTATTTCATGTATTAGGCATGCATTAAGATCATGTACCTGAGACAAACCATCAGTGTCATACACTGGGCCTGAATCATTCATATGAAGTTCCTGCATGTTGGCCATAAGCATCACAGCTACATTAGCTTCCAGATCTTCCATGTCATCATCGTTGTACGCATTTGCCATGAAGATGTTCTCCTGCTCAGTGAAATGTCCTTCATTTTCATCTTTGAGAGCCATAAGTAATGCCTGCTTGTGAAACTTACTGCCCTGAGTTCTCGGTTTTGGACATGCTGTTGCAATATGACCTTTCTCATTGTAGTTGTAGCACCACACTGCATTCCCAGAGTTAGAGTTCCCAGTTGCAACAATTTCATTCCTTTTCTGAGTAGCACCGGAGTTGTTTCTGAACCCTCCATTGTTGTTAAACCTTTGTTCATTTCTAGAATTTCCCGAATAACCACCTGATCGTCCATAATTCCGATTATGTATCTCAACCCTCCCATCTTGAATGACAGCTTGATTCCTAGTGTTTGATGAAGAGTGAAGACAGTTGTTTGTCTTTTTCGAGAATTTGCTGAAAGAACGAGCAATGAGAGCAAGTCCTTGATTCAACGTATTGAAGTCATCATCTTCATCGTCATTGGAATTAGAGTAGTACATTGACTCACTGTTTTCATTGGGAACAGGTTGATTAGATTGCGGTGAAGAATCATATGGGATCATCTGATTTGGAGTTGTAGGTTGTGGGTAGCTGAAGTAATTATGTTCTTGAACATAAGCATGATTTGACATTGGAGGTGGAGCATACTGAGATTGAGCTACGAGTGCCAAAGAATTTGGTGTTGGTGGTGGTAAGTAACCTCCTCGAAGAGCACGATCTTTCTCCACTTCAGGTTCATGGTGTTTCAGAAAATCATACAACAAACCATATGGTGCATCATGAAGATTTTTGGTTTGACGAACAAATGTCACATACTTTTACAAATCCGGACCAAGACTACCGACGAATTCGGAGTTCACTGCGATCCTTGGTACTGTAATTTTGTGACGTTCCAAATCATTAACCACATTAGTGAAACGGTGATAATATGATTCAAGTGATCACTCCCCTGGTTCAATAGCGATGTTTGTGTATTCCATGTAGAGTTTTGATTCCATATCATCTTTGTTCAATTGAGTGCCTTCCATTAGGAGATGAACATATTCCCACATAGCTTTAGCCGTTTTTTGAGCATCAACGCTTCGATAGATTGGATTTGGTATTCCTTGAAGTATATAGGCCATGGCATATTCATCAGCTTCACGATGTAGTTTCTGATCTTTTGTGAGTTGAGATTCTGGAATAGGTTTCTCTACAGGAGCACGTGGAGGATCAGCAGATGGATCACCACTTTCAAGTTTGGTTGGCCACTGAAATGGTCCTTCAATTATCGCTTGTTTCAAGAATTTCCCATGGGGTTTCTTAAGTTCAAGAAATTGTAAGAATCGACTTGACCACTGAACATAGTTCCCAGGTGTTAGCATTGGAGGTGTTTCAAGTGATCCTGCCTCATGTCTGGATTGTTGAGTTGTAATAACTTCACACATCCGATCAAACCAGTGAGGTTGTTTGGACGAATACTGATTGGGTTGTTGTGACATTGGATATGGTTGTTGTTGAGGAATGATTTGATGTTGTTGTATCATGAGATGTTGTTGTTGTGGATGAAACGGTTGTTGCTGAAAGTGTGATTGTGATGGTTGTTGATACGATTGTTGCTGATGGTATTGCTGTGGCTGATACTGCTGATGTTGTTGTTGCTGAGGATGAGAGAAGAAGTAATGTGGTGGTTGAGACATATTTGAACACTTGTGTAATGTAGGATCTTGTAGAAGATTGAAATATAAGTTCCTTTGGTTAAAACCACAATCCTTTTGCCAAAGTTGAATAACTTACGCGTAACAATTAACTTATGCGTAGACTTAAATGTTATGCGTAAGAAAGGATGTTATGCGTAAACAGTAAGTTTATGCGTAAGATTCTCCTTTACGCGTAAGATTAAGCTTATGCAAAAGATTCAAGTTTTACGTAAGGTTAACGAACCAAACAAATCTTTCAAACTTGTCCAAGCTTGAAAGATATCCGTAGTCGAAGTATTCCACTAACTTATCCAAGCTAGGGAAGTACTGAGTCACCGTTGCACGAAGAGAAGACCGTTGATGAACCTTAAGAGTAGAATTTTGCAACGTGTACTATACTCAAAAGTACCAAAAAGTACTGTTGATAGCTTTAAACTTGTACTATACATAAAAGTTACGCGTAGGATGACCAGAAACTTGTAAAAATCACAACTTTTAGAAGAAAAACACCAAGAAATAAAGTTCTATTGAGCAAATAACTTCACCAACACTTAGAAAACACTAAATATGAAAGATTTTGCTACCAAAAACTAGTTTTCTAATATTAAAGAAGCTACAAAACTCAATAAACTAAGAGTAAAAGTACTAAAAACTTTAAAAGATCAAAATTTTATGCAAAATCTAAGCTTCTAATCACTATATCAACCTTGAAACTTGTCCAAGCTTCAAGATTTGAGTGAAAGAAACAAAGAAAAAGCAAAAATATAAAGAAAAAACGCCCTTAATCCCACGTTATCACCAAGAACAACACTTCAATCTCTATTTGGCGAATGATACCACTTTTTAGGTGCCCATATTGATGTTACACAAGTAAGAATGAGATAGATATAAGGATTGGTTGATTATAAGATTTATGAAAAGTAAAAGTGCAAGAGTTTCATTAACATATCAAAATAACCAACAAAGTTTAAGGTTATATAAGCCTTGTATTTATAGGAGAGAAGCTAGAGCAACATTCCCTAGTCCCTTTCATGCTTTTAACGTGGGCTTTGTAAGCCTTATGGGCTTTTACATATTGTCCATTAACTTAAACATAAATAAAACTAATACTAAAGCAACCTATTACAAAATGTAATGACCGAGACTTGACTAAATACAACAGTATGTTCCCAACACTTTCAATTAACAAAGGTTAATTGAAAGATATTAATCGGATTTTGAAAAACCCCCCAAAAATACCAAACCCAAATTTTACAAAAATTAGGCGTTTTACTAAAAACTTATAGATCTGATCAATTAATTAGTAAATCTTTCAATTAACAAAGGTTAATTGAAAGATATCAATCGGGTTTTGAAAAACCCCAAAAAATGCCAAACCCTAATTTTACAAAAATTAGGCATTTTACTATAAACTTATAGATCTGATCAATTAATTAGTAAATCTTTCAATTTACAAAGGTTAATTGAAAAATATTAATCGGATTTTGAAAAACCCCCAAAAATACCAAACCCTAATTTTACAAAAATTAGGCGTTTTACTAAAAACTTATAGATATGATCAATTAATTAGTAAATCTTTCAACTAACAAAGGTTAATTGAAAGATATCAATCGGATATTGAAAAACCCTCAATTTTTTTTACCACAGAAACCCTAATTTCTTTTACCACAAAAACCCTCAAGTAAATCATGTAACAGCCAAGTTTTGATCTAAAAAACATCACAGATCACCAAAAACATGACCAATCACCAAAATTTTTATTACATAATCACCAATCACCAACAAACCATCATAGATCACCAAAAACATCACAAAGAAACCATCAGAGATCACTTAACGAGTGATTTTAGAGAGAGGGAGAGAGAGAGAGAGAGAGAGAGAGAGAGAGAGAGAGAGAGAGAGAGTATGTGTGTGTGTGTGAGAGAGATGGAGTTAAGTATGCGTGTGTGAGAGAAGGAGTTAAGTATGCGTGTGTGGTGTGAGACAGCTGTCCTACAAAAAACGTGTTTTTAGTTTATTTTTATTTTTTTTTAATTTCAAATAAAATTGTGTATCATTTGTAAAAAAAAGTATTTTGTAAAAAAAATATACCTTGTTATATATCATTTTTAACAAAAAAGTATATCTTTTCTTATTTATTTAAAAAAAATATCATTTGTAAAAAAAATATATCATTTGTAAAAAAAATATCATTTTTGTAATGTATTTTCAGAAGTTCGGTTCTGATGAGCAAGTAACGAAATTGATGCAAAATATAGCTCGTGAGCTCGATTTTGTCATTGTTAAAGACAGAATCAAAGCAGATAAGGGTTGTTTGTGCGAAATCAATTATAGATGTTCAAAGGGTGGGACTTATAAACCTGATGGTACTGGAAAACGGCAAACCAGTACCTCTAAAACAAATTGTCCATTCAAATTGGTGGCGAAATATCAAACAACAAAATATTTTTGGAAGTTGAGGGTGAAGAATGATAGCCATAATCATCCTTTGGCAGACTAGTTGCTTGGTTTCCAATATGCAATGCGATTAAAGGATGATGAGTTCAGTTTGGTCAAAGAATTGACAAATTATAGCGTACGACCACGTAATATACTTTCGACAATACAGGGTCGTAATCCGGATAACGTGTCTAGCGTTAGAACTATATATAATGCACAAAGTAAGATCCGAAGAGCCATAGTAGGTGATAGAACTCCAATTCAAGTCCTTTACTCACATTTAATGCATTCAGGGTATACATATTACGAGAGGGTGAATGAGCATAATGAGCTTGAGGAACTATTTTCTGTTCACTCCACGTCATATGCTCTATGGTGTACATTCCCTGAAATCATGTTGATGGACTCCACGTACAATACCACGATGTTTAAATTGCCATTATTGGAAATTGTCGGAGTAACTTCAACAAATAAAACATTTTCAATGGCGTATAGCTTTTTAAACAGTGAAAAGAGCATAATTTTCAATGGGTATTGCAACGTGTGAAGGATGTGATAGACGTAAGATATTACCCGCGTGTTATCGTCACTAACAGAGATTTAGCGTTGGTTGGGGCATGCAGAGCAGAATTTCCGAACGCTCACAAATTACCCTGTCGATGGCATATAAAGCAAAATCTGCTTCAGTATTGCAGAAATAGATGCGGTTCGTTAGAGGAGTATGAGTCCATTAAATGGAGATGGGATCGGATGGTTAAAGCTCCGACACGCGACATGTTCGAGCGTCATTATGAACGCCTACAACAGCGATTGGTCAACCATGCGGGTACTTAATTATTAGTTCATTGTTTTTATTATTTAATAAATAAGCATCCGAATGACTTTTTATTAATTCAATGTTTTTTTCAGATATTGCTCAGTATCTGAATAACTGGCTGGGAGATTACTCACACATGTTTATCTCGTATATTACCAATCGATATCACTGCTACGGCTAGACAACAACGCGCAGAGTTGAGAGTCACCACGCGTTGTTGAAATTATATTTGGGCGGCACACAGTCCAACTTAGACAGGTTGTTGAGTTCGATCGATAAGATTCTCATTTCGCAAGAAAGTTCCATAAAAGTGAGTTTGAATAGAAGCATCAACGAGAAAATAAATAAATGTGATATACCACTATTTGCATAATTGTGGTATAAAGTTTCCAAACATGCTTTCAAACTCATGTTCAAAGAACTCCACCAGTCGATTGCCGTAGAAGACTGTAGCCATAAGTTGCGGTCAGTTTATGGACTACCATGGTTTCACGAAATGTATTACTATACAATTCATCGTAAGTAAATTAATTTTATGACTATCAAGTTATTTTTCCCCATTAATATCAGTAATTTATATAAGTCACTTTTAATGAATGCAGAATGTCCCATTCCATTGGATGTAATTGATAATTTTTGGAAAACCCTATCTGTTCCGTAGCCTATTATCAATAGGCCACCGCCTGAAGATGGTCCTTCTAATGAACCTGAACATGGTCCTTCTAGTGAACATGAAGATAATCTTGCTTTTGAAAATGACATGCGACAATTCAAAAATGTTTTTAGCAAAGCGACGTCGTTTGTCAAGAAAAACATGTTAACGAAGGTGAGAGGGATATTCCAACATGAATCTGTTGACATACGTGAACCTGCTGTTCAGAAAAGTACCCGTGGACGTCCGAGTGCAAAGGACAAAAAGTCCAAGGTTACAAAAGTTCCGGACTTGAATGAAGCCCCGGACTTAAATGATGTACCAACCGCAGATCACCGAAGAAGCAAAAATTCAAGATCTACAAAAGTCCCGAAATTTAGCCAAGAACCTGCAAGACATAGTTCTTACACGGGTCATAGTATAAGACACAAATTATACGTTGGAGATAGTGTTAGCAACTATTTTATTGAGCGCATTCCAGAGATTTTCCGTCCATACGTAATAAGTATACATAATGTGCTAGGTGACGGAAATTGTGGGTTTCAGTGCGTTGCCCACAGTATTGCTCAAGATGAAAATAGGTGGGCCGATGTTAGACATATGTTATTGCACGAGTTAAACATACATAGTTTAACTTACATGACTATGTGGTCGCAAGATGACTTTTACCGGGTTCGCTATTCACTAGACTGGTTCTATGGAAGTGCACCTGAAGATCGCTGGATGACGATGCCAAACACGGGGCTGGTTATCGCTTCAGCGATTAACCGACCTGTTGTATTTATATCCCAGCGGGGTTGGAACACATGTTTTCCGCTATTTTCCGGTCCAAACTTATCACAAGGAATTGACCCCCTTGTGATTGCCCATGTGGGGCAGGACAGATGTGCTCACTTCTTTTGTCTGACGCTAGACAGAGATTCTCCACTTCCACAAAACCACCCACAATGGAGGAGGTACAGGGAGCCAGATGCATCCAAATGGGAAACTTTATATCACATCGACAAATGCAATAAATAATTATAGAGACAAACATTGTAAATAATTATTGATTTATGCTGTAAATAATTATACCGACAAAACATTGTAAATGATTATTGATTTATGTTGTAAATAATTATACCGACAAAACATAGTGAATGATTACTGATTAAATGTAAATGTTGGTTTAAATTGTTTGAAACTTAAAAGTTTGTCTTTTTGTAGAGTATCATGTCTGCATCAGTTATACCCCCTGATCCCGCACTTGCACCACCTAGTCCAGAAGAGGATCCGAAGATGGATGATGATGATGATGTTGATGAGATTGATGCTGCTGATGATGAGATGGATGATGATGATGGTGATGAGATTGCTGCTGATGATGATGAGATGGATGATGATGATGGTGATGATGTTGATGACATTGCTGCTGATGATGAGGAGGTTCTTCCTTTGCCGCCTTCGCCAACCATATCAGATATCACTTATGAGTCAGACACTTTAGAGGCCTTAGGTCATGCACTTGCGATGGAGGTGACGTCTACTTTTGAGGTTGGCGAGTCTTCGACCGCACCGCGAGTTCCTCCTGCCGAGCTTAGGGCAGAGTTGAGTCGTTTGAGGGAGGACATCTCTTGGTATCAGGGTCGCTATGTGTCGATGTCGAGGAGGTTGTGTGAGCGACAGTCTGATGTCTTGGGATTGAGGAGGGAAGTTAAGCATGATAAGAGAGATATAGGTGATGTGTATGTTACGTTGTATGAGCATGCAGCTAGGTTGAGTGATTTAGAGAAAGCGGCTACAGAGTTCCGAGAGCATTTAGAGTCTTTTGAGAAGAGGATGAAAGAGGTAGAGAAGTTGCTGGAGCAGGTGGATAGTGATGGTAGTTAGTATGATAGTTAGTATCTTGATAGTAGTTTACCTTTGTATGTCTTTATTTTCGATGTGTATGTTGTTTGAGAAACCTTTGAACTCAAATGTTTATTTATGTAATTCAAATGATTTTTTTTATTATTATTATTGCAAAAAATTACATTGTTTAAATTAGTAATAACATTATTGATTGATGTTGTAAATCATTATGCAAATTCTTTGGTCAGGTGGAACGAATAAATCCTTTCTTGTGTCGATGTGAGAGAGGATTAATTATAGAACGACAATCCTGGAAAAAAGCTACTCGTGGGCAACTGTATTATGCATGTCCTTATTCAGTGGTAAATAATCATACGTTTGCTTAGTTATGTAAATATGTAAATAATTTGTTTGTTAAAAATAATATTTCTTATAATTTTCTTAACATGTAACAGCCAGGTACATATAACTATGGGTGTGGACACTTCATGTGGAAAGCTGAATTTCAAAGGAGGTACTATAATCAAGCCTCTTCTTCAACGCAGTGCTCAAACTGCGTTGCTAAAGCTAATAAGATTGACCAGCTTGAGTGTCAAAACAAGCTGTTGATGACAAGAATAAAGACGCTGGAGATGGAGTTAGAATTGGCAAGGAATCCTGAAGATCACGCTTATCAGTCGGGTGCAAGGCTCCATGATCTTTTAAATGAAATGAATAATCTTCATATGTCGTAGATGTTGTTGTTTTTAAATAATATGTTAACGTTGTTGTTTAATTGAATAATAACAGTTGTTGTTATAGTTATTTAATGTGGTAATGTTTAACGTGCTATTGTTGTTGTTGATTAAATAAAAACACATTACATGTTAATTATATAAACATAACAAACAACACAACAAAAACATTACACAAAAAACTTTATACAAAAAAAAAAAAAAAAAAAAAAAAAAAAAAAAAAACAAAAAAACAAAAAAACAATGTAAGACAAAAAGTACAAAAAGGAAAAAAAATAAAATAAAAAGTATCCTCTCTTAGTAGAGAGAGTTAGTATAAAAACATAGGGAGGGATAGTATATCCCTACCCTTTATTTTGGGGCAAGTTATTTGGAAACCTTGCACAGGGAGGGTTTCTAATTATTACACACATCATCGGTTTGTACAGTATGCATCATGGGTTGTATAGTTTGACTAAACTCTCTATGATGTAACAATATATGGAGGGTTTGTCTAACACAACCATATAAAATTATTTCTGCTTCAAATAATGTTAAAGAACATAAGTGTAAAAGCTAGGTACAATAACATTTTAACACCCAAAAAGTGTCCCTACCTCAGCGTTACATCACTTCAACAACAAAACATTTAACACTAAAAAATCACCCCTTATCATAATATCAACTAATACAATCTTTTTGGAACCCACATTTTAAAATATTAAAATTTATAAATTAATCCCTCAATAATTTTATTCATTAAACAACTTAATACTTCATTGCTAAAGTTAAAAATTACAATACGAAATAAAAACATTGCAAATAAATAAATAAAAATTTACGACATTAAAAAAACGAAAAACTACTACGTCGTAAAAAAAAAACTACGAAATAAAAATACGATACGAAGATAAAATAAAACTACTTGGGCCGGTGCAATTTATACATAACATTTTTCTTTGATTTTCTTCTTTTTCATTTCGATCCAATACGCAACATCATCATCCATCTCCTTCGTGCTACCACCGAGAAATTTAAACTCTTCCAAACACATTATCGTACGGTCTTTCTCTTTAGCGGCCTCGTACGCCTCTTGGGCCACTTCCCGTTTTAGACAAAGCTCGGATGACATAAAGTCCCCAAATTGGCTTGACGAACTTCCCCCGGTGATCGCCATGGTATTGGATTTTTGCTTTTTTTTCGGCGCGTGATTTGCCAGTCAGACGTGGCCGTGCATCATCACCGAATAGCTCCCAGCGGCTTTCCTCGGGGACGTCTCCTGTTAAATCAACCGGTTTCGGCGCGCCCCATTTTGCATGGGATTTCAAAATGTCTCACGCTTCTTTTTGAGCAAATGAAACACCTTTATGCTCGATGCAGTGTTCTAGCCCGTCTTATATAATCCATTTCATTTTCCCCACTTTTTACCAACCGTTAACACGTTTGAAAACTGCGTTGATGTTTTGTTAATTTCCGTTCAACGTATGCTACTTGCTTGTTATCATATCCTTGTGCGTGGTTAAATTTTTTTCGGATTGAACTCGTTCATAACCCGATACCAAAACGTGTTGCACTTTTGTGAAACTCCGACATTTGGATCCTCGGAAACGGCAATGTAACACAAGGCAAGTAGTATTTCCTTGGCCGGTAACGAACGTAATGTAGTCCTGTCACGTCGGGATTTCTTTCATCATAGGGTTCGGGTTCTTTGGATTCTTTGGATCTTTTTTTGCATACGTTTACGTCGACTTTTGGGCTTTCGGGAAGACGTAGCTTCGGGTTCGATTTGAGAATGTGAGGATTGGGCTTGTTGTTTGAATTATGGTGGGTTTTGTTGAAAATTTTGGAAATTGGTGTTTTGCCACATCAAATACACTTGTTGTTGTTGAAAAAGTTGCCCGGGTGTCAAGCCAAGTGGGTTAGGGAAACTGGATGAAGACACGTTTGGGTTTGGGTTTGAAGAAGATCCTGCGTTCGAATTTTGAAAACCGAGCAGGTTCAAAAAAACTCTCCTTTTGATTTTCCGACATAGTTTAGTTTTTTTTTTTTTTTTTTTTTTTTTTTTTTTTTTTTTTTTTTTTTGTGTGTGTGTTTTTGTTTTTGTTTTTTTCTTTGAATTCTAACCAAAGTAGTCGTTAGACTAGGGGTGGTTTGTGTAAATATGTTTTGTCCATTTGTGTGTTTCTAACTGAGTTGTGGTAGTAACTTGGAGCTCAACACAGCCCCAACGCCGTGGAACCTGGTATCGTAAAGCTGCCCCAACGTAGGCCACGTCAGTCCAATGCCCATTTCCATGTTATTATACCCGGCGCTTGTAACGTAGCCCCAATGCAGGCCACGTCAGTTCAACACCCATTTCTACGTTATTATACCCGACGCTCTAAGTATTCGTTTAAAATTTTGTTATATATATATTTACTCAAATGTCATTAGTCAAATTTGTATCCCTCAAGACCTCAACTAATGTGTCAAAGTCAACATTGAATTCCATTGTGACAACCTCAGTCACACAATTGCCATTTCTAGGAACCAAACTAAACGCATCCTAATTTAAATAATCTCACATGCGTCCTATATATTCCACCAACTCCGAAATCCTTTTCCATATTAAGCCACCACCCAAACCTCCTTTTTCTCCCTCATTCAATCCATTTTCAACAACTTAGTCTTAAACCAACATCTCAATGGCAGAAAAAAGCAAGATCCTGATCATTGGAGGAACCGGGTACATCGGAAAATTCATCGTGGAGGCAAGTTTAAAATTGGGACACCCGACTTTCCTTTTGGTTAGAGAAACCACAACCAAACACCCCGAGAAATCCAGGCTTCTAGACAATTTTACAAGTCTTGGTGCCAAACTTCTTATTGTAAGTATCTTGAACCTACTCTATAAATTTCGAGATTCTTGTTTTATCTCAAAGGGAAATTTATGTTATTTTAATTTTTGTTTGATTATGTTAGGGCAACATCCATGATCATGCTAGTTTGGTGAATGCTATCAAGCAAGTTGACATTGTCATATCCACAGTTGGTGGAGAACTGGTAGCTGATCAAGTTAAGTTGATTGCAGCCATTAAAGAAGCCGGAAATGTTAAGGTAACTTTTTTATAAAAATATGCTTATAGATTACTAAAGCAAGAAACATGAGAGAAATAAGCAATGACGTAGCATATTCTTTTAGTACAGTATTTGTTTGACTATAGTGCTATGTAATTTAAAACTACGACAAGGTGCCTTTCGATGGGGGGCTTTTAAGATATTGGAGATCCAGTGTATGAAAGCATATATGCCATTCAACTCGAGTTTATGTATAACCAATTTTAATTCTTTATTATTGAAGATGCTACAATCATGTTGGAGAAAATATTTTGTCTTTAAGTCATTACATGTATATTAAAACAAACAATTAACTTGAGATGATTAAAGTGTACTTTTCATTATTGAATACAGAGATTTCTACCTTCGGAATTTGGAACCGATGTTGATCATGTGAATGCGATCGAGCCAGTCAAGAGCATGTATAAGGGAAAGATTGCAATTCGTAGAGCAATCGAAGCAGCTAAAATCCCACATACTTTTGTAGCTTGCAACGGTTTTGCAGGGTACTTTTTACCAACTGTATGTCAATTGGACATTGACATTGCCCCTAGAGAAAAACTTAACATCTTTGGGGACGGAACCCCGAAAGGTACATTCTTTAATGCATAATGTAAAATTGCTATTGCAAACGTGACAGCTCGCTTAATATGTTCTCTCGTAATTTTTATCTAGCTGTTTTTGTCAAAGAAGAGGATATAGCTTCAGTGACCATCAAAGCAGTCGACGATCCACGTACCTTAAATAAGATATTGATCTTCAGACCTTCAGGCAATACAGTGTCTTTTAATGAAATGGTTTCCATATGGGAAAGCAAAATCGGAAAGACCCTTGAGAAAACATATGTGTCAAAAGAGCAACTACTAAAAGGCATCCAAGGTGAGTTTGACCGAAAAAATCATGTACAATTTTACATCATTTTATTAGTTCAAAAGACTTATATACTGTACGTGACTTGTATTGCAGAGGCTCCTTCGTTTGGCTTAAGCATTGAATTGGCCCTAATGCATTCTATTTTCATAAATGGAGATGTAACAAACTTTGAGATTGAGCCTTCTTTCGGTGTGGAGGCTAGTGAGCTCTATCCCGAGCATAAGTTCACCTCTGTTGATGAGTATTTTGCTACAATTGCTTAAAATATCCGGTTTTGCTATTGTAATGACTAATGATCATCTATCTCATGTGTTATGTTCTTGTATCTCTACTTATATGTAATTTACACATTTGAAACTATTGGTTGTCCCTCCTTTCGTGAATTTTTCTACCTTTTTTGACTTTCCAATTTCATTTGGCATGTTTCATTTATAGCCACGATTAAATTTTTAACCAATTTGAAAATAACATTCATCCAAATTAACTACCTATCAACTCATAGGGTTTTCATATTTTTGTTGGTGATTTTACATCACCAATATGATTTAAGTGTAATGGATTGACTTAGTTGACCAATGTGTAATTATGATAAATGTTCAACAAGTCGGGATTGTGCGGAGTGCACACTTGTATGACGTTATTGTGATTATCGGCCCGAATCACGTGGGTCCGGGGGCAGCGCCCCCAGTAACGGGGTTCCAGGGGCGGCAGCCCCTGGTAGCAGGGTCCAAGGGGCGGCAGCCCCTGGCAGTTAAAAATAAAGTGCTATGTTAAAAACGCACTTAAAAATAAAATTCCCGGTATTTTGGATCTTAATTTTACCTTTTAAATTTAACCGTTCGGTGGTTAATAACTGCCTTGGCAGTTACAACCGAGTTGTGATTAATTGGTCATATTGGCATCTCTTTTCTGGTTCGGTTTTTCACAACAATCAAAACACATTCTCTGTTCAAAATCTGAGTTTTATCCGATTAAAGATTTCGATAGAACCATCGAAATACTTCGATCTGAAAGTGTTTACACGACTCTCAGATTACCGTGATCCATTAATTCTAACAATTTTAACATTCAAAGTTATGAGCCTTTGTGCATTGAGGAAACTGAGCAGATTAAATTCAAACGAGCAATCGCAATCAACTGTAAAGTAAATCAAGAATAATCAAACTCAAAGGGATACGTGATTATGCGAAATGTCACGAGCCAAAATCTAAAGGGTCGGTTTGTGCTTAGAAGCGTTGCTGAATGCATGGGTTCCTGGTTTATCTTGTTGGTCTTGTTGGAGTACCCCAAACGGTAAGGGTATAGTACGTGCCACAAGTAGAGCACTCGATATGGCACTACACTCGTAGAGATTTGGGGCCGCTCCCCTGAAGAGTCCGAGGTAGGACGAAATCGTTCATATCGCTCTCCTAAATTTCTTAAAAGTTTTAGTTGCGCAAAGATGGTGGGAGAGGCTTCACGGGATATTGTTGAGAATAACATGATGTCGTGTTAAGTAAAAATGTCACATTCAATGGAAGCCTAAAAGAGTAATTGACTAATCCAAATGGAGATGACAGTCGTTGCATACTGAATCTTAGGTCTCTAGAATGAGTAATGGACTAATCCAAAATATATTGTAGTCGCTGCACCCTGGGACCCAAAGAGTTGAAAGCCGAATGTCCCTTTAAGCCATGAAGTCGGAGTAAAGCTATATCATTTGAGAGAAGTCTTTTGGGCGAATACCCATGCACGAGGTCCTGCATGATTTGGTGGTGGGAGAATATCACGAGCCAAATTTTGAAGGTCGGGTTTTGTTTGAAAGCTTTGCTGAATACGTAGGTTCCTGGTTTCAACTGTTGGTTTTGTTTGAGCTTAAAGGATTATTTGCAAAGGCACAATGAATCTTTCATCTTTGGTCTTCACATAAATACCGAAGAGTCACAACAATGCACACTAAACAGAACATGCAAGCGGAAATAAGAAATGAATTACGAAATGAGATGAGAGTAGGAAGGAAATGAAAATATGGTAGTATTTAAATATTAATTACTCAAAGAATAATATTTATCTGGGATAAATATTAAGGGTAACAAATGGAAAAACCACAAACCCGAAGGTTTGTGGTGGTGAGGTCGGCCGAAAACCCCAATAGGGGAAGAGTTTGACTTCAAGTCAAACTTGCCTACTTGTTGGACAAGTAAAGACCTCTAAAATCTTCTCTTGTATCCTATAAATACAAGGGGAATTAAAAGGATCATCATAACTCACAATCAAACCCTAAAAAACCTTTCCCCTCACACCCCCTCTATGTCTGATCAATTAAGGAGGGTTTTACCCTCAATCGATCTTCAAGCCAACCAAAGTCGACTTCACTAATCGACTTCTAGTCGATTAGTGTTACCATGGCTTCGTATTTGCCTAACTTGGATAGGTTTAAAGCCCTAGTTCTACCCGTGCAATAATGGTTGATACCTATCGCGATCCAAGTTTTGGTTTTCCTCCCGAAATCCTAAACTAACTGATCAAGCAAGAAGAAGGTGAACTCGCGTGCGTGATTGATCCAAAAGCTCACACAAATAAAGGAAACAATTAAGTCTTCTATAAACACCTTTTATATATGTTAAGATAAGGTTATATCCATATTTAGGAATATCTGACTATTATGGTTTTGGTTGCATGACCATTATGTGTTTACTTCTACTGATGCATGTTTTATTGGTCATGCGAGTAACCGCTATAATCCTAAAATGGTACTAGAGCCACCCTAATCATATATAACCTAGTTATGGTTCTTAGTAATTTCTAGTATTCTTATAAAAATTAAAACTTTAATTTTGGTTGTGCACAGTTTAATCGATTTTGTGTTATTAGGGTTTTTGCTTTCTCTGATAACTAGTAGGGTTTATAGGTGTTGATCATATAGGATCGACCCATTAGGTTTTTCTAATCCCGAATGAAGTCGGTTCTGGATAGATACCGGGTATCTAGGATCAAACCTGAAAAATCCTAATTCATGTTTTGCTCTCTTTTGTACGTTCTAGATGGTGTTCATATTTACCACTGAGCACACAATTTCACACACATGACATCGTTTCTCATGATAAATGTGTAACAGAGTACCACAAGTGTATAAAAGAGTAATTGGTTATAAGAGGCAATAATGATAGCAATTGAATTTGTGTTAATGGATTCAAGAAAAAAAATGATGTTATTTGTATCTTGGCAGGGCAACTTACCAAGGCTGGAGCCATGGTGGATTGATCACGCATTTTCAAGTGTTTACAAATATGAGCCTCACCTTGGTTGTAAACTATGATGTTTTAGTTTATTTGCCTTTAGAAACGGCATCATTTATCTATTATCTGATTAAAGTTGGCTGCCACGAAGATGTGATGATAGAATTTGAATTTGTGTTAATGGGTTTGAGCAAAGCCGAGGTTATCCATATTTTGGCAGGACAACTTACCCAGTCTGTAGCCATGGCGGATTGATCTTGCCTTTTCGATTGGTTACAAATTTTAGCCTCACCTTGGTTGTAAACAATGTTATGTTGCTTTAGTTTTTTTTCCTTTAGAAACGATGCCATTTAGTATTGCTCCAAAAGATAATCTTGATGATTTATTGATGTGCACACATTCTTAGAAATATTGTATACGATATGTATATGTTGTATATAATTTGTAGTTGTAAATCGAATTAATAAGATTTGCAGTCATGATTGCTATTTGATTCCTTAAGTACTGTTAGGTATAGGTTTTTTTATTTTATTTATTTCATTTGTAGTTGTAAATTGAATTAATATGATTTGCAGTCATGATATATTGCTATTTGATTCCTTAAGTACCGTTAGGTATAGGTTTTTTATTATTATTTTTTATCAAAGTCGGGCAACATCAAATGGCCTTGAGTTTATTGTCGTCTTGGACTCAATGTTTAAGAACATTTCTATGTGTGCACCATGGTTACCTAAAGAAATGTGGGAAACAGAAAAAAATAATCTGGCAGCGATAAGACTTTGTATCTTCGTAAGTTTTCAAATTAAGTAAACCTTAATGTTGTTTATTACGCATTATCTTCTAACTAACGTTATAATTTTCCTGTAGACTCTTTTTTGTTAGTTCACTTGTTGTTGTTGTTGTTGTTGTTATTTTGTTTTTTGTTTAGGATAAACAGGCCTGTGCACTAAAGGTGCACAACCACTACCATGGATGCAAAAGAAATGTAATAATAATAATAATAATAATAATAATAATAATAATAAATACTACCTCCATCTCTATTAAATGTCCACTTTGAATTTTAAAGTCTTTTTTTTTATTAACTTTGACTTTAATTATTTTTATTTGTATCATATAATACTTGATGCAAAATATATGAATGAATTGGGTTTTAAATGTATTTTAGTTGATATAATTTTTATCAAGTATTATATAATACAGGTAAAAATATTTAAGGTTAAAGTTAAGGAAAAAAGACTCAAAAAGTCAAAAGTGAACATTTAATATGGGACGGAGGGAGTATTAAAGAAAATTGAAGGCAAAGTACCATTGCATCGATGGCCATTATGAGATTGAACTCTTTTGTTTAAGTCTTGCATTTGACACTTGTTAACTAATTTATATGAAGGCCTCGGATGACTTACCTAACGTCACACTGTTAGAATGTCTAACAGAAGACCATGGGTTGCACTCATCCCAACAATTGACGTAGATAAGCGAATATGCTACAGATGTCACGAAAATATCTTGGATACTTGGGTACCTATTGAATGACACTCAACCAAAAAACAAGCAGTTACACAGGTTTTACTTCTAAATGTCATTCATGCACAAATGTTCATAATATATATCTTCCATAATCTATAACCATAACCATTTTGTTATTTCTTTAAAAAAATTAGCATTTATTGTGATACTATTTAATTTATAATAGACTGTGGCTCTAAAGGCGACTTGAAAACATGAAACTGTAGTTATTTTAGATTTACCAAAACAAAGAAGATGCTTCCTTTCTACGTGCATCTGCACCTTCCCATAGCCAAAACATCTTATTCTAGTGTCTTCGGATTTTTACATAATACACAAACGTCTGTAATACTTATTGTTCTCTTTGCTGCAAGGTTAAATGGGGAAAAAAAATAAGTGTTTCAAGAGATTGTTGCGTTAAATGTTGGGGATGCTGATGATAGCAGCTCTATGACAATCATCGTCGCCATCATTCATCTCAATAATCTCTTAGACCAATTATCCTTTTTCACTTAGCTTTGCAACCAATGGAATAAAAACTGTAACACCCCAACCTGACAAGGGTAAAGATGTCACAATAATATGGTTTCACATCAGAATATATATAACTAAACAAAAGCGGAAGTCTTACATAAATAACTTTAACTAAGATTAATATGGTCAAATCTTCACTCAGCTCTACTCTCAATCCCAGAAAGCTATCCCAAAAGCTATCTTAAATACCTGCCGCGGTGAAAAGAAATGCGGCTGAGCTTAAAAAGCCCAGTGAATAGATATAACAATAATGAAACAAAATATAAATGCTGAAGTACAAGTGTTATAACTTGGGAAACATAATTTAGGCATAATGGTTAGTACGAAAATGTAATGTGTAGTTTAGTTAAGGAATTTATACAATCACTTGTATAAACAGAGTCAGAATATACCATGAGCTCAGAAACGTATCATAATCATACATAAGGCAACATAAGTCGAGTAGCTAGCTCCCAGAATTGTGAAGGACGTGTATTGCACACACAGCCACATTCACCATACAAATATCATATTATAACTTTACAAAAACTGATCAAGGATGCATCCATACGCCCCTGAAAATAACCCATCTCCATAGTGCATATTCATATATAACAGAAGGAACGTGGCAGAACATCATACTACTGCCCTAGAGTCATGTCAGAGGTGTATCTCTGACATGGACATGGAACCCCCATGCCTAGTGAAGCTCATGTAACAAAAGGTTTATAATAAAGGTTCAAAATATAGTTATCATATCAGAAGGTTCAATAGCAAGGTTTATCATAACAAAGTTTCAGAACAGAAAGTTCATAATCAGAAGGTTCATATCGAAGGTTGTAATCACAAAGGAAACCTTAAGAGTAATGTCAGAATATATGTACCTTAACAAAGCAATGAGATCAAAAGAAAGAATCACGAAAGGGAAGAGTTCACTTCTTCTTCAATACATCTACCTGAATTATAATCATTTTATCATTAATAACTTTATCTCAAATTAGATTGCTCCATTTAGTCAGCTTTCCATTTTTAGTAATTTTCCATATTTAGCATGTTTCCCAATTTAGTAAGTTTCTATAATTAGAAAGATTACACATTAAATTAGGTTTAAACTTTAGGTAAATCATTATTATGGAATTAGGGTTTCATTATGACAAATAATTATAGTTTAGGGTAAAACATGTCAACTCTCAAAAGTTTAGGTTTTAATATGTAATTATTCCAAAGTTCAGGGTCTAAAATATAAATATTACATTTTCCACATTTTATACAAATAATCCATAAGTTAACAATATTTACTATTCAATCCTTCAAGTCTACAAATGTTACAAGTTACAACCTAAATTTTAAATAAATACAATTTGTAACCTTTTATTATATAACTTACAAATTAATCCTTATAGTTACAAATTTTATACTTTCCACCCTTGTACTAATTTTATACGATTTTCCCTGGTCTTACACACTCTACAAAAATAACCCTCAAGTTTATTTAATTACAAAACACACCCTTATATTTTTAAAATCCCATTCAGTACCAAAATAAATCCATAAACCCTAACCCTAATTTTCTCCCAATAATTAGCAACCATTAAATCATCCTTAAACATCATTAATTACACCAAAATTTTCAGAAACCCGAAACCCTAGTTCATTCGACGCCTTTTCCTTTTTTTTCTTTTTCGAATCGATATAACAATAAAAACTCCAAACGATTTCCTCAAGCTTCATATACCTTATATATGATTTTATTAGAGTTTAATGATATATATATATATATATATATATATATATATATATATATATATATATATATATATATATATATATAGGACTTGTATAAAATAGATTTGAAGCACACAAAAATACTTATGGCAGATTAGGATTTTTTATTCGATTTTAGGGTTTTGGTTTTATTTTGATTAAAACGAATTATATAACATGCATGGATAATTTTTTGTACATATATTATGAATTATAGCAATGAAAAGAGTGTTACAAAATTACCACTTGAAGGATTTGATGTGGGAATGAGTAGAAACAAAAACAATCCTCTCAGCTTAAATAAATCGAACAAGGAAAAAAATCCAAACACTCGAACCAAGCCTCACTAGCCGTAACACATATTTTTCCCACCTTCTTAGACCTCGAATTCGTCCAAGAAAAGTAGTCAAGAGTCTTAGAAAATTTTGTGTCGATTTTAAGGGTTTTCTTTAGGGTTTCGGTATTTTGAAATCGGTTTTAGGGTTTTTTTTTTTTTTTTTTTTTTTTTTTTTTTTTTTTTTTTTTTTTAAATAAAACATGTAATGTTATTGTATATAAGATAAAATACTTATCTTGGCCTGCAGGTTTATGTGATTAGGTCAAAATACAAGTTTCCTAATGTATTTGGGATTTATTTCTTAATATAATTATATATATAAATAATTAAAATCGTTTTTTATTAATTATATGAAAAAAAAATTATCTTACTTTTATAAAAGTGACAAATTTTATTCATACTTAATTTATTATGATCATATGTTGTCAAGTTCCAAATTTCTAGGGTTTATTTGGTACTATTTAAATGTTATTGCAAATTTTTGAACTTAGGGCATTTTGGTCATTTTACATGCTTTTAAAATTTTAGGTATTACAACTTCTTCCCCTCTAAAAAGAAATTTTCCTCCGCGAAAATTGAATAAACAGAGCAGATGAAAACGAATTGAATTTCAGAATTTATGGGGATGAGACGAACACAGAATCTTTCAGTTACAGAAGTAGTCTTAATTCAGAAAAATCTTTCCAACAGACAGACAGATCTTTCTTATCATAATTTCATAACTTCATATCTTATTCAAAACATATCATGTATCAATTCAACGAATGCGTACATACAGCAGATAACGGGTGAACAACAATCAATAAACATACGACGAGAATCCAAACGTATCCAGATTTCTAACGATGAAGGCAGAACACACACATAGGTAGAATGAATCCTAAAAGTCTCACTTTTCACAAATAATTCAACTAGCGGAGATCTAATGCTTTTTAAACACTTTCCGAAATATCATATTCTCACAATGAGGGTACGTTATATGATGTGAGTATTATCGCGTTGGCCAGGTGTCATAATATTTGCATCATATAAATATACATTCATAATGACCATACTTTATCTCAAGTCTTGAATAAGCAACCTAATAGCGGCATCACAATACTTCTCCTCTTCCAAAATAATCATCATTAATGGAGTCGAACGGAAAACGAAACGTATCAGAAAACAACAGAATTGTAACAGATCTATCATAATAAAGTACCAATACTTCCAAAAATAATTCGACAAAATCCGTAGAATTATAAACTTAACGAACATACGCAGAATTGTTATAAAACGAAATTTTTAACGGAAAACTTATTAGTCTAAACGATCCAATCACATAAATGAATTCATGAAAATGAAAATGAAAATGAAATCAAAGTCTAACATCACAATGAAAACAAATAAAGAAAACTAGTTGGGTGCACGATCTTCTGATTGATTCTACTTATCCTCCCTTGCCTTCTTGTTGTAGTTGTTGGCCTGATACCTGGGATAATCCCTAATCTTGTGATCCACAGAGCCACATGAAAAACAAGCATTTGTGAGTCTATTGCACACTCCCTTGTGGTACTTCCCACACGTAGCACATTGAGGCATCCTCTCCTGATCCTGTTTATGCTCTTGATCCCTAGATCTAGTATCACGGTTAGTTTGTTGAGTTTGTTCTCCATTCCTCCATGATCTTTGGTTGTTGTAGTAGTAACCTTTTCGGTCATTTCTCAGTCTATCATTAGCCCTCTGATCTTGTCCTTTTGACTCTTGTCACTTGTCAGTTTGACCCTTCTGATCATGACCCTTGTCATCACGACCTCTATACTCTAAACTCCTATCTTGTTGACCTGATCCCTTGTCCTGAATGCGATCTCCATCTCTGTTTATCTTGTTTGAACTGCCACTCTCCTTCAGCAACTCAATATTACGAGCTGCAACACAAACTTGTGCCACATCAGCATACTTGATGAGTGCTCAAATACTCATCATTTTTTATCAAATCTAAATTGCAAAACATACAAAAACAATCAAAAAGGCATCAAAATACTGAAAATATCACAGGGATTGTGTTTTATATGTTTTAAATACAAAATGAGTAAAAACTGTTGAAAAACGTATAAAGTTTGCATAATTGGCAGTTTCAGTCCCCCAACTTTCAAAAATTGGCAAAATAGTCCCTAGGCACTTATTTTAAAAGAAAAGTCACCAAAGGTCCTTTTGAAATCATAAGTTCTCATATTTAGTCCTTTGGTGAAAATTTTGAAAAGTTTTGAGAATTTTACAATTTTGGTCCCTGAAGTTTCACAATTGGCAGTTTTAGTCCCTGGGTGTTTGAAATTGGAAAAATAACATAAAAGGTCCTTATATTATTGAGACTTGGCAAAATTGATCCTTGTGGTAACTTTGGAAGATTGGCAGAACTCACCCCTCATTTTCAGCTAATTACATTTTTGGTCCTTGCCTTTTGTTAACTACTTAAACAAACGGACCCTTCTTATTATTAATAACCCAAACAAACTAATCCATGCCCAACCCTTAAAACCCCAAGCCCATTCCCAAGCCCACTCTCCTTACCCCTTTGAATATTACCCTCAGTCAACACCCCCAGTCAAACTCCCCATCTTCTTCCCCCATTTCCTGCACCATGTCCCCCCCCCCTCCTCCACTTTTCTACCAAATCCTCACCAACACTCCTTCCCTGTCCCCTACAACCCTCCCCCTCATTAAATACCTCACCCACCTTACCAACTCCACTAAAAAAACTACCCTTAACCATTTTCCCGCCAAAACTTGTTTAAGGGCTGGGATGAAGTGAAGGCCATCCAACGGCTAAGATGGAAGTGGGAAAGAGAGTGATACCCACCAGGGCTTATAAAAGTAAAAGAAAATGAAGAATGAAGAAGTAATTTTAGAGTAGCAGTAGAGTAGGGTAGTTTTAGACATCATTAGTGTAAATTTTTCATCATCTGTGTAATTTCTAGTTTAAAAAGTTTGTACTCTAAGTTTCCAGTATAATTAAAACTTAATTCAAGCAAGAATTTCAGTTTTCAAGTTAAGGTTTCAATTCATATCAGTTTGAAATTTCAAGTTTCCATATTAGCTCTTAAGATTGTTCAAAATTGTTGTTTGTTGATTCACTGAGCTCACATTAGCTCATTTAGAAGCTTGGTAAGGTATTCAAAACATTTAACTAGTTTTAGCTAAGTAACTCAAAAATTCCAAAAATTCAAGAAAAATAAAAAAGAAAATCAAAAATCAGTTTGGGAAAGAAAGAAGCAAGGGAAATAGGGTGGAATCTTGGTTGTTCTTGGTTTAGTGACCTCAGGGAGGTGTTAGGTTGAGTGTAGTTTCATGATCCTTGGTTTTTGATCTCAAAGAAAGCATTTGTAAGTTTAAATTCTCAATTTTCCTTTTTACTGTACCCTAGTTTATTAGGTGATTATTTTTACATTTCTGTGCTTAATTAAGTTTACCTAATCATATTAAGTCATTATAGTTTGGTTCCCTGGTCCTTATTACCCATTTGCTTTAAAAACAGTAAAACAGCCCATATAAGGGGGTGTTTGGATCAGATTTATTCAAGGTTGTTTAGTAGGTTTCTGAGGTTGTCATTAGTTTACACATGCCACATTAGGTAATTGTAGGTTAGTTAGAACATAAAAACTATGGGTCATTAGCTAAAAAAAGTCAAAATCACCCTTGCATCCCACCAATTTGTTAACTGATAGAATGTAGGAATCCATAACCTTTCAATTCAGTCAAATAGTTGTTTAAGTTACTTAATTTAGTTTCATTTTAGCTTAACACTACTTGTTCAATCATTAGATTCAGATTTAAACTCATAAAAGTCAAACCTAGTGGTCATTAGAAAAAGTCAAATTAGCATGATCTCAGATTTTCCAAAAATTCAAGGAATTGTTTTGAATTTTGTGTTGTGATTTAGGCCCTGAGCTTTTTACATATTGTACTATACCAGCTAATCTTTAGAAATTCACCTAGTGCTTATTTTTGAGATTTTTATTTGAGGCTTATTTGTGTGCTCAAAATGGGCTGCAGGCCACAAACATGCCCTGCACCACAGATCTTGTTCCAATGCCCCTCTTTCATAAGCTCAGTGTGAGCTTGTCTGTGGGCCCCACTCCTATTTTAATAGCTTTTTTTGAAGTTCACTAGGTTAGCTTGTAGGTTTAGGCTTATATTTGGGCTTCTCAGCTTATTTGATAAGCTAAACCAGGCCTGCATAAGCCACCAATAGGCCTGCTTGAATTGGAATTTTGGATTGAGCTTATCTCAGCTTATTTGCATATCCATTGTGCTTATTTGATTTGTTTCTGCTTATTTGCAGTTAGTTCTCTGGCTTGTAGCTTATTTTACACTTAGGTGCTTAGGATTAGCTCTTTGGTTAGCTTTTTCACTCACAAAACCCATTTTCAAGCTTTAAGCCCAACTGTTGGACATTAAGCTTTGCATAAGCTTATTTCAAGCTTTTCAGTAAATCTTGTCTTTCAAAAGTTTGTTAGTTTTGTTGTTTAAATGTGTTTGTAAAAGGAAAAATCAAAAAGAAAATGTTTTGCAAAAAGTGCCAGGGGTAGGGTTTGAACCCCTGACCTCCTGGTTTGACCAGTCAACACCAAACCAACGGGGTGCACCATCTCCCCTAAGGCTCACTTAGTGTTTTCATTTACCCTTTTTATTTTTATACTAATCCTTGTTCTTTTTAGCTTATTTAGCTTATAGCTTATTTGTACTGCTTATTAATAAGCTCTGTACCACCTTTATATTTTTCTCAGCTTAATATTAGTATAAAATATTTTTAGAAAAAGTTTTATAATATTTACTGTTCATTTACTATTTTTTATAATTTAAATTAGTTTAAATAATATTTAAATAGTTTTTAATCAATAATAAATAATTAAAAAGTCTAAAAAATATTTTCCTTTTTCTCAAAATTTTCTTTTATCATTAGAGTCGTAAAAATATAATTTTCATGTCCGTAGGGTAAGCGTAGCTCAAAATTCACTTTTTATTTTGCGCACTCGCGTTTATTTAAACGCGCGTTTTAGATTTTAATCACGTTTTTAGCTTCCCTAGTTTCTCGTAATTGTTCATAACCATAATTTAGCTCATTCCCATTAGCGTAATCAAAACCAAATCATTATCTGGTTACCTCTCATTCAAATTCACCCGATCACAAACCCGTTTGAATACCATCCACACCTCGTCGGGACATAACGACCTGAGGAAACCCCTATACTTCCACGGAGATTGACTCTGAGCTGTTTGACTTTGTTGACCATTCACCTGGTCAATTTAAGTTGACCGTTTGAAGCCAATCAATACTCGTTGTTGACAATCTGATCTAGAACCCATCTCTTCAATCCTCACTTGAAATGTCTGGCCTGTCTCTGAGCGTCACCAGCAACAGATCCCACAAAACTAACCAATCTCATAAATCTCTGCATATACTCCACGGAATTCTTCTTTTCCAACTGATAGATAGACCCATCCCTTTCATACCTCTGCTACTCAGAAACAGGGAAATACCTATCATAGAAAATCTCACGCAAAGTAGCCCAAGTACACGTATCAGCAAAAGCTTCTCCTCCTACTTGAGTCCGAAGATGAGCCTTCCACCAACTAAGAGCATCTCCTTCCAACTTGAACGCAGTCAAATGAGTCTTGAAATTATCAGTATAACCCAAAACTTGGAACAACTTCTCCATATGAGTAATCCAATCTTCTGCCTCAGTGGGAGTAGCAGCAGATCGAAAAGCAAGTGGTTTCAGCTTGTTGAACCTCTTAATCCAAATATGTATCTCAGTAGGTAGAGCATCGCCACCACCACCTAATGACCCAGCACTATTTCAAATGTCATTAGTGATCTGGGCTAATAATTCAGTAGAGAGATTCGGAAGAACATTGGCCAAAGCAGCAGCTATCATAGCCTCGAAGTTAGGGACATCTCCACCAGCACCATTCCTATGAGCATTCTCCATCTGATCAATCATCAAAACGCTTTCCAAAACGAAATAAAGACAGAGTTCGGAAAAGGAAAGTACGTAGAAGGAAACCTAATGTCTACCCAATCCTCACAGGTCATAGCCTAAGCTCAAAGGGTCCTAACCTATCTCTAATACCATAAATTGTAACACCCCAACATGACAAGGGTAAAGATGTCACAATAATATGGTTTCACATCAGAACATATATAACTAAACAAAAGCGGAAGTCTTACATAAATAACTTTAACTAAGATTACTATAGTCAAATCTTCACTCAGCTCTACTCTCAATCCCAGAAAGCTATACCAAAAGCTATCTTGAATACCTGCCGCGGTGAAAAGAAATGCGGCTGTGCTTAAAAATCCCAGTGAATAGATATAACAATAATGAAATGAAATATAAATGCTGAAGTACAAGTGTTATAATTTGGGAAACATAATTTAGGCATAATGGTTAGTACGGAAATGTAATGTGTAGTTTAGTTAAGGAATTTATACAATCACTTGTATAAACATAGTCAGAATATACCATGAGCTCAGAAACATATCATAATCATATCATAATCACACATAAGGCAACATAAGTGGAGTAGCTAGCTCTCAGAATTGTGAAGAACGTGTATTGCACACACAGCCACATTCACCATACAAATATCATATCATAACTTTACAAAAACTGATCTAGGATGCATCCATACGCCCCTGAAAATAACCCATCTCCATAGTGCACATCCATATATAACAGACGGGATGTGGCAGAACATCATTCTACTACCCTAAAGTCATGCCAGAGGTGTATCTATGACATGGACATGGAACCCCCATGCCTAGTGAAGCTCAAGTAACAAAAGGTTCATAATAAAGGTTCAAAATATAGTTATCATATCAGAAGGTTCAATAGCAAGGTTTATCATAACAAAGGTTCAAAACAGAGAGTTCATAATCAGAAGGTTCATATCAAAGGTTGTAATCACAAAGGAAACCTTAAGAGTAAGGTCAGAATATCCGTACCTTAACAAAGCAATGAGATCAAAGGAAAGACTCACGAAAGGGAAGAGTTCACTTCTTCTTCAATATATCTACCTGAATTATAATCATTTTATCATTAAGAATTTTATCTTGAATTAGATTTCTCCATTTAGTCAGCTTTCCATTTTTAGTAATTTTCCATATTTAGCAGGTTTTCCAATTTAGTATGTTTCTATAATTAGAAAGATTACACATTAAATTAGGTTTAAACTTTAGGTAAATTATTATTATGGAATTAGGGTTTCATTATGACAAATAATTATAGTTTAGGGTAAAACATGTCAACTCTCAAAAGTTTTGGTTTTAATATGTAATTATTCCAAAGTTCAAAGTCTAAAATGTAAATATTACATTTTCCCCATTTTATACAAATAATCCATAAGTTAAAAATATTTACTATTCAATCCTTCAAGTCTACAAATGTTACAAGTTACACCCTAAATTTTAAATAAATACAATTTGTACCCTTTTTATTATCTAACTTACAAATTAATCCTTTTAGTTACAAATTTTATACTTTCCACCCTTGTAATAATTTTATACGATTTCCCCTGATCTTACACACTCTACAAAAATAACCCTCAAGTTTATTTAATTACAAAACACACCCTTATATTTTTATAATCACATTCGGTAACAAAATAAATCCATAAACCCTAACCCTAATTTTCTCCCAATCATTAGCAACCATTAAATCATCCTTAAACATCATTAATTACACCAAAATTTTCAGAAACCCAAAACCCTAGTTCATTCAACCCCTTTTCCCTTTTCTTTTTCTTTATCAAATCGATATAACAATAAAAACTCCAAACGATTTCCTCAAGCTTCATATACCTTATATCTAATTTTATTAGAGTTTAATGATATATATAGGACCTGTATAAAATAGATTTGAAGCACACAAAAATACTTATGGTTGATTAGGGTTTTCTATTCGATTTTAGGGTTTTGGTTTTATTTTGATTAAAACGAATTATATAACATGCATGGACAATTTTTGGACATATATTATGAATTATAGCAATGAAAATAATGTTACAAAATTACCACTTGAAGGATTTGACGTGGGAATGAGTTGAAACAAAAACAATCCTCTCGGCTTAAATAAATCGAACAAGGAAAAAAATCCAAACACTCGAACCAAGCCTCACCAGCCTTAACACGTATTTTTCCCACCTTCTTAGACCTCTAATTCGTCCAAGAAAAGTAGCCAAGAGTCTCAAAAAAATTTGTGTCGATTTTAAGGGTTTTCTTTAGGGTTTCGTTATTTTGAAATCGGTTTTAGGGTTTTTTTTATTTAAAAATAAAACGTGTAATCTTGTTATATATAAGATAAAATATTTATCTTGGCCTGCAAGTTTATGTGATAAGGTCAAAATACAAGTTTCCTTATGTATTTGGGATTTATTTCTTAATATAATTATATATATAAATAATTAAAACCGATTTTATTAATTATATGAAAAAAATTATCTTAGTTTTATAAAAGTGACAAATTTTATTCATACTTAATTTATTATGATCATATGTTGTCAAGTTCCAAATTTATAGGGTTTATTTGGTACTATTTAAATGTTATTGCAAAATTTTGAACTTAGGGCATTTTGGTCATTTTACATGCTTTTAAAATTTTTGGTATTACAAAAACTGTTACATCCGTTCGAGCTGTACGATAGCTTACATTTGATGTATATATAATATACCATTAATACATAATGTAAATGTACTAATATTATCAACTAAGTTAACGTCAACAATTTTATTTACATCCTTAGTGTTAAGCGTTCTCTTCATTTCAAAAATATTGTACGGAAATTTTAATTTTAAAATAACCAAGCACGACATTAAACAAACACAAAATATCAAACCTATGCTTTTATATTTGTGACAAAAAATACGAACAAAAATATTAGCTCCACTGCACAAATATTACTTAAATTGGTTCCGACGCAATATGCGACAGCCAAATCAAACAACAAACTTTGTCTATTTTTTGTTCCTTTATGCCCCCACCCCCCACATTTATTTATAGGACAAGATAATTTTATTTACAAGACAATATAAATTTTGATAACTTTTGTTTCGTATCTTTTTTTTTTTTTTTTTACTTATCAAACTTTATATTTTTGGTGTTTTTATTATTATTCTTTTAATACAATTTTACCTATTTTATTAACAGGACAAGACAACTTTTTATATATCTCCTAATAAACAAAATTATAAAATAAATAAATAAATAAATAATTAAATGATATCCGTGTTTACTTGGTCAAATTTGTATTCCTCAACTAATCTATATATATATAAAGATTGAGTTCCCCATATTGAATGTGAGCATTAATGTCACAAGCTAAGAAACTCAAATATGTGGTTTAAGCTAATGAATTCAGTAAATGCGGAGCTTATTTTGAAGCTTTTAAGACCTTTTAAGCTAAAATGACTAAAGCCTCTTTCAGTTCGTATTCTTAGGCAACTCATGAAGCTGTCTTTAAGAATATGCATTTAGTAACATGTAAACTGCATGCATCAATAGCTTCTTTCCATCTTCTCACCATTTAATGTTTTCAGGTAGCTTTGCTCTTGGTTTAATAGTATAAATAGGCCTTTTGGGCCATGTTAGCCACCCACCCTTTCCAACTACATCTGCTGTACGAATATGTCAAAGCAAAACAAAAAACAGGTCCGAAATTACACCCTTTGGTCAGCTAAAAGAGGGAGATGAGGGCCCCGTTGTGATTATGATTTGCAGAATCTGGGATGTACATGTTTGATTGGGCAGATCTGATATATCACGATATTCAATTTAAATAATGATAGTTTCTTCATAATATTATGAAAATGCGTGGATTATATATGGTATCGATGACTTAATATTATTTATGGTGAAATGAAATTTTTTCAGGAGTGTGGTTTCTTCATTGTCATTTGGATGTTCATATGCAATGGGGTTTGGGAACCGCATTATTCTTGGTGGATAACGGTGGTACATGTGTATATAGGGTCGTATACGTGTATCTAAATTTGGACTCTTATGTTATTTGTATTGTATCGTTAATAAACTCAGTGCATGGCTGATTATTCTTTTGAACATATAGAATGTATACATTCTATTGTTTCAATCATACTGATTTTTTGTTATGTATTCCAATGTAAACCGTTTTGAGATAATTTTCATGATGTATTCATTGCATCTCACTAAGTAATGAGTTGAAATTTTTCAATATTAATCAATATTGTGTGTCGACAAAATATGTAAAAAAAAAGGCATGACCATATTGTTATTTGATGGAACGAAATTTCTTTCAGGTCAAATTTATATAGTATTAGCGTATGATATTTGAGAGGATATACCATGCAATACGAATTAAAAACAAAGTATTATGGTGCAAGTATTAGTTTATCTTATGTGAACTTAACTTGACATCTCAAAACTACACTTTAGGTATCTTTGTGGTAGCTAGATTTTTGTTTCTTATTGTTTATTAATAATAGTACCCTTTTAAACTTCCTTTTAAATACCCTTTTAAATGTTTCAAATGTTTCAAACTAGCTTTTAAGTTCATGTATATCAATGCATTAATTCAAAGATAAATTAGTGCATTAATGTTTAACAAACGATAAGTCAGATTTTCACGTGTCCTTCAATTTGCCACACATAATTGCACAAGTATAACATATGAGATCTTATTATGTTTATTGGGGTCTATAAATAACCCACTACTTGGTTTACCTTACCACACATTGCAAACGTATTCAATATCTACATGCTCAAACACACAATGTCAAAACAGCCCTAATCTCACATATTCCCCTTTTTCGTTTTTTTATGTGGGTTTTTCTGTTAACCATCTAGGAATCATGGGTTCAACGTTAGCACGGGATTATATTATTCGCTTTACTTTCATGAATGTTTGTAACCATATGTCGTTGTTTGACGTGTTCTATAAGGTAAGTTGCACAAGTATATAGTGGAACCTCGTACGAAGATTTTTATTTTAAATGACGAGCTGAACTTTATAGCGATAAAATAAATTACTTAAAATCTCGCACTTTATAGTTTATGGCAACGGGAATGCGAATGAGGGTAAACGGGAGAGAAACATCAATGACTTGATTGTACACATGATGAGTGAAGATTTTACAAGATAACCATAAATATCGGGATAGAATGTCATGTTAGCCATACTTTTATGGATTCGATTAGGTAAGACGAAGTCACATAATAGTTTAGGACTAAAAGAGTATTTAATAAGTTGAAGAGAACCACAAATCTCGAGATAGAATGTCGTGTTTGATAACTTTTTATTGTAATTAATATTAGTTATGATTGTTACAAAATAAGGATAACTCATATTTAAATACTCTAGAGAACCACAAATCTCCTAATAGAATGACATGTTAAGGTATATCTTTTAGATCTTAATTGAATCAGGTAAGTTGAAGTCACATAAAAACTGAGGACTAAGAGAGCACACAAGAGGTTAAGATTTAGGTACGATATTACAAAACAAGGATAACTCATATTTAAATACTATCGGATAACCATATATCCCGAGATATAATGTTGTGTTAGCTATACTATTTTAGAACTTATTGAATAAGTAAGCCGAAGTCACAGAGAGCTTGAAGAATTAGGTATGATTATTACAAAAAAAGATATATAACTCATATTCGAGTGATACTACATATATACTTTTTTTTAAAGAAGAATTGTATCGCTATTAGTATTGCCTAAGATTGTCGCACGAAAATTAATATTTGAGGTATTGGACAAAATCATACTTAAACTAAGACCTCATGGAATAAACTGTCGTTTCAAAGTTGTGAGTTGTAACTTTGTTGAGATGTATTGTCTATCGCAAGGTAACAAACTATAATGAGTTAACCGATGCATTTAAATGTTGTATACACAAGAAATCAACGTATCAACATAACCCGAACACTTTTTACCCGAAATACAAGTATAATTTAATCATGGTGACCAAAGCCCGTGCATCGCACGGGCCATGATGTCTCGTGTGTAAAAAAAATAAATAAAAAATAATGCTACGTAATAAATAGTGTCAAAGTCAACTTTCAATTCCATTGTGACAACTTCAGTGACATACACAATTGCTATTTCTAGGAACCAAACCAAACACATCCCTAATTTAAATAAGCGAAAATTACGGCAGAGCCCCTGCCAAGAGGGGTGTGTCCCGATCTGCCCTAGCTTTTTGGACATTACAAAACTACCCCAACATGTCGCGTATATAAGGTCACGACATACACGACATGCACGTGTCATTTTATTACAAATTATGGAACAAAAAAAAAATGTCGCGTAGAAATATAAACGATACACACATATATATACACGACATGTGACATGTACATGTGAGCAATTGAAAAGCAAAATTTTAAAAACTTACAAAAAACACCTTTTAACTTTTTGATAATTACAACTTTTTTACATAACAAACTTAATTTGTCAAATATTTAGCAAATATCTAGCAAATTTGTTAATGAAAAAAATATCGTTACGAAGAGCTCTGAATTACGAACAAAACGAGCCCAATATTGATATGTTTTTTTATGTACGTACGATTTTATAAAATTTTGAAATACCGTTTATTGGTTTATAAAATTATACCGTTTTTAAATTATGAATATTTACGTTTATATTTCCTAACGATATTCATATATCATAGAATTGTACGTCTTTGTCCCTTTTGGTTTAAGCTTATGTTTTAAAAGTTTATAAAATCGTAGAGTTTGATCACGACTCTGGTTTATAGCCCTAAACTAATTTACATTTACTAAAAACTTAACAAGAGTATAACACTATATAATTATTATTTTTGTTATCGGGGAAGTATTTATAATTTTGTTATTTTCTAAATTGAAGATTTTTAAGGTATATAAGTGACTAGTTTATTTTCAAAAAAGTTGTTCTAGTAATATAAGTGCTTTGACGAAAAGTAAGTTGATAATTGAACGCTAACATGTTCAATGTGGTTCTAATATGTACTTGCTCTTAGTTTTTTAATAAGTGCAAACTTACGTACAAAGTACACATTTGCTCAAAGTAATATCGTTAGGTTAAATTTGGTACAGACCGAGGTCATTTTTAAAGTTATATGAGTGGATAAACAAAGAGATCTGCATTCGTGTTCTTAAAGTTCAATATCAAAAACGGTATAATTTTATAAACCTATAAACGGTATTTCGAAATTTTATAAAATCGTACGTACGTCAAAAGCATATCAATATTGGGCTCGTTTTGTTCGTAATTCAGAGCTCTTCGTAACGATATTTTTTTCATTAACAAATTTGCTAGATATTTGCTAAATATTTGACAAATTAAGTTTGTTATGTAAAAAAGTTGTAATTATCAAAAAGTTAAAGGGTGTTTTTTGTAAGTTTTTAAATTTTTGCTTTTCAATTGCTCACATGTACATGTCACATGTCGTGTATATATATATATATATATATGTGTGTGTCGTTTATATTTCTACGCGACATTTTTTTTTTCGTTCCATAATTTGTAATAAATTGACACGTGCATGCCGTGTATGTCGTGACCTTATATACGCGACACGTTGGGGTAGTTTTGTAATGTCCAAAAAGCTGGGGCAGATCGGGACACACCCCTCTTGGCAGGGGCTCTGCCGTAATTTTTGCTTTAAATAATCATACATGCTATAAATTCCACCAATTCCCAAATCTTTTTCCATATTAAGCCATCACCCAAACCTTCTTTTTCTCCCTCAGTCAACCCATTTTCAACAACTAATTTCTAAACTAACATTTTAATGGCAGAAAAAAGCAAGATCTTGATCATTGGAGGAACAGGTTATATCGGAAAATTCGTTGTGGAAGCAAGTTTAAAGTCCGGAAATCCGACTTTCCTTTTGGTTAGAGAAACCACAACCGAACACCCTGAGAAATCCAAGCTCATAGATAATTTTACAAGTCTTGGTGCCAAACTTCTTATTGTAAGTATCTTGTCAGTGTTTGCTGGACAACGCAACCTACTCTATAAATTTCGAGATTCTTGTTTTATCTCAAAGGGAAATTTAAATTATTTTTATTTTTTTTGTATGATTATATATGTTAGGGCAACATCCATGATCATGCTAGTTTGGTGAATGCTATCAAGCAAGTTGACGTTGTCATATCCACAGTTGGTGGAGAATTGGTAGCTGACCAAGTTAAGTTGATTGCAGCCATTAAAGAAGCCGGAAATGTTAAGGTAACATTTTATAAAAAATATAGTTTCAAAAGAAATTGCACGAAGATGGAAAATGACATAAAAGTTTCTTTTATTTGTTAGACTATAGTTGAAAACGACAATGTACCTTTCATGTGCTTTTCAAATAATGGAAGATAATGTAACTGGCTCAAAATCTTTGTCTTAAAAAATAATTGTTTCCTTAAAAAATTCGCTTTGAAATAACTTGCTTAAATAAATAAAAAAACATAGTCTAAAAAGACAAAGCTATTGTTAGTTACATCATTACACCAGATTATATTTATTTATTTAATAATGGATAATTGACTTGGAACAAGTTAATGAAGAAAAATGGATATATAAAAAATACTACGTGATATAAAAGTTAATAATGGATAATAGATAGTTTCAAAAGAAATTGCATGAAGATGGACAATGACATAACATTTTCTTTTCTTCTATTTGTTAGACTATAGTGATATAAAAGTTGAAAACGGCAATGTACCTTTCGTGTGCTTTTCAAATAATGGAAGATAAACCTGGCTCAATTATTATGCCCTAAAATAATTGTTTCCCTATGAAGATCACTTCAAGATGATGTGTTAAATAAATAAATAACAAAGTCTAGAAAGAGCATAACATTTTCTTTTAGTATTTGTTAGACTATAGTGCTACAAAATTTAAGACAATTAAGTTGCCTTTCGGGGGCTTTTAACATTTTAAGATATTGAAGGTCCAGTGTATGAAAGCATATATGCCATTCAGCTTGAATTTAAATTAGAATATAAGCTCTAAACAAACGAATACATATTGAAGATGCTAAAATCATGTTGGAGAAAAAATTAAATAAAATTGTCTTTAAGCCATTAGATGTATATTATAACAAAAATTAACTTGAAATGATTAAAGTGTACTTTTCAATATTCATTACAGAGATTTCTACCTTCAGAATTCACTTTAGACGTCGATCATGTGAATGCGATCGAGCCAGTCAAGAGTGTGTTTAAGGGAAAGACTGCAATTCGTAGAGCAGTCGAAGCAGCTAAAATCCCACACACTTTTGTATCTTGCAACGGTTTTGCAGGGTACTTTTTATCAACTGTGTGTCAATTGGGCATTGACACCCCCCCTAGAGAAAAACTTAACATCTATGGGGACGGAACCCCGAAAGGTACACTCTTTAATTCAAAATGTACACTTGCTAATAATTATGCAAACGTGACAACTCGCTTAATACATTATCTGCTAATTTTTATGCAGCTGTTTTTGTCAAAGAAGAGGATATAGCTTCAGTGACTATCAAAGCAGTCGACGACCCACGTACCTTAAATAAGACATTGATCTTCAGGCCTTCGGGCAATACAGTGTCTTTTAATGAAATTGTTTCCATATGGGAAAGCAAAATCGGAAAGACCCTTGAGAAAACATATGTGTCTGAAGAGCAACTAGTAAAAAACATCCAAGGTGAGTTTGATCGCAAAAATCCATGTACATCATTTTAATAGTTCAAAACACTTATATACTGTATGTGACTTGTATTGCAGAGGCTCCGTCGTTTCTCTTAAGCATTGAATTGGCCATAATGCATTCTGTTTTTATAAATGGAGATTTAACAAACTTTGAGATCGAGGCTTCTTTCGGTGTGGAGGCTAGTGAGCTCTATCCCGAGTATAAGTTTACCTCTGTTGATGAGTATTTTACTACACTTGCTTAAAATATCCGTTTTTACTATTGTAATGATCATCTATCTTATGTGTTGCAGTATGTTCTTGTATTTTGACTTAATTATATGAATTTACACATTTGAAACTATTGGTTTTCCCACCTGTCATCAAATTTTCTATCTTTTTTGACTTTCCAAATTCATTTGACATGTTTCATTTATAGCCACGATTTAATTTTTAACCAATTTGAAAATAACAATAGGGGTGTCCATGGTATTGGAATCGTCCCGAACCGGAACCGTCTTGAAAGAACCGAGAACCGAAAATATGGAAAAAGTTGAACCAAGAACCGTCCCAAGTTCTTCGGTACGGTTCCGGTACGGTACTCGGTTCCGGTACGGGAATTTCGGGTAATTCCCAAAAAAACCTAAGTGTTTAAATAATTTATTTTTTTCGTCGTCGATCATTCATAAAGACATGCTAATAATGCTATAACAATACAAATACACACGGTATTTAACTAATATACATGATTAAATATTGTATACTTAAACAACAACATATATACTTGATTTAGTTATTTAGTATACTTGATTAAATATTGCGCATCATATTGAATCGAAAAGCATGAAGTACAACAACACCAACTGACCAACATTTTTATATAATATAACATGCATTCATACTTCCAACCCATTATACTCGTTAACTACAAATTCGTCATTCGTCACATATTGCATTATATAATTCACTTGATTTTTCTATTACTATAGGTAAGTATTATATTTACGATAATGATCTCAAGATAAACATACTTTAATATGATAAATGATGATGATGATGATCTTTGAATGGATTAAAAGTTTGGGTTTTAATTTTATTACGTGTTTTTAAGCTTTAGGTTTTTTATGTTACAGTTTAATAATGAGTAGGTTTATTTATTTATTTATTTATTTTTTTCTCCTTAAAATGCTATACATATTACACAATGTCTCAAATAAACCCTATAAAATTTCATATTTTTAAAGTAGTCGGTTCTTTCGAGAAAGTACCGGAACCGGACGGTTCCGACCCGAACCGTCCCGAGAACCTAAAATTTGAAATTTTAGGAACCAAGAACCGTACCATGGTTCTAATATACGGTTCGGTTCCGGTACAGTACCGGTATGGTTCCTCGGTTCTTTTGGTTCCTCGGTACTTTTGGACACCCCTAAATAACAATGATCCAAATTAACTAGCTATCAACTCATAGGGTTTGGTCATATTTTAACCTTCAAAGTTATGAGCCTTTATGCATTGAACAGATTAAATTCAAATGACCAATCACAATCAACTGTAAAGTCAATCAAGAATAATCAAACTCAAAGGGATACTTGTTAATAGGAACGGAGCCAGGAATTAGGAATAAGGGGGGCCGAAATTTTTTTCTCAAGCTAACAAAGTAATTTAACTAAAGGTTAGGGGGTCATTTGCCTATAGTTGCATCATATGCTTAAATTTTATAAGGTAAATAGCAAAGCGATTGGGCGTGTTGGAGGGGGCCGAGCACCCCCTGGCTCCCCCACTGTCTCCGTCTCTGCTTGTTAATTTAAGCGAAAGCTAAAAAACTACTCGAGAGAATCTCTTGAGATATCAGTATATGTGTTGTTTACTTGTTAAAAACTTAAAATGTAAGCCTTTAGGCCCATTGGCCCAATCATGGCCATTTAGTCTTAAAAGTTAAAAGAAATAAACTTAAGCATTTGATGATTATAGAGAGAGTTTACGATGACTAATAAGTTTAGGTGGAATCAATAGCAACCATTACTATCTAGAGATTTAAGTTTATAAAAGAAAGAATAAAAGGTTTTCATATGGATAGATTCATAAAAAAATAATTTGGTGCCTCGGTGGTCTAATTCACATTTTAGCATTTCACAACTTCATAAAAGAATAATGAAAGTTTATAGAAGTTGTACGTAGTTTATAAAACGTTAGAGTGACAATGCCATAAGTTTAGTGTGAAGTTTCACTACATTGCAGATGAACCACCATCATGGTGGCTAAGTTGTGAGGCACTCGGATTTCCTCACAAGATGCCTCATACTCAAAACTCACTAGGGTACACATATTGGAAGTGATCAGGGGAATGTTAGGAAACGGTCAATAGAATAATCCGGCCTGTTACACCGTGTACATTTGAGTCAAAAAGTCTTTTTTTCAAGATAAACTGAACAGAGAAACTCCGTCCGTTACAAATTTCATAACATTGGGGTTGCCTTACATTGGTAAAGTTTTATTTGATATAAGAATTAGAACAATGGTATAATTTTCCACCCTCTACATGTGTAGCATCGTAAGACTATTATCATCATATGCTCTTATATTCGTTACTAGACATCGAGTCTGAAAGCATCTACGCGTCTTGGGTGGGTCCTAAACTTAGTGGCCCAACCGATACGTGACTTCACTATAATTCAATCTTCATGCGTTCAACATTATAGATTGTTATATGTCTGCTAATCGTGTATCAAAGAACAAAGAACAAACTTTTTTCCTTTATCTTTTTTCTTATCGGCACAACACATAACACGACAACGTGATCAATATAAGAACAGTTTTATAATAATGACGAAAGCAAGAGTAAAAGTGATCAAGGCAATTTCTTTTGAACGTACTGTAATTTTGACAAAATAAAAGAACTAAAACGTATACATTAAAACAGAAAAAATATCTTTAATTGTATATACATTATGCTTTAACTGTGTGATATCCCTTTTTAACATATTAGTCCAACATGTTACTATTCTTTAATACCTGTATATATCCGACAACGAACAGCTTTCAAAGAAAATGACAAAACCGTTAGCCTAAGTTTTGGCGCGAACGATAATAACTTTGTTTCCAACAGCTATTAACAGACAACAAACGTATTTATTAAAAAATAAGCAATCTTTACCTATGCAAATTAACCTTGTAAACGGCACATAGCATATTCACTTTCACTGTGTTAAATTTTAAAACATTGTCTTCAACGATGCCATTACTTTGTAGACATCGATTTTACCTGTATTTCTGTCATGATAAACGACATTTCTTCGCATCGAAACCCAAAGCTTGTTTCGACATCTGGTCTTTTGCTGTTGTTGATTTTATCATTTTCTTGTTGCGCGCATAATAATATTCCTTAACCAGATTATGCTTTGTAACCATTCTGTTTGTTAGAGTTTAGATTATTTGGTGTTTGGATATGGAGAGTCCGATATCGTATGGTAGAGGGCTGCAGAAGCATTCGTTATCACTTATGAAGCAAGGACGAAGTGGGTATGAGCCGTCTGATACTGAGACGGAGTTACAAGAAGCGAATTGGATTGAGTTTAATAAAAAGATAACGGAGGCGAGTGTTGATGAAGTTAGGAACTTGAATGGGCCGAGACTTGCACGAAGACATTCCTCAAAGTTTGATCCTGAAGGGCTTCCGCCACCAAGGAGACATAGCAAGTCTCCGTATAAGACTCGTAGAGATGATGGGAATCCGAAGTCACCTACTCTAGGCCCACTTCCTCTTCCACCGGGGAGAAATATTAGTCCGTTCTCTAAATCTGAACGTAGGAGGCATGTTTCGCCTTTCAAAGCTAGAGATTCCAATAATGAAAGCTATCGTGAGACTCAGAAGCCTGATTACAATAGAACGTTGTCAGCGCCTAGGTTAAGACCAAGGGATAAGGATCAACATATGAAATTGGATCAACGTGTGAAACGTAGAGAGGAAAGAAGTAGAACACCTCCATCACGTAGAAGTAACCATAGGAATGTTCCTTCTGTTGGTGAGATTAATGAGATGGTGGCAAACGCTAAGTTGGCTAAGAGTCCAGCACGACAAGGTCCAGTTTTCGATAGTACTGATTCTCTTCCAGGAGGTGATATATTTTTTTCTAAAGATTATGCAGCTTTGTCAGCACAGAAGATTAAGACACCTGCTCTGGTTCAGCGTTATAAATCAAATCCTGTTCCTAATTATAATACTAATAGTAATAATACTAATGGTATTGGTATCTCTTCTAGTAGTATATTAACACCTACAACTACTATTTCGAGCTCAGTTGTAAGTAGGCAAAGTAGTAATATAAGTGATGTGAGCACGAAGTCAACTGGGAGTTCGTGGAAATTTGCTGCAAATAGGCGGAAAAATCAAACGGATGCCTGGTTTTCTTGCATAGGGAAAGGATCTTGTCGTTCCAGTAAGAAGTCTCCCGAAAGAGCCAGAGCGTTTGATGAAGCTTCGTTTATCGAAAAGGCTTTTGTGAACGAGAGTATAAGACAATTTTGGGCGGATAAGCATCAGCCTTCTTCGTTGAACGGGTTCACTTGCCATAAACAAGAAGCACTGCAACTTCAGCAACTGGTAATCAAGTGTCTTAAGGGTTTAAAACTTTTACTAGTCTTATACAAGTATTTGATTTTTATAGATTGTAACATGTTTCTTTTTTAGGCATCCCAAGATATATTTCCACACATTCTTCTGAAGGGACCTCAAGGGTCAGGGAGGAAAGCGTTGACGATGGCCCTAATTCGTGAAATATATGGAGATGCTGCCCGGAATGTAATTAACTTGCATTAAGTGCAACGATATATATCTTTTATAATTTGTATACAAGTACTTAAATTGGTCTATTTTTGCAGATCACTCATGAATTAAGATACTTCCAGATTCAGGTATATCAGATATGATAAGTCTTTTCAAATGTATTATGACTTGATACGGAAATGATGTTTAAAATTCCCCCTCTAGCAACTTCAGTTTTTCCATTTCAAAAAGGAAATCCTTGTAGTGACTGATACTTAATCTCTACACCATCCATACGTTAATTATCATCAAATTTCTATTCACATGATTATATATCGTTTCGTTATGTTATTAGGAAGCAAAGCTGACTCAAGTAGCTGTTCCTATAACCTCAAGTTGTCACCATGTAGAGCTTAATGTGCATTTGGAAGCTAATGCTAGATATGCTCTTATGGCTTCAGTAAAGCAAATAAGTAGCAATCACTCAATTGCGCCTGAGATCAGCACAGTTAATTTGAAGCCGGATTATACAGGTTTATTCATTTGAAAGTTTTAAATATATTTCTAGAAGGTTTAACTTTGAATTTGAACTTAGTGTTCCCGTTGTCTTGTTACAGTGATGGTCCTTTATGATGTTGACAAAGCTGATGAGAGCATCC